>JABMCL010003333.1:0-10000 GCA_018857735.1 Alviniconcha marisindica | reverse complement strand
ATGCCACTGGGAGGGACTTTCCGTTAAAATGCCACTGGGGGGAACTGTCAGTTAAAATGCCACTGGGGGGAACTTTCATTAAAATACCACTGGGGGGAACTTTCAGTTAAAATGCCACTGGGAGGGACTTTCCGTTAAAATGCCACTGGGGGGAACTTTCCGTTAAAATACCCCTGGGGGAAACTTTCCGTTAAAACCTCATAATAATACATAAACATCATACTGTTTTT
Organism: Alviniconcha marisindica; assembly: GCA_018857735.1. Classification (NCBI taxonomy): domain Eukaryota; kingdom Metazoa; phylum Mollusca; class Gastropoda; family Provannidae; genus Alviniconcha; species Alviniconcha marisindica. The sequence continues at coordinate 9,770 of JABMCL010003333.1, read as the reverse complement.
TTGGTATTTGTTTTGTATATATATATATTCGTTTAATTGTCCCTGACTACTTGAGTTAGAGGCTTGATTGACTGTTACAACAACAACAATAACATAATATTAATAACAATAAAGGGACTCATGAAGTATGTAACTGACAAATCCAGACATGCGGACGCGATGGAAATCCATTAGTCTGAGGTCGCAAAAGTGAGTCCGTTTGTGTCGCAAAAAGTAAAATTTAAGATTACTGGCTAAAGATGCTCATACTTGCAAATTTAGACTCGTGTCTATTTGATTGTGTGTCTTTTTGCGGTTATCGATGAATGAAGTTAGTGAAGTACGGCTGGTTTGTCTTTTCTACTGCAGCCCCTTTCGTCTCAGAAAGTTATCTAAGTTATCAGTCATCTCAAGCACTTGTTTCTCGTTGTTGCGGTACAGATGCTGGCGCCAAGACTGCTGCTCCAGCTGCTGCTGAAGCCAAACCCAAACAGGAAGCACTACCGGAAGTGGAAATCGGCCTGAAGGAACTTCCGGTTGTGCTGAATGACAGCACTGGCAAGATCAAGGCGTCGGGCAGGTAGGCTATAGTTATGTTAAGAGAATGTTAATAAAACGAATACAAAAATTCGGCTCAAGCTATTATACAAAATATCAGAGCGTGCAAACCGAAATAGTTGTGTAAGCTGTCACAGGATGAGCAATAACAGAGGGCCCGTCGAAAATGACTATCTACAGAGGGCCCGTCGAAAATGACTATCTTTCAACTTAATGAACATTTACATTTTGAAACTAGGAGGACCGCACACAATACCAAAGATAATTTTGATGTTGCCGGTGACGGCGGCAAGACAAAGGAGATGATGAAGAAACAGCCACTGGCATTAACAGGTACAGGGGCTGTACCCCAAGAAGAAAAGTATTGACATCAAACAGCCTTCAGCGCACTAACTCCAGTCTAATCGGCGCACCTTGGTTTGTATAGCGCAATACTCGGCTAGCTTGCACACATACGTGTATAAAATGTTTGATATATCACTGGAAAACGCCCGCGCGCACACACGCAGATGTACGAACACACACACACACACATGCACGCACGCACGCACACACACACACACACACACACACACACACACACACACACACACACACACACACACATGCACGCACGCACGCACATGCACGCACGCACGCACGCACGCACAACACACACACACACGTACACACACCCTGGCATTTAACATCATCCCACACTCTTTAGACACAAAACTGGCACTGTGGGCCAAAAATCGGATTCGGCTCCGGGGGTAACTGATGCATCCAATAAGCTTTTTATGAAGCGAGTAACTCTCTCTCTCTCTCTCTCCTCTCCTCTCTCTCCTCTCTCTCTCTCTCTCTCTCTCTCTCTCTCTCTCTCTCTCTCTCTCTCTCTCTCTCCCTCTCTCTCTCTCTCTCTCTCCCTCTCTGTGCTTCCGTCAGATTTACCATGTTTAAGGTCTTCCAGATCTAAATATAACGCCTCAACAATTAATTACTTGCTTGTTTTTTTTCTGCACTTCGACCAAAAACTGAACTTACTGACAGTGTGTGTGTGTGTGTGTGTGTGTGTGTGTGTGTGTGTGTGTGTGTGTGTGTTGTTGTGTGTGTGTGTGTGTGTGTGTGTGTGTGTGTGTGTGTGCCCCAGATGGCCCATCATCGTTGACGAAAACGAGCGGGCGGTGGTGTTTCTACGTCATCGGGACTGCAACAACCTAAACGTCCTGGAAAAGCTGGAAATGGACCCGGAACCGATCCGAAGAGCGCTGATTGGAGCTATCAGGTCCCGTCACTATATGTGCAGAATTATGTCAATTTCACGTCACTTGTGTACCTTCTGCAAAAGATGTTAAAGCATACTCGCCTTTTTGTTTTGTTTTGTTTGTTTTGTTGTTGCAGACTTTCAGAAAATTATGGCAATTTCACGTCACTTGTGCACCTTCTGCGAAAGATGTCAAAGCTTACATGCCGTTTTGTTTTTGAGTTTCAGAATTATGGCAATTTCACGTCACTTGTGCACCTTCTGCGAAAGATGTCAAAGCAAACATGCCGTTTTGTTGTTGCTGACTTTCAGAATTATGGCAATTTCACGCAACTTGTGCACCTTCTGCGTAAGATGTCAAAGCTTACATGCCGTTTTGTTTTTGAGTTTCAGAATTATGGCAATTTCACGTCACTTGTGCACCTTCTGCGAAAGATGTCAAAGCAAACATGCCTTTTTGTTGTTGCTGACTTTCAGAATTATGGCAATTTCACGTCACTTGTGCACCTCTCGTGCAAAGACGTTTTGTGTTGCAAGTATCGTCAATTACTCGGAAGATGTCAAAGCATACGTGCCTTTTTGTTGTTGTTGAGGTTTTTGTTTTGTTTTGTCTTGCATTTTTACTTAATGAGTGGACCCCGATCAGAGGTTACTGACACTGTCATTTTTGACATAATTATATTACTTATCTCTATCTAACAGAACAGAGATGCCAGAGCAGAGTGTTTGTTGTTAAAAGAGATCCACGCCAGGATTACTTTTAGCTATAATAATGTAATCTCCATATCACGACAAACTGCGGTACCTGAAATCCTAGGAAGTCGGAGTGCAGCTGCATGAATTGCGGGCAACACTGCATTTGCTGTGTCTGACAGTATGAGGTGCGGGGCTACAGTTGCACAGTACACTGCCTTCTCATTCACCTCAGGGTTTCAGGCTAGGGACGCCACCAAGCAAGCAACTTAATGAATGACTACCTGATTCATTTTAGGATGTAAAATCTGATTTGTTCACACGAAAGGTTCTGGTCAAAAGGGTTGCCTCTAAACTGTGAGCGAAAGCGTAAGTGGGAGGTCAGTGTTAGCTCTTTGTATAGGTCACCCCACTACACCCCATTAGAAGAGAGAGAGAGAGAGAGAGAGAGAGAGAGAGAGAGAGAGAGAGAGAGAGGAGAGAGAGAGATTACTACGGTACTGTTCGACTGGAGGGGGTGGGTAGCTGGGGAGGACAACAAGGGGTTTGAAAAGTTTGTTTTTATCAGGTGAGACGAAAGGTATAATTATAGGCTAATGGGCAGGTTGGATATGGTAGCATTTTGAACAGTGTGTTACACTTTTATTTATTGTCCTGATCAAAATTCCTTTGTCGGAAAACACTATTTCGTTACTTTTGTGACACGTCCCCCACTGAGTCTGTCTGAGGTCTTTAAAAGCCAGCATTTATAACTTTGGCACATCCACCAGACTCACTGTGAGACGTCTTTAACATGGAAATAGAGCTCCCCTCCTACCTTTCTCCTGGGTACAGGCAACATACACGTTGATGAAAGGTGTGTGCGTGTGCGTGTGCGTGAGCGTGTGCGTGCATGTGTGCATATGTGCGCGCGCGCGCGCGGGCGCGCGTGTGGATGTGTGTGTGTGTGTGTGTGTGTGTGTGTGTGTGTGTGTGTGTGTGTGTGTGTGTGTGGTGTGTGTGTGTGTGTGTGTGTGTGTGTGTGTGTGTGTGTGTTGTCTGAGACTGCCAACAATATGTGTGACCAGTTCCAGTTGTAAACATGCCACTTAATGTTAGCGGCTTGTGTTACAAGCAGACCCACTGTGGCCTGGTTCTGTGACTTAACATCTGAATGGCGCGCACCCATTCCACGAAAGAACAAACACACGACACTGTACTGCCATACAATGCAATACAAACGATCTTTACTATTCATGGTTAACATTATAAATCGAAATCCTTCTTCTGGGTTGACGCTGGCACTAGAATGTGCCACCGCCTACAACCGGATCTGTCCTGGCATGCTCAGATAAAACGGGAGGACAAAGCATTGATTACTGGAGTACTGAGTACTGAAGTATGCTAAATGTTCACGTATGGCACACCGACAATAGCAGACGTGCCACATTTAGGTACAGCAAACCGCCAGCGTGCCATACGGAAGGCTTACTTATGGCAAGCTGGACACGTCAGGTGTTAACTGGGGTGTACTGAATGTTCCGATATGGCGGGTTGATGATGACTGAGGTGTACTGAATGTTCAGATGTGGCTGTTTGATGACGACTGGGGTGTACTGAATGTTCAGGTATGACCGTTTGATGACGACTGTGGTGTACTGAATGTTCGGGTATGGCAGTTTGATGACGATTGGGGTGTACTGAATGTTCAGATGTGGCTGTTTGATGACGACTGAGGTGTACTGAATGTTCAGGTATGGCCGTTTGATGACGACTGAGGTGTACTGAATGTTCAGGTATGGCCGTCTGATGACGACTGAGGTGTACTGACTGTTCAGGTATGGCAGTTTGATGACGATTGGGGTGTACTGATTGTTCAGGCGTGGCCGTTTGATGACGACTGGGGTGTACTGAATGTTCGGGTATGGCAGTTTGATGACGATTGGGGTGTACTGATTGTTCAGGTATGGCCGTTTGATGATGACTGGGGTGTACTGAATGTTCAGGTATGGCCGTTTGATGACGACTGAGGTGTACTGAATGTTCAGGTATGGCAGTTTGATGACGACTGGGGTGTACTGAATATTCAGGTATGACCGTTTGATGACGACTGGGGTGTACTGAATGTTCAGGTATGGCAGATTGATGGCGATCGAGATGTACTGAATGCTCATGTACAGCGAGTTGATGATTGAGAGGTAGCGAATCTTCAGGCATGGCAGGTTGACAATTGCAGGGTACTGAATCTTCAGGTACGGCGGTTTGATGACGGTTGAGGTAAACTGAATTTTCAGCTATGGCAGATTGATGACAACTAAAGTATACTGAACGTACAGGTATGGAAGCATGATGACAAATGAGGTGCACTGAATGTTCAGGTACGGCGGTTTGATGACGACTGAGGTAAACTGAATTTTCAGGTATGGCAGATTGATGACAACTAAGGTGTACTGAACGTACAGGTATGGAAGGATGATGACGACTGAGGTGCATTGAATGTTCAGGTATGGCAGGTTGGTGACGATTGAGGTATACTGACTGTCCAGGTACGGCAAACCAATGACGATCAACCTGAGTGAGAGCGGCAGCATCGACATGGTGGCCGACTTCTTCAACGCGGTCATGCCCAACCTATGGGACCTCCTGCTCACCAAGAAAATCCTTGAGAATGACGAGTGAGTGTTATCAGCACCATCTTGATCCTCACCAGAACGTCGAAGTCGTTGTTTTGATGTTTTGAACAGTAAGCTCGTAAAACAAAGACAGAGAGGTGGGAGGGGGTTGGGGGGGGGGGGGGGCAAGAGAGAGAGAGAGAGAGAGAGAGAGAAGAGAGAGAGAGAGAGAGAGAGAGAGAGAGAGGGAGAGCTTGAAGAGAGAGGAGGGGGGGGGGGGGGGGGGAATAAAAGCAGAATATATATTTCCATCAAACTGCTTCAGAAGACTTGTGAAATATAAAAGCAGAACATATATTTCTTTCAGATTGCTTCAGCAGACTTGTGAAATATAAAAGCAGAACATATATGTCTATCAAATTGCTTCAGCCGACTTGTGAAATATAAAAGTAGAACATGTTCAAATTGCTTAGTAGACTTGTGAAATATAGAAGCAGAACATATATTTCTATCAAATTGCTTCAGCAGACTTGTGTATAAGGAATTAATGTTCAGAACGATCACATGGGATTACGCCCCCACTCCATCCGTTCTCCTTAATCCCCCCCCCCCTCACCTTCCCAGAATCCGATATTTTTCCTTTTTCGGGCCCTATTTTTTTTCGTATTTTCACAAGATTTTTAATCTTGCCTGAATCATGGGGAAGAAAGTAAGTAAACGGGGGGTGCTTAAAATCCACGGGAAAACCAATGGGGACGGGGAGGGGGGGGAAAGGGGGGTAGGAGGTGGGGGGGGGGGGGGTGCCCTATCGCCAGCCTTTGACGGGTTTTTATCGTTTGAGTGGTAACTGTAACATTACAAATGGCAATGGGCTCTTGACAAACAAAAGCCCAAACAACATGTATTTAAAACAAACTCGTAAACCATGACTGTTTGCAAGTGAGCAGAAATTTTGTCCCCCCTGGTTTTTTTCCGAAGTCCCCCCATCGACTCGTTCATTGGTGAGGGGTTTTTCCCCACAAAATGGGGTGTGCCCTCTGTGGAAAATCAGTTTTCAATCCTGTTTATAAACGGGTTCGTAATGTTTTGGTATAGAATGAACACAAAACAACTCTTCTGCCTTACAGAGCACAACAAATTGAGATACAGTTATTATAATCACGGTCGACCCCACTCGTAAATGTTTGAGAAATTTGTTCAACGGCTGTTGGCTTCACTCCTGCGAGATGTAATGCGATGTTTCTCCCCGGGTACATAAAGGCTGGTGGGGACCTAACGACGACGCCGACTTCAAGCACCTGTTTGCGGGGGGGGAAAAGGCTTCCCCTTTATCTTCCTCACCCCCAACCCAACTCACCAAACACGAAGAAAAAGGTCATCGTCTTCAAGATCGTCTAGAATGGGACGCGAACGTGTTACACCCGTCCTGGACCAGTCCCAACCTATGGTCCAGCTGTTCTGTCACGTACGCGTATACGTTACGTGCAGCTTGTTTGAAACCATCCTCATGCTTTGGGTTACTAAATTTAAATTTTGTTGACGATGCAAAACCCCAGTTTTTTCCCAAAACGACTTTCATCAAGTCCCTCGTGGACTGGTAAAAAAAAACCTTAAACCCTTTTTCTACACGTTGGGAAACCCAGCTAAAGGCACTCATCGTTGTTAAAGGTGTTAACACCAACCCTCTTAACCCGCAGTCATCGTTTTTGGTTAACACCAACACCGTCTTAACCCTTTTAAAACCGGCCCGCCCCTCGTCCTTTTGCCTAAAATTTTTCCCGAAACCCATCCAAAAAAAGACCAGTTTGGACACCCAAAAGAACTCGCCCAGAGAACTGGTCTGGAAGGACCCAAGTCCTCGCCCTTTTTACCCCCTTTTTGGTTTAAAACAACGACGGTCGACTTTGACATAACGAAATTAAAGAGCCATCACCGCCGAAAACGACTGAAATTTAATGCTTGTTAAACTTCGTGGCTAAGCTTATTTGTAGGGATTCCGGAGTTCAGAGACACATCTTAGTAAACCGGAACTGAAAATGTCACAGCGTTTTGATCTCCCTGGGATAGCAGTCCAGGCAACTTTAGCCAATAGAAAAGAAGAAAAAAACGAACTGTGCAGTCCTAGTCTATGGAATTGAGTTCACTGCCTCGTCGTTCGCCTGCTCACCATCGTCACATCAGTCCTCTCCATTGGATCATGGTCCTGACTTGAAGAACTGTTACTTCAAAGCAAGGAAGCCATTGTTTAGGGTACTGAGAATGCATTTTTTGTTTGTATTTAAGGTGCATACAGTCTGCTGTCATTTTGACATTGCTGTGTTGCAGTGAGTATCCGTCCTTGCAGTTTGGTGCAATCTGATGTGCATGTATTACCTATACTATTTTCTGTGTCTTTTAATCTTTGGTTCATATTTAGCTGTTGTTTACCCTTTTTTTATATCGGTTATTACATTTGCTGTTGTTTACCCTTTTTGATATCGGTTATTACATTTGTGATATTTACATATTGCGTTCTTTGTTTTTCCTTCCACACACACACACACACACACACACACACACACACACACACACACACACACACACACACACACACACACACACACACACACACACACACACACACACCACACACACACACTCTCTCTGTCTCTGTCTGTCTGTCTCCATCCCATTTTGAGTGTTTAACTCATCAATCACAAACGCTTGCATTTTTATGCTAAGCAGCGTTCACAGAACAATAGAAGAAAAATGTATTTCTCTTAGACATTTAGAGGGGACTCCGATATTCTGATCATGCCCACCTCACGAATTGGTCATCGGCTACGCAGTCCAGAGGAACAACAATTAAGACATTAGTTTTATGGTCACAACCGTTCTCTGTTATTTTGTGTCATATATCGGTAAAATCTGCTACGATGATAATGTTCTACCAGACAGCCACTTACTCGAGTCAAATCTACGAAAAATCAATTTACACACAAATATAAAACAAAACATACATACACAAACATTAAACACACAGTTTGGAAAAGTTAGTCCCTCCAATATAGCCCTTGTTTAAAAAAAGGAATTATGGTTAGGACATGCTGCTATCGTCGACCACTCCCCTCTAATTTACCCCTAACCAGATTGAAGAAAAGACGAGATGGATGATATAAAAAGAAAAATGCCTTTACCAGAAGTAAGATCTGCGTTCTGGGAAAACGAATCAGCCAGTTTAAGGGAAGAAAAACGGCAAACGCACACACGCACGCACGCTCGCTCGCACGCACGCACCATTCTGGAAAAAGACAATTAGCTCAAAAATAAATAATAATATAATAATAATAATAGATAACGTTTTCTGAAACATATTTCTGTTATACAAATCATGGGAACATGCCGGGTGGGGAAGGGGGAAGGGGGGGGGGGGGGGGGGGGGGGGGGGGGGGGTTTTGGGGTGTGTGTGTTTTTTTTTTTTTTTTGCTTTTTTTTGTGTTTTTAATTTTTTTTGTTTTTTTTTTTTTTTTAAAATAATAACTCAAATTTAACCAATATAAAAAAAAAATAATAATATTGTTTTTTTTTTTTTTTTTTTTTTTTTAAAAAAAAATAAAAAAGAAAAGAGGGGGAGAGGGGAAGACAAAAAGAGAACAAGAAGGGGCAAAACAGACGCAAAGGACCTTGGGCAGAGGGGAGAGAGAGAGAGAGAGGGGAGAGAGAGAGAAAAGAGGAGAGAGAGAGAGAGAGAGAGAGAGAGAGAGAGGGGAACCCAAGCAGGGGGGGGGGAAAATTTGGGGGGGGGGGGTTTTTAAAAAGGCCCCCCGGGCAAACCCAAAAAAAAGAACAAAGGGTGACAAAAAAAGAAAAAGGGGGGGAAGGGGGGAGAAAAAAGAGAGAGAAAAGAGAGAGAGAGAGAGAGAGAGAAAAGAGAGAGAGAGACGGGAAAAGAGACAAAAGAGACAGAGAGAGACAGAGAGAGACAAAGAGACAGAGACAAGTGTATGCATGTGTGTATTTTTGTGTGTGGGGGTGTGTGGTTGGTTTTGTGTGTGTGTGTGTGTGTGTGTGTTTTTGTGTGTTTTTTTGTGTGTTTTGTTTTGTGTGTTTACTTGAGAGAGAGAGGGGAGAGAGGGGGAGAGAGAGAGAGAGAAAAAGGGGGGGGGAGGGGAGAGAAAAAGAGAAGGAGGAAAAAGAAAAGAAGGGGGAGGAAAAAAGAGAGAGAAGGGGGAGAGAAGGGGGGGAGAGAGAGAGAGAGAAAGCAAGGGGGAAAAAGGGGCCAAAAACCCGACAGAAAAGAAGAAGAACCAAAAAAGACCAAAGGGGGGGGGGGGGGGGAAAAAAGAAGGGGGTGTGTGTGTGTGGGGTGTGTGTGTGGGGGTGTGTGTGGGGTGTGGGGTGTGTGTGGGTTGTGTGTTGTGTGTGTGTGTGTGTGTGGGGATTGTGTTTGTGAAATGTGTTGTCAAAATAATGTTAAAAAAATGTGATATAAAATTTTTTTGAAGCTTTTTTATTTTTGTGGTTGTGTTTTGGTGTGTGTGTGTTTTGTTTTTGTGTGTGTGTGTGTGTGTGTGTGTGTGTGTGTGTGTGGTGTGGGTGTGTGTGTGTGTGGTGTGTTTTGTGTGTGGAGAGAGAGAGAGAGGGGAGAGAGAGAGAGAGAGAGAGAGAGAGGGGAGAGAGAGGGGAGAGGGGGGAGAGGGAGAGGGGACAAGAAGACAAGAGAGGGG
>JABMCL010002148.1:0-18061 GCA_018857735.1 Alviniconcha marisindica | reverse complement strand
TTTCCCCCCTTTAAAAAAAAGGGAAAAAAACCTTTTTTTGGTTAAAAAAAAAAAAAATTTTTTTTTTAAAAAATAATTTTCCCCCCAAAAAAAAAAAATTAAACCTTTGAACCCTTTTTTTGGATTTTTTTTTTTTTTTTTAAAAAATTTTTAAAATTTTTTTTTTAAAAATTTAAATTTTTATTTTAAAAAAGGGGGAAAAAATTTTAAAAAAATTTGAAAAAGGGAAAAATTTTTTTGGGGGAAAAAAAAATTTTTTAAAAAAAAAAAACCCTTTTGGATTATTTTGGAAAATTTTTTTTAAAAAAAAATTTTTCCCCTTTGGGTTTTTTTTTTTTTCCAAAAAAAAAAAAAACCCCCCTTTTTTTATTTTTTTAAGTTTTTTTAACGGGGGGAAATTTTTTGGGGGTTTTTAAAAAAAAAAAAAAAGGGGGGGCCCCCGTTAAAAAATTTTAAAAAAAAAGGTTTTTAAAAAATTTTTTTTAAAAAATTTTTCCCAAAAGGGGGGGGGGCCCCGGGTTTTAAAATTTCAAAAAGGTTTTTTTTTTGGGGCCGGGGGAAAAATTTAAAAAATTTTTTTTTTTTTTTGGGGGGGAAAAAAAATTTTTTTTTAAAAAAAATTTTTTTTTAAAATTTTAATTTTTTTCCCCCCCTTTTTTTTCCCCTTGGAAAAACCCCTTTTTTTTTATTTTTTTATTTTTTTTTTAAAAAACCCCCCAAAAAACCCCAAACCGTTTTTGGGAAAAAAAGGTTTTTTTTTTTTAAAAAAAATTTTTTTTTAAAATTTTTTTTTTTAAAAAACAAAAAAAAACCCTTTAAAAAAAAAACCCGGAAAAAAATTTTTTTTTTTTTGGGTTTAAATTTTGGGGTTTTTTTTAAAAAAAACCCCCCCCAAAAAAAAAAAAAAGGGGGGGGGGGGGGTTTTTTTTTTTTGGGGGAAAGGGGGGGGGTTTTTTTAAAAAAAAGGGTTTTTCCCCAAAGGCAAAATTTTTTTAAAAATTTTCCCAAAAATTTTTAAAAATTTTTTAAAAACCCCTTTGTTTTTTAATTTTTTTCCCCCCTTTAAAATTTTTTTTAAAAGGGAAAAATTTAAAAAAAATTTAAAATTATTTTAAATTTTTTTTTTTTTTTTTTTTTTTTTAAATTTTCCCAAAACCCAAAAAAAAATTTTAAAAAACCAAAAAAAAAAAAAAGGGGTTTTTATTTTTTTTAAACCTTTTTTAAAAAGGGGGAAAAGGGGTTTTTGGGTTTTTTGGGGGTTTTGTTTTTTCCCCAAATTTTTTCGGGTTTTGGGTTCCAAACCCCTGGTTTTTTTTTCCCGGGGGAAAAAAAAATTTAAAAGTTTTTTTAAAAAATTTTTTTTAAATTTTAAAAAGGGGGGGGTTTTTTTGGGGAAGGGGGGGTTTTTTTTTTTTTTTCCCCAAAAAAATTCCAGGGGGGGTTTTAAAAAAAGGGGGAATTTTTTCCCCCCAAAAAAAACCCCTTTAAAAAATTTTTTTTTTCCCCCAAAAAAAAAAACCCCCCGGGTTTTTTTTTTAAAAAAAAAAAAGGGGGGGCCCCCAAAAAAACCCCAAAAAAAAACCCCCCCCTTTTTTTTAAAAAATTTTTAAATTTTTGGGGAAAAACCCCCAAAAGGTTAAACCCCAAAAATTTTTTTTTTAAAGGGTTTTTTTTTAAAAAAAAAAAAATTTTTAAAAAAAAAACCCAAAATTTCCCTTTTTTCCCCCCTTTTTTTTTTTTTTCCCCCCCCCCCTTTTTCCCCCCCCCCTTTTCCCCCCCCCCTTTTTTTTTTGGGGGTTTTGGCCCCCTTTTTTTTCCCTTTTTTTTTTGGGGGGGGGTTTTTTTTTTGGGGGGGGTTTTTTGGGGTTTTTTTTTGGGGGGGGGTTTTCCCCTTTTTTAAATTATTTTATTTTTTGGGGGGGGGGGATTTTTCAAAAATGCTGTTAATTATTCTGTACTAAAGTGATGGTACTGTCTGTAACCTTTAGCGTGTTTGCCCTTCCATCGTCCCATGATATTTAAAATCAGTCTCAGGTCTCTGTACGGTCGTCGTAAACGTCAATGCGTCTTATCACAAACAAAATGTATCATCCTGTGCCCAAAAAGGGTTACAATCACATAAAAAGATCTATAATATAAGATAAAAAGGATAGTAATATAAAGACATATGGGTAGGTGTTGTATTGCGCGATGTCGGGCTGCAAACGGTAGTTCATGAACAAATTCGTCCGCAAACCGACGCTTGCAGAGTGACCAGCGGTGTGAATTGTAAGGATGGATGAATGTTTCTGAATAAACGCCCCACATTGATGTGCTTGATGACAGTAGGTAAGTAAGTATTTTGGTCTTTTACGCGCAGTCAACCATTGACGGTCATCTCCGGGATATACTGTGTAGCGTTAGTGAAGAAAAGAAAAAGAAAAGGTGCTTCAGGAAACGTAGGTGCCACACACGAATAACCAACCACCAGACAAATAAAGATCGACATGAATAAGGATTTCACACTTTACAGACTGAACAACAGCCTACGGGCAAGGTTAATTACCGCCACAAACACGATAACAGAATATCTATTACTTATGGCAAATGCGCTGTAAATAAACTATCGACAACCGAATATATTGAATGATATTGAATAGGCACAGGTATAATTCCTGGTTTGTTTCCTTTCGTCGTAATCCGTTCCCTTCCAACGGCCCCCCCCCCCCTCCCCTCCCCGCCGCCCCTTCTATCTCTCTCCCACACACACACATGGTCCTAGTGAGGGGTAGGTGTCTTAGTTCTACACCTCATTTTTCACCGGTTATGTTGTGTTTTGTGGCGATGTGTGTGGTGTGTTGTTTGCGCGTGTGATCTGTGGTGTGTGTGTGTGTGTTGTGTGTGTGGGTGCTGTGTTCGCGGCGCGTGTGTATGAGTGACGGGTACGTGGTGTGTGTCGTGTGTGGGGTAGTGTGTGTGGGGTGGTGCTGTTGTGTGTTCGAGTGTGCTCTGAGTCTGATGTACTTATTTACCTGACACTGATATGGAGGCCACTTACCCCTCGTGATAGCCTAAGCGCCTTCGCAACGGCAGACTTCGTCTAGGGGTTGCGTCTGTGCTCTAGGTGCGTTGCGAGTCCTGAATGAGTGACTGCAAGCTTTAACACAGCCGCGGTTTTGAATGTCCCTCGACTTGGTTTTGCTAGCGTGCTCATCACTGGTTCTCTTGCCTGGGCTGGCAGCCACGTGAAACTGCTGCCCTCTTCGGCGCAAGTTCTCTGTACAACCATACAATTTCTTTCACCATTTACAGTGACATACTTGATTCAGAAGCCACTAGGTAGATGCATGCGCGTACCTAGCTGTAACATGGCCAAATCCTACGTCCCTGCATTTTAGGCAGAATGACCTGGAGCTTGAGTGCTCATGCGGTAACCACGGGTGGGTGAACGGAGGTCAGGCACAGACAGTTTTGAAACGCTATCGATCACGAGTCCACCGTTCTACTATTGAGCCGTCCACGCTCTCCGGAGGGGAGGGATCACTGCGGCAGTCTTTAGATTGAAAACAAACTACCATGAACAGAGTATGTTGAACAACCTGTGCTGAAAGTTGTCTCAATAAAATGTCCAGACTGGTGCACCAATGAAGAACGTTACGTAAATCGTATGCAGTCTTCAATTTATTGATGATGAACGCCCAGTCAACCGCGAAAAAAAGATTGTCGGAAAACAAGAAAGAAGAAAAACAACCACGATTAGAGTTATAATGCTAATATTATGTAACAATGCAGGGCACAGTTAATATGTCCTATCACTCAGAGGTCTGGCGAAGGTAGCCTTTGAGGCAAAGGTAACCATTAACATAACACTTCTAGGTGTTTCATTAAGTTGAAGCAAACTGACTCAAGCCAAATTAACAAGCAAAGAAAAACGACACCGCGACTCGTGATACAGTCAGTATTAGACGTTCACATTTCATTGAACTTCATGAGAATCTACGTATATTTATGTAAAGATTACTGAACCATCGTGTAGTCTGTACGCAGATTATAGATAATAATAATATATGCATTCTGACGCGCTTTATGATACTTGTGTGAGGCTCAAAGCACTAAGCATGAAAAATTACAACAGCACACAAACTAATTTAATAATGCACTACATAGCTCACTCTATCCATCACTCTTCCCCGCATCTGATTTGAGAATTTCTGACTTGATAAGTTACGGTTACCTTTCATTTATAGATTGATTGTGATTTTTAGTGCTCTCTTTTGCTCTCTCCTCCCTCTGGGTTCGACAGTGATGTTGTTTACATGTGTGCTTATGTGCCTCCAAAAAAGTCTCCTTACTATACAGCGTGTGATAAAGACGATGGCATTTCTTTACTTGAAAAAGGTTTGGCTAATGTAATGTTTTCTTTGATACTGTCAGTATCTTTGACAGTATCAAAGACAGTATCTTTGGATACTCTTGTGTGGCGATTTGGATAGTAGAACAGCCAACGAGTTTCCTATAAGCCAAAGTGAAAATGATGTCTTTACGCGTCTTGTTGAGGAAACACCAGCGAGATGTTGGGAGGACACTCTATTGAATTTCATTCGAAAAATGTTACTGAATATGTGTACCGCTTTTGGATTGAATATTTTGAATGAGTTTGTAATGGCGACCTACAGGGTCGTTATACATATATATATATATATCTAATTCTGGAAATAGTGTGAATGATTATTTTATGGTTTCTGAAGATCTTTTGCTCTTATTCAGCATGATTGGCGGCTTTGTGTTACAGATAGAATCAAGTCAGTCCATTTGCCATTGGAATTGCATATAAACGTTGAAGAAATGAGAGGACCTACAGCAGAAGTAGATAAAAATGAATGTACTGAAAAATATGTCTGGAAAACTGACTGTGCCCAGCAGTTTACTGAATCTATGCATTCTGATAAAACCAAAGAACAACTCAGTCTTGCCTCGAGTCTAATATTAACGAGGCACTACAATCTTTCAATGACCGTTTAAAACGTTAATAGACCAAAGAAGATGGATGAATGGTATGATGAAGAGTGTAGGGCTGCTAGAAAAAAGAAAAAAAGAAGAAGAAAGAAAAAAGAAAAGAAAAAACGTTAGGAAGCCACTACGAACATTTGGCGCATTACTAGATCGTTTAGTATGTGTGGACTATTGCTGTGCTAGAAGAGAGTATAAAAAACCCTGTTGCGACAAAAGAAACGGAAGTTCTAAATGAACGTGGTGGTTGGAACACATCTTATGGCTAGTCAGTCTCCAAGAACCCAACAGACATTCGCTAGCAGAATATGCGTAAATTTGCGAATGAGTTAAGTATCAGCCTCTAACGTATTTTCGGAACAGGACTGGGTATAAAATCCCATGTTTGTCAAAAAAATGGTGCTTGAACAATATGGATAGTCTACTCCAGGAGTCAAGTGTCTCCTGATGATAGATTTTCCAGTATTTGGATTCTTAAAAGGACGAGCCAATTACAAGAAGTAGCTGAAGTTTTCCTTAGTCCAGTGTTCTAGGCATGGCGTTAATCAGCTTGAAAAGATAAAGAAAAAAACGGTGCCGGCAGGTATGGATTGCCGTGGGTGTTAATAGAAATTCCAGCATCGCGCTGGCGCACATTTTGTTCCAATATGTGGTGGACTGAAAAAGTATAATAATATCGTAACGCTTACAATAGCGCCTAATTCCAACTAGACTGGCTTCAGAAGCGCACTTTCACAATTCAAAACAAGAATAGAACATCAGAATCCAATACATAAAATGCATCTACCATACATCCAACTCCAACAGCAGGAGCTCCGGCCAAACTGCACACAACCCGGAACAATCAGCTGCATACCCAGACTTTCCTTGAGGTCTGAAGTCAGCGCTCGAATATCTACACCGAGCTACAAAAAAAAAACAAAAATCTTGACCCTGCCTACGTAAACTCTCATCTGGTAGATACAAATTAAACCCTGGTTTGACTCTTAAACTCTATCACCCGCAGAGGGTACAATCTCATTTTTTGCCCTTTGGTTTATAAGGTTTTTAATGCCCGATTGTCTTGATCGTGGTATCGTCTCCAGATAGTTCCAAAAGAGTAGGCATAATCCTTCCCCGCAGATTTAGAACGGGAAACGAAACTGGTCCGAACAAGCTACGAGGAATATCTACTATATGCCATATCAAAGTGAGTAAGTTGATAATGTGTCCTTATTAACAACAAGGCTTTATAGAGTGGATGCACAAACAAGTTAACAGGGAGGAATTTTCACAGGGTTTCAAACAAGACATGCTCACCTGTTGACGCGGTAATGTTTTACACGTGTGAAGGCATGATTCAGTAACACAATTAGCCTTGATAGAAAGCTGCATGGTGCCTTTATAGATTTTTTGACAAGGTTTTGCTTCATATCGAGAGAAACTACTGAATTGTGGCCTATTCGGATGAAAAATGGTATGTAAACGGGGCAGACTGTATAGTGCCTTCAGAGAGTATGTATCGAAAGAAGTGTAAACCGGCTAGAACATTAGATTTGGTGCTAGAGTTTACCAGACTGAAATTAAATTGTACCCGTGGTCGTAAAACATGGTGATGTAGTGTAGTCCTGGGTCTTGTGCTCTTACTGTTTATTAGTGAGATTGCTCTTGTATAATTGTTACTAGCGTCGGTCAGACATGGAATAAGCCGTGAACAGTGACTTTTGTCAAGTGATGATATATGATTTGCAGAATGGACATGATATTGCTGTCTGAATCTGTATTTGTGTGGGGTGCAGACTCAGTTCCTTAACGGAGCCTATTTAAGTGCTGCTGTCGGTTACATCTTAAAAGCAATATTGAATGAAAAGTATATTGCGGTTTAGCAAAGGGAGGTTGTATTTTCGGTGCCGCTATAGGAAGTGGTCGACGAGTGTGTACTCGTACTAATGATGAGGCATTTGAAGTGCACACTTGTATAAATACTTTGGATATAGTGGACGATGGTTTTCTTCTTAGCAAGGCTTAGTTTTTTACCATGACTTGTTACAAAGCTTGTGGGTACGTAGAGCAAAAGGGGCGGAATGCTAGTGTATTATGAGCTAAAATCTATCGAATTCGAGACTAGCAATTCAATTAATCTTCTTGTTGTGGAAGAGTTATTGATGCTCAACATGTGCAAACCACGTTGTCCTCTATGGGGAGCAGAGATTTTGGGGGTCTGAGAAGTAGCTCTATTGGTGTGCGATATGTACCTTTATTTGATTTGAAACGTTCTTCAGGTTTTGTAGACCCAGGAGAACCTTCTAATAATCTTGTTTATGAGAAGGTTGGGAAGGTTTTCGCTGTTCAACTCTGCATGTGTTCTGCTGTATAGATACTTACGTTAACAACTGAAAACCATGAAGGGGAGCACAGACCTGCCCTTTAGAACATGTTAGTGATTATTGGACCAAAATAGGTGGACTCCAAGCTGACGGTGGGTGACTAATGTTGGGTTAAATAATATTAAATAGGGAGGTGTGGGGGTGTAAATCTGGTTTTTCGTTGGTTTGTGTGTGACATCAATCACGGGGCGGTGAGGATGTTCATCTGTCTCGATGTGACAGTTTATTACTGGTCGACCTTTCTAACAAGCAGACGGTATTGACATCTATTCGCTGGCAGCATTGGATGGACCATTAAGCGCAACCCGGAGTGGACGATTACTTTTGCACGGTTGTCTGGACAGACAGATTTACAAGAACACATGGTCAGTGGTGTTGGACACACGATAAAATGTTTTAAATTTTTCAACAGAATTATACCTAAGGTTATTGCCCGTGGACCACACCTTTTAAATAACAGGGTGTAAAAAAAAGACAGAGTTGAAAATCATAGGCCGCACCACATCCCAGTAAACTGGACTATCAAACTGATTTATTTACCGTTGGCCGTGTCCTAGCTTTGAGGTGTTTTAATCTCATTCCTTTTTATAGTCAAAAACAGGTAAAGGTTTCCCTCACAAATTTCAACGTCATGTCACTCATATGTAGGTAATCTCCGAATCGTCCCTGCTTCCTGGAACCAACAATCAAATGGGACATTATGGCGCTATCGTCTGCAAATCTGGCTAAATGCCTGTCTTTATGGTTGCTTCTACAGCCGTCGATATACTTAAATAATTTAGACATAGTCACTTGGTGTTGGTCAATAATAAGAATGCGACGGGATGGTGGGGTCAAAAGGTCAATTGGACGCTACACGTTTAGACTGCACGGGGACAAATGCTGCAGAACGAACATGGAAAATTGGCCAGTAATATAATAATACGGCTAATAAATACCCACTATCTTTATACGGCTAATAAATACCCACTATCTTTTAGTACTACTAATAATCATCATCGTAGTGGACAAACATAATAAAACACACATAATGTACATCGATGACCACATTGTTCATAACGAGGTAGGTCACGACGGGTCACGAGATGGAAAGTAAGGTTAGACTGCCACTTTTGCATATATATATATATATATTTGCCTTGCTTTCAATTGCGTGACCCCTGTGACCTAGTTCAGTAAAAGGGTGACCCCCAGGTCAGTACTGTGCCCAGTCTTGCTTTCAGTTCCCTGACCCAACTTGATCTGCCTCATGAATCTTGTTGAGAACAGTGAGAAGTGGCAAAAATACAGAAATCTTAATTTTTTAAGCGTTGGAATTTGAGCATGTGTGTGTCTGATAAAGAGCGGAGAGAGTGGGAAGGGACTTTAAAGGTGCAGTGGTTCAGAAAGATAAGAGAGCCAGGAACCGTGTATTACATATATACCGGGTGTAATACATCCACACAAGCAATTTTGTAATTCTCGCGTTCGTTGATGAAGCGTCTTGTAGTTTTGGGAGACTTGGAGCGTCTGGTACTGTGGGATGGTGTCGGTTGAGAGTCATACAAGGTGTGCCAGTGCCGTGTTCTGTTTCTTCTATATCGGTTTCAGACAAATCTAGTGGAGGCCCTTGCGAGACTATGCGATCAATTCAATAGTCTAATCTAGACAATACACATGAAGTTACTAGCCGTTTTAATAGGCCTATTTCCCTTTGCAGGCTTCTCACGATCGTGTTCTCGAGTCTTTCAGGTGTAGACAAACAGAAAAAAAAAATTGCGGTCTATTTACTCGTTCTATTCCCGTCAATAGAGTCCGTAATGCTGTTTGCTTTGGTTCCCCTTTAAGTCAAATTAGCAAGTCAAAATAGAACCTATTTACAAATTTATAATAATATTTAGGCAAAAATCAAACCCAAATATCACTCCACGCACCAGTCGTAACAGTTTAACATCCGATAAACTTAACTGCCCATCCAACCTATCAAGGCTAATGCCACGAAGTCCATGGCTATGACCTACATTCCGCCGGCTTCGTGCCGGGGGATGCCCAGTGCTGTCCTGTGGCGGAAGTCGCCCAGCTGGAAATAGCATCACGCCGATCCGCTTTGGCTTACTATGACGTCATAGCAGTCTCTTGACCCTAATTTGCTGCCTTCCCATCGATCAGCGAGAAGGTCTGCTATGACGTCACAGCAAGTGGCGGCGTGTCCTTGTCGAGTGCAGCACCTGCCCTGTCACCATCAAAACATCTGAGCCTGCCTGGACGCCATTTCAGCCCCCCCTCCCCATCACCCATCTCAGTTCTTCCTCACAGATTTTACGTTTGAGATTTACATTGGGTTAAAAGACATTCAGTTATTGTGAGAGTTTTGCGAGGATACAACCCGAGCTGACGCTGGGAATGTAGCAACTGCAGCGGAGAAGCTGAGCTAGGTCCTGGCAGCGGTCGATTCTGGTGCAAGTGATAATCGTCAGAGTATTGATCGGCCCCGGTCTCTGCAGTACACTGGCATTTTCATCCTGCAGCGATTGGCTGCTGGCTCCCACGAAGAGACTGATGGCTAACACGCACCTTCTTGTTTCTATCTATAGCGAGGTCGGTGAAAACGGAGTGCTGCCTGCGTCAGTGGCAGCGTTGACGTAGTCCAGGGCGCCGCGTGGCCTCCAACACGCTAGGCTGCAAAGGGGGACTCGTGCTGCTATCCAATCAACAGCTTCGTTACATACAGACAAATTACCAGGAATGTGGACTGAAAGGCAGTGACGTCAGAACTGATGCTGCGTGACGTCAGGGTCGTTCCCGAAGATCCCGGTTACGATGGTAGTGAACCACATACTTACCATGGTCCACTTGGGCGAGACGGCGGCTTGGAGGCGCACGCAGGAGGGAGAGCGCGACTTGCAAGTTGTCAGCAAGCTCTTGTGTAGACTGGAACCAATCTGGCGTTGCAGGAGGAAGCTGGCGAACTAGCTGGTCACCGTCACTACCTTCAGTCCTCCCAGTCCCACACTGCTCCAGGTACGGACATCAATACTTTTTACCCAACTTTTTCACTTCGTGGTTGTTATTTTTTAACTTTCCTTGCAAATGTCGTCATTCCTTCTCGCCTTTCCGTCACATCTCGCTTAGCGTATAATTATTGTGGGTTTTATTTGTTGATATGTCTCATTAAGAAACATAAGTTTACTTCTTTCTTACATTTTTGTCATCTTTAGTATGTTAGATTTTTTGTTGATATGTATAGTACATTTTGTCTTCTACAGTAGGTTAACGCTCGTGTCTCAAGTACTGAAAAAGCTTCTATTATGTCTACGTTCAGTAATCTGCACTGATGTTCGAACTATGGAGTACCGCAGTTCACTTACTGCGATCGCACTCAAACGCATTTGGATTGACTCTAACCTTGCATTGAACCTTTGGTTTTGTCTGCTCTGTCGATCTGTCTGCTCTGTTTGGCATCATACGAAATATGTAAGCTATGTGTTTCCTGTTGCGTTGATATTGCGTATCCGACTCTGAGTTCCCTGATCTCTGGACCTATAAAAAAATAATTGGTTTGTGGAGTCTGTGCTTTACGACAGTTCTTGATGACAAGTTCTTCTAGGAAAAACGGGATTTTTTTTTTTAAAGCGGCAACCACCAAACATTAGCGAGGGACTGTTCTTCAGAATATCACCATCAAAGACCTTTTAGTGAGCACTGTCTTGAAATTAACTGCAAAATTATGATTACAGTCTGAGACACTGACCACTTCATGGGCTAGTCCTGTATTGAATACTTTACGAGCACGACTATAGAATGATAGAGCGTGCTAAAAATAAAGTCTTGAAAGCTCGTATGCTAGGAATGCAGTGAAATAACTACAGCATTACAACAGTGAATGCAGCAATGCCCCTGAAGACAAGCGATAATTTGATGACAATCGTAGAAACACTTTTGCAGACAGTTAAGGTGCATTTGTTTCAGACACGTGCTGTGGGGTTGCTGTGACAAAAATGGTGAGAAGAGAATCTGAAATCTAGCACAGAATCAATCCTAATGGTGGGGTTGGGGGATGGGAAGGAGTTAATACGAAATCCGTCAGCCTTAAAAAGAAAGTAATCACGTCTACAAGCTACACACACACAAGAAATTTGACAAGTTGGCTTAAGTGAGTTATGTAACTATAAGTTTCCGGCCGATCGTCATGTAGTCCTTTTTTTTCTTTTTTTCTTTTATAAATATTTTATTTTTAAGGCTGACGGATTTCGTATTAACTCCTTCCCATCCCCCAACCCCACCATTAGGATTGATTCTGTGCTAGATTTCAGATTCTCTTCTCACCATTTTTGTCACAGCAACCCCACAGCACGTGTCTGAAACAAATGCACCTTAACTGTCTGCAAAAGTGTTTCTACGATTGTCATCAAATTATCGCTTGTCTTCAGGGGCATTGCTGCATTCACTGTTGTAATGCTGTAGTTATTTCACTGCATTCCTAGCATACGAGCTTTCAAGACTTTATTTTTAGCACGCTCTATCATTCTATAGTCGTGCTCGTAAAGTATTCAATACAGGACTAGCCCATGAAGTGGTCAGTGTCTCAGACTGTAATCATAATTTTGCAGTTAATTTCAAGACAGTGCTCACTAAAAGGTCTTTGATGGTGATATTCTGAAGAACAGTCCCTCGCTAATGTTTGGTGGTTGCCGCTTTAAAAAAAAAAATCCCGTTTTTCCTAGAAGAACTTGTCATCAAGAACTGTCGTAAAGCACAGACTCCACAAACCAATTATTTTTTTATAGGTCCAGAGATCAGGGAACTCAGAGTCGGATACGCAATATCAACGCAACAGGAAACACATAGCTTACATATTTCGTATGATGCCAAACAGAGCAGACAGATCGACAGAGCAGACAAAACCAAAGGTTCAATGCAAGGTTAGAGTCAATCCAAATGCGTTTGAGTGCGATCGCAGTAAGTGAACTGCGGTACTCCATAGTTCGAACATCAGTGCAGATTACTGAACGTAGACATAATAGAAGCTTTTTCAGTACTTGAGACACGAGCGTTAACCTACTGTAGAAGACAAAATGTACTATACATATCAACAAAAAATCTAACATACTAAAGATGACAAAAATGTAAGAAAGAAGTAAACTTATGTTTCTTAATGAGACATATCAACAAATAAAACCCACAATAATTATACGCTAAGCGAGATGTGACGGAAAGGCGAGAAGGAATGACGACATTTGCAAGGAAAGTTAAAAAATAACAACCACGAAGTGAAAAAGTTGGGTAAAAAGTATTGATGTCCGTACCTGGAGCAGTGTGGGACTGGGAGGACTGAAGGTAGTGACGGTGACCAGCTAGTTCGCCAGCTTCCTCCTGCAACGCCAGATTGGTTCCAGTCTACACAAGAGCTTGCTGACAACTTGCAAGTCGCGCTCTCCCTCCTGCGTGCGCCTCCAAGCCGCCGTCTCGCCCAAGTGGACCATGGTAAGTATGTGGTTCACTACCATCGTAACCGGGATCTTCGGGAACGACCCTGACGTCACGCAGCATCAGTTCTGACGTCACTGCCTTTCAGTCCACATTCCTGGTAATTTGTCTGTATGTAACGAAGCTGTTGATTGGATAGCAGCACGAGTCCCCCTTTGCAGCCTAGCGTGTTGGAGGCCACGCGGCGCCCTGGACTACGTCAACGCTGCCACTGACGCAGGCAGCACTCCGTTTTCACCGACCTCGCTATAGATAGAAACAAGAAGGTGCGTGTTAGCCATCAGTCTCTTCGTGGGAGCCAGCAGCCAATCGCTGCAGGATGAAAATGCCAGTGTACTGCAGAGACCGGGGCCGATCAATACTCTGACGATTATCACTTGCACCAGAATCGACCGCTGCCAGGACCTAGCTCAGCTTCTCCGCTGCAGTTGCTACATTCCCAGCGTCAGCTCGGGTTGTATCCTCGCAAAACTCTCACAATAACTGAATGTCTTTTAACCCAATGTAAATCTCAAACGTAAAATCTGTGAGGAAGAACTGAGATGGGTGATGGGGAGGGGGGGCTGAAATGGCGTCCAGGCAGGCTCAGATGTTTTGATGGTGACAGGGCAGGTGCTGCACTCGACAAGGACACGCCGCCACTTGCTGTGACGTCATAGCAGACCTTCTCGCTGATCGATGGGAAGGCAGCAAATTAGGGTCAAGAGACTGCTATGACGTCATAGTAAGCCAAAGCGGATCGGCGTGATGCTATTTCCAGCTGGGCGACTTCCGCCACAGGACAGCACTGGGCATCCCCCGGCACGAAGCCGGCGGAATGTAGGTCATAGCCATGGACTTCGTGGCATTAGCCTTGATAGGTTGGATGGGCAGTTAAGTTTATCGGATGTTAAACTGTTACGACTGGTGCGTGGAGTGATATTTGGGTTTGATTTTTGCCTAAATATTATTATAAATTTGTAAATAGGTTCTATTTTGACTTGCTAATTTGACTTAAAGGGGAACCAAAGCAAACAGCATTACGGACTCTATTGACGGGAATAGAACGAGTAAATAGACCGCAATTTTTTTTTTCTGTTTGTCTACACCTGAAAGACTCGAGAACACGATCGTGAGAAGCCTGCAAAGGGAAATAGGCCTATTAAAACGGCTAGTAACTTCATGTGTATTGTCTAGATTAGACTATTGAAATTCTCTTCTCGCGGGCTCCCCTAATTCTGTTATTGAACCGATATAGAAAATCCAGAACACTGCTGCACACCTTATTCTCACAGCACCACGCCATCAAAACTACAAGAGCTCCACGAATCAAATACAAAACTGCTTGTGTGTGTTTCACCGTAGTTACAGGTTCTGTTCCCTCTTATCTTTCTGAACCACTGCACCTTTAAAGTCCTTCCCACTCTCTCCGCTCTTTATCAGACACACACATGCTCAA
Source organism: Alviniconcha marisindica (assembly GCA_018857735.1). NCBI lineage: Eukaryota > Metazoa > Mollusca > Gastropoda > Provannidae > Alviniconcha > Alviniconcha marisindica. The sequence goes on along the minus strand of JABMCL010002148.1, from coordinate 3,802 downwards.
ATTCCAACGCTTTAGTGCAAAATCCATGTTTTTTGCACTTTCTCACACTTCGGTGCCCACATCTGCTTCTTCCTTCAAAAACAAACTCAAGACATGTCTACGCTACACTGACCTTCACCGTATCAGTTTCTACAATGTGTGTGTGCGCGCGCGCGCGTGTGTGTGTGCTATGTTTGAACCCGTGTTGATGTGTACAAATATATGTTAGCTGTTAAATTGATTACAGACTGTCTCGATGTACATTATGTGTGTTTTATTATGTTTGTCCACTACGATGATGATTATTAGTAGTACTAAAAGATAGTGGGTATTTATTAGCCGTATAAAGATAGTGGGTATTTATTAGCCGTATTATTATATTACTGGCCAATTTTCCATGTTCGTTCTGCAGCATTTGTCCCCGTGCAGTCTAAACGTGTAGCGTCCAATTGACCTTTTGACCCCACCATCCCGTCGCATTCTTATTATTGACCAACACCAAGTGACTATGTCTAAATTATTTAAGTATATCGACGGCTGTAGAAGCAACCATAAAGACAGGCATTTAGCCAGATTTGCAGACGATAGCGCCATAATGTCCCATTTGATTGTTGGTTCCAGGAAGCAGGGACGATTCTGAGATTACCTACATTTATGGTGATGACGTTGAAATTGTGAGGAAATCTTTACCGTTTTTGACTATAAACTGAATTGAGATAATAACACTCAAGCTAAGGGACGGCAACGGATAAATCGTTTGAAGTCCCTTTCTGCTGTTAGGATGATTTTCACTCTTTCTCTTTTTTAACCCTTCATTTAAAGCGTTGGTCAATGCATACCTTATATATCTGTTGAAATTTAACATTATGTAGTGTTCAACACCAGCCAATGTTTTAAATTGTCTGCAGAACGAAAATATGTCACTGGTGCTTACATGGTCATCCCAAGCTTGCCATCGAATGTCAATAAGTCTTTGTTAGAAATCCGCTAATAACAGTGCACCAAACCATCCTGACACCTTATTATTCCAAACCATAGAAATCCGTTACACCTATGTTGTTACCCAACATTAGATCACCCGAGGTCATTTTCCCATTTTTTGGTACCAAACTCAATAACCTTGTTTCTCAAAGGCAGTCTGTGCTCCTTCATGCGGGTGTCAGTTTTTTAAAGTAGTATCTTATACAGTCGAGACACACGGCCATGACTTTGAACATGAACCCTCTTCCAACCTTTCCATAAACAAGATTAATTAGGTTCTCCTGTCCGACACCTAAAGAACGTTTCAATCAAATTAAGGTGTAATTTCGCTCACCAAAGAGCTACTTGTCCGAGACCCCAATCTCTGCTCCATAGAGGGCAATTGGATTTCCACTTGACTCACAAATCTTCCAAACCAAGAAGGATTATAATTGAATTGCAGTCGATTACGATAATTGATTTCCTCATAATACACAGGCAGCGCCCTTTTTGCTCTACTTACCAAATCGTTGACCACGTCATAGGGACAAGAAACCTAGCCTTCGTAGAAACCATATTTTCTCAAGATTTTTGATAACGACCTCAATCTCAGGGATATAACAGTCATCGTAACAGATCCATCTTTCTCTGGCACCGAAATACCCTCCCTTGCTAAACAGCACTGATATTACTTTTATTCATATTGATTTTAAGTTGTAACCTTGACGCAGCACTTAAGTAGCTGTTAAGCTGAGTCTAGCAGACAATCAGTTTCAGACAGCAATATCATGTCATCTGCAAATAATAATATCACTAACTTGACAAAGTCACTGTTCAGGCTTATTCTATGTCTGCCGTTATTAACAATATCAAGCGCCGGGGGTACGAGTCATTAATACACAGTGGAACAAGACCGGACACACACATCACCCTGTTTTACAACCATGGGTACAAGATTAATTCTAGTCTGTAAACGTAGCACCCACAATCTAATTCTCAGCCTTCAATTTTCATACCTACTTCTAAGGCATTGTAACAGTCTGCCCTTCACTACCCTTTTTCATACGGATTAGGCCACAGTATTTTTCCGGATATAGAACAAGACCTTCTCAAAATCTATATAAATGCCCACTGCAGCTTTCTCTTTCAAGCCTAATCCGTGTTTCTGAATTCATTGGCCCTCTATCGTGTGTCACATATGGTCAACAGTTTGCGCCAGGACACTCTTTTTTTGCCTGAACCGCGCTGCTTGACATTCTCCCTTATTAACGCTTTGATGTTTTGTTTGGTTCAAGCCCACTTCCTAGTAGCCTGTTGTAATAATGGACGTAGTAATCTTACGTACTGATATGGCGATCGAGATATTCCTCGTGTAGCTGTTCGGACTTTTCGTTCCCGTTCCTTAAAGAGGGGATAGGATTATGTCTCCGCTTTTAGAACTATGCTGGATACAACCACGATCAAAGCAATGGCATTACCTAACACCCTAAAAACAAAACAAAAGAGGATTTACCGACTCTGGTGGGAGTTTAAGTACCTTGTTTTGTACATACCAAACAACAACCTGATTAAAAACACGAATAGCTGTGTAGTAGCTGTGTATGTAATATGCGTTCACTTTATTTCATCTAGCATTGCATTAATTTCTTTGGGATGTGTGCATGGTTTGCCTGCGCTTTGCTGTGTGCGTGATTCGGTCTGGTGTATCGCATGTTTTTCTGTATTTGATTACTGATGTTCCATTCTTGTTTTGAATTGTGAAGTGCCTTTGACAGTCTAGTTGATTAAGGCGCTAATGTGACGTGCTTACGTATATTATTATTTATTAAGTCACACTCCAAATGTCCAGCATGCTTTGAATACATTCACCAATAATACCTCCGGACATTCGCTTTAACCGATTGAATGACTCATAACCTTCGGGGGGGTGTGGCGGTCTTGTATTGTCTGGTCTGGAATAAGAGACTCAAAGGCGTACACTGTTGTGTGGTGTCACATTTATGAAAGTTGAAAATCATCATCAGGATCTTGATCCTGGTTATCCTGTTCAAGCACCTTTTGAAAATGGTTAAACCAGTCCTGTTCCGAAATACTGTTATGAGGCTGATACTTACTCTTCGCAATTTTACGCATATTCTGCTAGAATGTCTGTTGGTCTGAGACTGACTGCATAAGATTGTTCAACACATTTTCATTGAACTTCCGTTTCTTTTGTCGCAACAGGGTTTTTTATACTCTCTTCTAGCACAGCAATAGTCCACACATACTAAACGATCTAGTAATGCGCCAAATGTTCGTAGTGGCTTCCTAACGTTTTTTCTTTTCTTTTTTCTTTCTTCTTCTTTTTTTCTTTTTTCTAGCAGCCCTACACTCTTCATCATACCATTCATCCATCTTCTTTGGTCTATTAACGTTTTAAACGGTCATTGAAAGATTGTAGTGCCTCGTTAATATTAGACTCGAGGCAAGACTGAGTTGTTCTTTGGTTTTATCAGAATGCATAGATTCAGTAAACTGCTGGGCACAGTCAGTTTTCCAGACATATTTTTCAGTACATTCATTTTTATCTACTTCTGCTGTAGGTCCTCTCATTTCTTCAACGTTTATATGCAATTCCAATGGCAAATGGACTGACTTGATTCTATCTGTAACACAAAGCCGCCAATCATGCTGAATAAGAGCAAAAGATCTTCAGAAACCATAAAATAATCATTCACACTATTTCCAGAATTAGATATATATATATATGTATAACGACCCTGTAGGTCGCCATTACAAACTCATTCAAAATATTCAATCCAAAAGCGGTACACATATTCAGTAACATTTTTCGAATGAAATTCAATAGAGTGTCCTCCCAACA
>JABMCL010001075.1:15000-17564 GCA_018857735.1 Alviniconcha marisindica | reverse complement strand
GGGAATATTGGCGGTGAGGCGTTAAGCTGGTAAGCAGACGGACCCCGGCTCGAATCCGCTTCGGCTCACCTTTCTCTTCAAAAGTTGTGGTCTGTGGACACTGTCAGATCTTGTGACTTTGTCCCTCACAATTAATGAAACATTTAAATGGCTATCAACGCTGCCCATCTTAATGCAGGAGTCATTCTGGTGGTGACAGTGTAGCGATGGGTATATAACCTCCTTCTTCCCCCACCTCCATACCACATTCCCCCCTTCTCCCCGTCCCTAATAAGCCTTATGGTTTCTGTGGACCATGTCAACAGTGGAAGCAACGGGGCAGTCGCAGTGGTAACTTGAATTTTAACGCCCAGTCAGCCATGTCGGTTGCAATTCGGAAGGTTAGACCGTTCTTAAAGGTCATAAGGTCATACAGTTTGCACGATTTGCACTATGAACCAGCCACAGAGTTCACCTGCTTCACACTATGAACCAATAATAATAATAAGAAGAAGAAGAAGAAGAAGAAGAAGAAGAATGTACATTTATCATGCGCTCATCAACGCCCTGAGCGCTCACACGATACATGTTAACCTAAATACAATATTCTATACACACGTAGAGCACAGTTCTACCAAAACAGTGTACATAAGGTATTATATGGAAACAGACACACACACACACACACACACACACACACACACACACACACACACACACACACACACACACACACACACACACACACACACACACACACACACACACACACACACACACACACACCACACACACACACACTGACTGTAGCTGAAATTGGGTATTGATATTAGTTGGTGTGAAAATACTGTGAGAAGAGGAAGGTTTTCAGTTTGGCTTTCAGGTCTTGTGCAAGGTCTAAGTTGCTTCACACTAGGAACCAATCATAGAGTTAACCTGCTTCATAATGTGAACCTGTCACAGAGTTAACCTGCTTCATAATGTGAACCTGTCACAGAGTTAACCTGCTTCATAATGTGAACCTGTCACAGAGTTAACCTGCTTCATAATGTGAACCTGTCACAGAGTTAAGCTGCTTCCCACTATCAACGAACCATAGAGTTCACGCTGCTTCACACTGAACCAGTCACAGAGTTAACCTATTTCACAATATGAACCAATCATAACCTGCTTCACATTATGAACCAGTCACAGAATGATCCTGTAGTTGATGTCATAGAGAGAGGCAGGGGTAGTTGATGTCGTAGAGAGAGGAAGGGGTAGTTGATGTCGTAGAGAGAGGAAGGGGTAGTTGATGTCATAGAGAGAGGAAGGGGTAGTTGATGTCATAGAGAGAGGAAGGGGTAGTTGATGTCATAGAGAGAGGAAGGGGTAGTTGATGTCACCATGAGAAGAAGGGGTAGTTGATGTCGTAGTGAGAGGAAGGGGTAGTTGATGTCATAGAGAGAGAGGGGGGGGGGGGGGGGGTAGCCGGTTTGGCCTAGCGGTAAGGCGTTACTGAGGCTGGTACTGAAGCGGAAGGACCTCGGTTCGATACCGCTTCGGCTCTCCTTTCTCTTCAAAAAGGTTGTGGTTTGTGGACACTGTCTTGTGACTTTGTCCATCACTTCCTACTGAAACAATAAATTGGCTCTCATCGCTGCCCATCTTAATGCAGAAGTCATTCTGGTGGTGACAGTGTAGCGTATAGGTATTATGATAATCTCCCTCTCCCCCCACCTCCATACCCCCTTCCCCCCCTTCTCCCCGTCCCTAATAAGCCGTACGGTTTTTGTGGACGTTAAGCACCATGTTTACTTACTTTGTACATGTTTTTACAAGATAATCCCGCCGCAGTAATCAGATCCATGCAATTTCATTACTGTACTGTTAGTAACCCGGGAACCGGAGCAGACGACGCTTTTGTTTTGAAGCGCGGCGTGTAGCGTAACGCCACATGGCCTTCACACAGCCGACCGTCGATAGCCGCTGGTGCGCGCCAGTTTCCGTCAGTCAAATCTGTTTTCTCCCCTAATATTTTGACCGCTTGTTTGTTTACCTACTCTTTGTTTACCTAGTCCTTTGTATGCACTAAGCCGTGTGTAATATAATTTGGCATCTTAGCATATTTATCCAACGGTTATTTAGACGCAGGTTCGAGCTTAATCAGTAGCCGATGCCTCTCTGGGTCTATTCATTTTATTGACGTCGTCTGCACGGCGCGTTCTCTGTGTAGTACTAGTGAATAGTAGTGAATCGTTGTTTTGACTCGATTAAAGTAATTCTGTGTCGATCAATGCTTTGTCGTATAGTATTTTGCTTAGCTGACTTCATGTTTAGTGTTTATCAGTTTTGGGTTGAAATTAACTTATTAAGTATTGTGTACTGTAGAAGCTAAGATTCATAGACTACTTGATATCACCTTATCAGCGATGCTGCGACTAGATAACGCGCCCCAGGCGAAAGTTCGCACCGATTGTTTTAGTACTAGTCTTTGAGTGTTTTGCTTCTCATACAGAGCGTTGTATTGTAACTTTTTGTTATGTACCATCGTTTTAGTGACAGTGGGAGCATGCACTTTATTCTGATGTAAGTTTTAGTAACAT
>JABMCL010001075.1:0-10000 GCA_018857735.1 Alviniconcha marisindica | reverse complement strand
TTTAAAGATTAAGTCCTTCGGGTATCTTGACGCGGCGCCCAGAACGGGTATAGACCGTTGCTCGTTGAGCACATCCATCATTTGCCACCTGGGGCTGGACATCTGGCTGAACATCAGACTGGTCGTCACACTGATTTGTTTGCTGTGACGACTGGCTCGGTATGGCGATGGATGTTCGCTTGGGTACCCCATCGTAGCCTGATGAAGATTGTTGATCTCTGCGACGGAGATGATGTCGGTCCCTTCTTTGGATGCCTCTCTCCGTCCGGACATTTTTTTGACTACGATCGAGTGGAGGTGGTTGACGATGGTCCCACCACTAGAGCTTTGACGTCTCCGGCGTGTTCGGGAGTCTTGACCCAGACTGGTTGTCCATCAGTCAGTGGGGGAAGCGGTCGGACTTTATGACGCTGATCATAGTTGATCTTTTGCCGCAGTTTCAGGTGAGCATCAGTTTCTTGGAACTTGCTCATGTCCCTCCCGTCAGGAATATGTTGAGTTGGTATTGTCGGTATCCTGGTCCTTAGTTTTCTTCCAGTCAACAGCTCGGCAGGGCTGAAGAGTTCAGAAGAGCGACGTAAGGATCGTCGGCTTTCTTCAGCAGCTTCTTCACCATCTGCACGGCACGGTCAGCTACACCCTTTCCCTGGGGATGCAGCGGACTGCTGGTAAGATGGATGAAACCGTAGTTTTCTGAGAAACTTACGAAGACTCTGGAGTTGAACTGTGGGCCGTTGTCTGAAATGACGACCTCTGGTATTCCCTGACGGGCGAAGATAGCCTTCACGTGTTTGATCACAGCTGATGAAGAAGTCTGCGTCAGGTGTGCTATCTCTATCCATCGGGAAAAGTAATCTACAACCAGTAGGTACTGGTGACCTTTCCACTCAAAAAGATCCATTCCGACGCGCTGCCAAGGGTAGTCCGGCGTCTTTGTAGGCTGCAGAGGCTCCGGATGCGGTACCCTCTCCTTCTCACAGACAGAGCAGTTTGAACTTTTCGCTTCTATCTGTTTTGAGAGTCCCGGCCACCAGACACTGCTCTTGGCCAGTGCCCTGCACTTAACAATCCCTTGGTGACCTTGGTGCAGTCGTTGCAGAATATCTTCTTGCAGTTCTTTCGGAATGACCAGTCGACTCTGAAACAGCAGGAGTCCCTGTTGTACTGTCAGTTCGTCTCAGACTGTCCAGAACGGTTTCAGTGCTGGATCCCGCTTTGCTTTTTCAGGCCAGTGTGACTTTGTGAAATTCATCACTTGGTTGCAGATGTTGTCTTTTGCCTGTTTGACTCTGATTTCCTCCAGACGCTGGTCAGTCATGGGAAACCCCTCTATGGCAGAACGAACGAACATGTCGGTATCGACCTCCATCTGGCGATCCTGTTCAGCAGGAACACCTCCAGGAGCCCGTGACAGAGCGTCCGCCGTCATGAGATTTTTCCCCGCGGTGTGTTTCATCTGATAGGAAAATCGCATCATTCTCATTCGGAAATGTTGGATTCTTGGGGTCAGCTCGTCTGGATGTTTGGTCTTCGGTAAGGCCAGCAACGGCTTGTGATCCGTTTCAATCGTGAACATTTCCAGTCCAATCAGAAATTCGGAGAATTTCTCACAGCACCAGGTGACTGCGAGCGCTTCCTTCTCCACCTGGGCGTACCTTTGCTCCGTGTCTGTCAGCGATCTGGACGCATAAAAGACCGGCCTCCAATCTTGTCCGTCTTTCTGGAGTAGGACTCCTCCTAGTCCATATGATGATGCATCGGCAGACACCTTTGTTTCCTTTTCAGGACCGTAGTGTGCCAACACTGGCGCGGTATTCAGCTGTTTCTTGAGTGTTGGAAATGCTGTCTCTTGTTGAGTGTCCCAGGTCCACAAGTTCTCTTTCTTGAGGAGATCACGGAGAGGCTTGGTGGTGTCAGCCAGAGTTGGTGCGAATTTGCCAGTGTGGTCCACCATTCCTAACAGTCGTCGCAACTCCTGAATGTTGGTCGGTCTTGGGAGGTTGGTGATGGCTTCAACCTTGGCCGGATCCACTTTGATTCCCTCCTGTGAAATGATGTGGCCTAGGAACTTGATGGTATCAACTGAAAAGACGCACTTCTCATTGAGTGTGACGCCTGCTTCTTGCATTCTTTCCAGTACTGATCGCAGTCGCTCGTCGTGTTCTTGCTGACTTCTTCCACTGATGAGGACGTCATCAATGTCGACAATGACTCCTGGCACTCCGGACAGGATGTGAGTCATTTCCCTGTGGAAGACTTCAGGCCCGGAACTGATTCCAAAAGGAAGTCGTTTGAGACAGTATCGCCCGAATGGCGTGATGAATGTAGTCAGTTCCTGAGACTCCTCATGCAGTGGGATTTGATCAAATCCGCTGTTGCAGTCAAGTTTGATGAACACTTTGGCACCCGAGAGTTGTGCAAGAAGTTGATCAGTAGAGGGAAGGGGGAAGTTCTCACGTCGAACGTTCTCGTTGAGTTTTGTGAGATCTACGCAGATTCTCACTTTGCCATTTGACTTGGGCACCACCACAATGGGTGCGCACCACTCAGTCGGATTTTTGACGGGGCGTGTGACGTCTTCCTCCTCCATACGTTTCAGTTCTTCCTCCACTTTCTGTCTCATTGGCAGCGGCAGTCGACGAGGAGTTGCAATAGAAAATGGCTTTGCATGGTCCTCCATCGTGATTTTGTATATTGATTTCAGCTTTCCAAGACCTTTGAACAACTTTGGAAACTCATTCTTGACACTGTTTTGGTCAGAGCCGCCTTGAGACTGTAGGGTGTTCACTCTTTCAAGCAGATGGAGAGCCTCTATCGCTGGTCTGCCCAGAAGTGGCTCCTGAAGATTGCCTACAACGAACAAAGTCTGTTGCGTTTCGGTATGTTCTGTTGTCAGTGTCGCTTGGAACTGACCGGCGACGTCGATTTTTGTCTTCCCTGGACCGAAAAGCTTCTTGTTTGTTTTCTGGATCAGCGGAGAGTTCTTAGTGAAGTATCTTCTTGGGACGACTGTGACATCGGCTCCGGTGGCCACTCTAAAGTTAACCTTTTTGCCGTTGACCAGGATTTTTGCGTGCCACTGGTCTTGGAGTTCCAGAGAGTTGACTGAGGCTGTTCCCCTCGATTTCGCTCTCTTTCTGGAATCGACCGCTGTGATGACACTCAGTATGACATCCTCTTCTTCTTCCAGTCTTCGGGAGTTTTCTTGGAACGGCACATAGCTGTGTAGTGTCCCTTCACAAAACACTTGGCATTCCGCCTCTTTGGCTGGACAGTCCTTTCTTCCATGCATAGGGCTTTTACCGCAGCGTGTACATTTCTTGCTAGCTCTTTTCAGTCTTAATCCCTCAGAGTGGTTCTTTCCAGGTTTTTTTTCCCTGCTTTTGGCTGGTATTCTATTGACCTGTGCACTTTTGGTATCTACTTGGACATTAGAGACTGCTGTCTTGAAGTTTCGTAGGCTCTGCCTAACTCCAGACATTTTCCAGGTCGAGTTTTTTATCCTCCAGCAACTTTTCCTCGAACCGCATCTTCCCTGACTCCCATCACGACTTGATTCCGTATCATTTTGTCCTCAAGAACTCCAAAGTTACAATTCTTAGCCAGTTGACACAGAGAGGAGATGTACGCTTCGATTGTTTCTGACAGTTCTTGGCGTCGGAGATGAAACTTGTAGATTCATACGCTTCATGTGTTTCACCGACACAAAAATCTTCAACTTATTCCATAATTTTTTCCCCCAGGTTTTGCATGTCAACTTCTTGCTCGAACTTGAATCCATCAAATATATCCATCGCGTCTTCTCCGACAGTTGCCAGAAATACAGCGCTTTGAAACTCATTAGGTTCTTTATCAAGCCTGCTCGCAACTCGGTAATTCTGGAACTGGCGTTTGAACTTTTTCCAGTTATGGCTAAGACATCCATCGGACACATTAAGTTTTGATGGCAGCGGAACATTTGCTGTGTATTGCCTGCTTTGCATGATGGATTACGTCAAGAGGAAAAACTAAATTCTTTTCTCACTGAATGACGTAATTTCGATGTTCTTCTGGCATCTGCTCGCTTCCTTGGTCCTTTCTGAATTAAATGAACACTTCTGACACCATGTAGTGTTGTGGAACACAAGGTAAACCGGACTCAAGTTTATAAGCGATGTTTGTTGATGTTTCCCGTTAGGCAGCCCTTTTCCAAGTCCCCTCTCATTGGTCCGTTCACCAGTGACTCAGATCGAGGCTTATGCATACTAAATGTCCCACGAACATGTTAATACATTACACTACAATGGTGATCAACAAGGTGATGAAGTTCTTGCTGGTTACAGGTTGATAGGTGTTGACATTTTGAACCAGAACATTAGTGCACAGTTGTGCAAATTTTGTGGTGATGCAGTAAAGCTTGTGGAACTGTCAAGGAAAAGTCTAGATAGTGAATTCGTTTTTCATTGTGAGAACAGGAGATGTGATTACCAAACAAGTTTTCCCACCTGTCCTCTGATTCAAGTTGGAAACTTGAAGGTGTGCTCAGTGAACAGGCGTGCTTGCTTGGCCATGCGGTGTACGGGCGATGGACTGGCTGAACTACAGACATTTTGTGGCGTAATGGATCTACCCCCACCCCTACAAAAGGTGTTTTACAACAAAATACAGAAGACTGTTAGGGATGCTGCCACAACTGTAAAAAATAAAAAAAATAAAAAAGTATGAAGAGAGCTGCAGAAGCTGAGTATGCACTGAGTGAAGCGACTGAGGCTGGCATTCGTGACATTGATGCGTCCCTTGACGGCACATACATGACACGCGGTCACACATCCATGATTGGTGTTACTACAGCTATTGGCTGTGTCACTGGGAAAGTTTTGGACACTGGTGTTCTCAGCAAGAGCTGCAAGTCCTGTGACTACTGGTCTAACCAAGATCCCACCACTGAAAGGTAAGTGCAGTGCATGTAGAGTACAACTGTTTTTGACGGTGACAGCGGTAAAGACGTTTACGAAAGGATAACAGCAACAAATAATGATTTTATTAATTCATAATAATTGAAATGAGAGAACTGTATCAGTGTATGTTATCAAAAGTAATGTCATTGTGATATAAAACAATCTATGACATGAGTTTATGCATAAAAATGATTATAATAATTATAATAAAAATAGTAGTAATGATATATATATATAATAACAATAATAAATTTATAATAATATTTTAATGCATTTGTATCCATATGGTAGGTATGTATATATTATATATATGTTTTTAACAAGTTCGATTATTACTATTAACTATAAGAAATTTTGGCCTTGTTTTAAATTTCAGATACAGACAATGGGAACAGAACCATCCAGCCCAGTGTACGGCAACACATGAGGCGTCATCAGGGTCCATGGAGTCCAAGATCGCATGTGAGATTTTTTCGCGTTCGGTGGACCAGTACCAGCTGCGCTACACACGCTTCATCAGGGATGGAGACACCAACAGCTTCAAGCGCGTTGCAGAGTCCAGACCGTACGGTGACACTGAGGTGGTAAAGATTGAGTGCGTAGGACATGTCCGGAAGCGCATGGGAACACAGCTGCACAAGTTGAAGTCAAGCATGAAGGGCAGGAGATTAGAGGATGGGAAGACAATTGGGGGGAAGGGTAGGCTCACTGACGTGCAAACAGGGAAATTCCGGCAGTACTATGGGAATGTCATCAGGGCAAACACTGGTAACTTGGTAAAAATGAGGCAGGCAGTCTGGGCAATATATTATCACAAACGTTCATCAGATGAAAATCCGGTGCACAACTTCTGTGGTGTGAGCTGGTGCCCATACAAGAAAGCAGAGGCAGCAAATGAACTTGGAGGTTTCAAGCGTGAGGACTGTCTGCCAGCCTGCATAATGGATGCCATTAAACCTATTTTTAAAGATCTGGCCAGCACCGATCTCCTGCGGAGATGCCTGGAGAGGTACACCCAGAACGCGAATGAGAGTGTGAACCGTTTGATTTAGAAGTATTGTCCAAAGACCAAGTTTCATGGCCTGAGAGTTGTGGAGACAGCTGTGGCTGTTGCTTTTTGCCTGTTCAGTGATGGGGCAGGCACAATCAAAGACATTTTACAGGACCTGGGCATCACTGCTGGATCCTTCACTTGCCGCTTCCTGGAAGACAAAGACGCTCTGCGGGTGCTGTGTTCACGACGTCAGGCTTTTCGGGCATCCAAAGAGTACAGGAAGGCTCAGAGACTGAGAAGACTGGGCAGGGAGGAAGGGCTGGCAGGGCTAGAGGGGCATCCATACCAAGCAGGGGGTTGTAGGGCAGCACAGTCTGCATACTGTAAATTCTGTCCTTTTTTCTGGGTAATTCTACGGGTGGATTTTCTCCGAAAATTTGGTGTTTTAATACTGGAGGAAAGCATAACGTTTTTGTTTTTCAAGATATTGCCTTGAAATTTTGTGTGCATACAGCTGGAATAGAGGACTGGCTTCTAAACCTCTCTCTTTAGAGCCCCCCCCTTATTGTTTTCTGTGTGCAAGGCAGCATGTCAGCTACTTTTGTGTAACAAAATTACGCGAATGTAACCACATCACATTATGTGAATGAATCACTCCTGTACTTAATCTAGAGGTTTACATGCCAGCACTTACACCCATTTGAAAGTGCTGAAAGTTTGAGGTGAATCAGATAGCTATGTGGAAAAATATTTCTTCCTCAAACATGTTCCATTTTGTTACGTCATTTACATAATATTTCAATTAATTAATTTTCACATAGTCTAGGCTTAAAAAATGCCTCATTGCTATATATTATCATAAACTACAGTTATTTTACTACACTTTAGCTATATTTGGTGAAAAACTAACCACCATTTTCCGTTGTGATGTTGCATGATTTTCGGTCAAATATTTAGGTGATACTGGTAACACACACACACACACACACACACACACACACACACACACACACACACACACACACACACACACACACACACAACACACACACACACACACGCACATGCACACACACGTGCTTCTCTCTCTCTCTCTCTCTCTCTCTCTCTCTCTCTCTCTCTCTCTCTCTCTCTCTCTCTCTCTCTCTCTCTCTCTCTCCATGCGTGCGTGTGTGTGGATGTGGTTGTACTTGTATGCAGTGTGCATGTATGTGCATATGCCTGTATGTGTATTCCGTTTTCGTTTGTTTTGTATCACTTGACTAACGGAGAGAAAACAAACATTATTGGCTTATTCTTTCTCCCTATGAGCTCCCTTCGCCGAGATCACCAATCTCACAGTGACAACCAACAGCACTCCAGTCAGCGAGACGTCACCTGTCACCAGGAACACCACCGTCACCGTGACGTGTGTCTGGCATGAAGGTTACCCACCACAGACAGCGCGACTGACAAAGGATGGTGTTAAACTGAACTCTGACTATGACATGCCTCGCAATGACACACGGTGTCAGAGTCTACGTCGGACTAATTACGTCATCCAGCACACGACGTGCAGTGACAGCGGTCTGATCACGTGCGAGGCAGCAGGGTCAACACACAGTAAAAACTTCACGCTGCTCGTCAGATGTGAGTAGAGTTTAGAAAATTTACATTTGTTGGATGTACCGTTGCTTATAGTGATACCAGCTAGATTGCCCAGTTATACTTGGGTTTCAAAAGGCAAACCAACTGTAATGTGGGTGTTCAAATTAACCGTAATGTGGGTGTTCAAACCAACCGTAATGTGGGTGTTCAAACAAACTGTAATGGGGGTTTTCACAAACTGTAATGGGGGTGTTCACAAACTGTAATGGGGGTGTTCAAACAAATCGTAATGTGGGTGTTTTGGTACAGAAGGCTTTTTGTACGGGTGACGGGACGTTACAATCCAAGAACTGACTAACTCGATACCACAACGATTACAACCAGTACGACCAGCACTGACAACTACCACCAGTACCAATACGACTAGCTAGCCGCACTCAAGTGCTCATAAGTGTGTATGTGTGTGCGCGCGCGTGCGCGAGTGTGCGCGTAAACTCCACCATTTTGCCAATCATTATGTATTACTTCCCTTTTAAGGCGAGCCCCAGTTCCGTACCGATCACAGCCATGAGTTCGTCATCAGCTCCACTGACCTGACCCTTCGCTTTCCTGTCTTCACTCACGAAACGAAGATCACAGAGTGTCGGCTCAAAAGATACGACAATGGACAAAGACCTTTCACAACACAGGCTTCTGTCACTCGCCAGGAAGTTAACTGTACAGGGTGTGTGTGTGTGTGTGTGTGTGGTGTGTGTGTGTGTGTGTGTGTGTGTGTGTGTGTGTGTGTGTGTGTGTGTGTGACAAATATGACGTTGATTCTGGCCTTGAGCGGGGTAGATAACGTACAATATTGTGACACGAGAGATTTTCTTTTTTGTTGTTGAATGCATACAGCTGGCTCTACATCTTGTCACAGTCTTGTAATTATGTTTCTGCATATTGTTTTTTGCAACCCTGCCCTCCCCTCCCCCCCCCCCCCCACACCACACACACACACACACACCAACACACACACACACTTGTTTTGATTTTGTAGTTATGGTTTTACTTTTGCACAGCTACTGTGCAGAGTGTACATTCTGAACTATTGTAGTCGACAAGCTACAGAAATCCCAGTTCTTATTTCCTGTTGAAAAACTGAATCTGACGGCCTATGATATTTGGTGGATGTTTTCAACCTCTTTACAGATCGGCCTCTCTGCATGGCACAGCCCCAAACCTGACCTTGACCATCCAACTGCCCAACGTGACGTCAGCGATGGAAGGAGCATGGCAGCTGTTGCTGAAAAACAGTGAAGGCGTCGGCTCTGTCCGCCTCTCTATAAGTATGGCACTGTAACACACACTCTTTGACAGTGAGCTTAGATATTCTCTTCGGAGCCATCTTTACAATAACACTTCAGTCAGAGTACTCTCTCGATAAGTATTAAATCAGTGACCACTGTACAGTAACTGGATATTTTTATAATTCCTTTTATTAGGACAGTCTTTTTTAAGAGGCAGACCTCGTAAAGAGGCAATATCTGTGTGATATGCACAGCTTGATGTCAGTTGGATTTCGCATGTATCTATTTATGAATGACCTTTTACCCGGATGTTTGCCGTTGTTGTAGTTTAATGATGTTTTCTGACTGGCGTGAATGTTTGACGAGTGTACTTGGCACCACAAAACGTTCCTAGTGCAATTGCATTGACACTTGGTGATAAAGTCAGTTGTATTGTTTTGTATTGTATACTATTAGGAGGAGGAGATGGATTATTTTCTGACTTCTAATGTCCAGGGGCCTTAACTATGAATCGGGACTACGGTAGGCCAGGCCTAAACCAAAGTCCCTGACTTTAGAGTCCGAGACTTTGAGTTAGGCAAAGTTCGTATACATGGACGCGGACAATGGTCGAGACAACAGAGTCACTGACTTCGCACTGATAAGAAAGTGGTCATCACCCGCGTCATCGCTTGTGCTAACTTTAGACGGGGCAATGCCATCTGGGCATGCGCACCGACACGCTTCGTTAACTCCCCTGCGACGTATTTCGCACGCGCAAACATCGGTAAACATGCACATTAGGTGAAGGCATGCCTGGCAGGCCCCGATTCTGGATGTGATTCGCCATGTTTTACTTCTGCAACACCCAAGCGATCTCAAAGAGGTCATTATTCGTTAAAACGCTAATCTATCGACATCTTCGATGGAGTATTCTTCTTGGCATTTACTGAATCGGGTAACCGTAGCATCGTCTGCTGCGTCGGCCATTTTGAACTTGTCAGAAAGGCGAGTGGATGCTGTGAAATCAGGTAGCCTACGCTGTGCAGATGAATTTAAATAACAAGAAAATCAGTCAAGTGATAATGTAAGACGTCAAGCAAACTTGCTCTCATAATAATTTGCAAACATTAAATCGTACAATCACATTAATCAGTCATTATGCCTGCGTCGCTCGGCGAGTGCGGCCTTTCTTCCCGCCAAAATGAAAGAGCTTT
>JABMCL010000776.1:0-17857 GCA_018857735.1 Alviniconcha marisindica | reverse complement strand
AAGTAGCATGCAGTGGGGAATACCACCTGCACTTGGAATAGCATTGACGTTATCTATTATATGCACTCGCACCAATGGCGGCTGTATCCAACATCTAAATGGAGTATAGCATGACCGTGTTTGGAAACACGGAACTGCGCACTAAGGCTGCTGTGCTGTCTTCGTCACTACTGCCGTTTCGACTGCTCATCCAGCGCATGAGACGAAATGCTGTTGAGCACGCAGTGTTGAAATGCACGTGGGTGTTAGGAAGTATTTCTCACCAGTCGCTTGCTGGGTACCTCCGGAGAAAGGACGTGGGTGCTTCAGGAGTCGAGGCAGCTGAAGTTTCTCCCAGTCCAACCGTTTGCTAGGTACCTACAAAGAAAGGACGTGCGTGCTCCAGGAGTCCAGGCAGCTAAAGTTTATTTCAGTCCAACCGCTTGCTCGGTACATACAAAGAAAGGACGTACGTGATTCAGGAGTCCAGGCAGCCAAAGTTTCTCCCAGTCCAACCGCTGGCTATGTACCTACAAATAAAGGACATGCGTGCTCCAGGAGTCCAGGCAGCTAAAGTTTCTCTCAGTCCAACCGTTTGCTAGGTACCTACAAAGAAAGGACGTGCATGCTCCAGGAGTCCAGGCAGCTAAAGTTTCTCCCAGTCCAACCGCTTACCAGATACCTACAAAGAAGGGACGTGCGCGCTTGAGGAGTCGAGGCAGCTGCAGTTTCTCCCAGTCTAACCGCTTCCTAGGTATCTCCGGACAGAGGACGTGCGTTTGCCAGCCGAAGTTTCTCCCAATCCAACAACAGCATGAACCGCGACGCTGTAAGCGGAGCAACAGTCCGGCGGAAGACTCTGCTTGTTCTGATGGCCCACGTCGTTCAAATGACGGGTGTGTGTGTGCTGGCTCGTCCCCAGCAACCGCCACCTACCCGTCCGTCGGCAGTGGCCAGGTTCGAGTGCTGGAGCACGCCGGATGACCTGCCGCCGTTCAGCCGTGTGCTGCAGCCGTGCTTTTCCCTGCAGCCGGGCGCTGTCGCCCTGTGCCGCTGCAACGACATCATCCAGGACTGCTCCTCCAATTCCGGAAAGCTCAGCTTCGTGCCGCGGGTCAGGCTGGGTGTTGGGGGCGTGCAGGTCCTCAACTTCTCCAACAACAACGTGCTGAGGGTCGACGACGCCAGCTTCTTCGCCAACCTGTCTCGCGACCCGGTGTGGCTCGTGGATCTTTACAACAACAACATGACCTCCTTGGCCCCCGGGGTCTTCGCGAGCTTCAACAACCTCACCACGCTGCTGGTGGGCGGCAACAGGCTGAGCTACGAGGCTTTGCGGCTGGCCGTATTCAGCGTGCCCACTCTGAAGAAAATGGACATCAAGTGTGGCGGGCTGGGGATCATGCCTTCCGGCTACTTCAACCGGACCTCTGCGGTTCACCTGGAAGACCTGGACATGAGCTGGAATAAGATGAGGTCGCTTGACATGGCTGTTCTGCAGCCTCTGGTGAGTCTCCGAACACTGACGCTGTGGCACAACAAGCTGTACAACCTGGACACCGCCTTCCTACCGTCACTGCACTACATGAGCTTTCACAAGAACGGTATGCCGGACTTCCCGCGAACGTGCCAAGACGGCACAAACAAGTCGCTGTTTCCCAACCTGATCGTTCTGGACTTGAATTTCAACTTGATCTCCGCACTCTCTGACCCCATCTGCCTTCCCAAACTACGAGTGCTGAACCTCCAATACAACCAGATACAACACTTCTACACCAACATGTTCTCAGAGTTGAGATTTCCCGTGCTGATAAAACTGGAACTTAACCGAATGGAAAGTATGATTCGTCACGTGGATGGGTACACTTTCAACAACTCCGTGTTGGAGTCCATCTCATTCGGCCGGAACAATCTGGACTTCTCCAATCCTACAGTGTCCGAGGACATCTTCGCTGGATGCGACATGGTTCAGGTCGTGTTCCTCAACTATAACAATTTCGGGACGATTTCTGTGGATAAATTCCAACGTCTCTTTCGGCCGATGCCGAGACTTCGCTCGCTGTACCTGGCCAACTCACAGATGGCAGTTATGCACAGAGAGACCTTCAGATACATTTCGAACCTGGGGAGCTTGTATCTCAACCACAACGCGCTGATGTCACTCCCTGATGGCATGTTTGACGACCTGAGTAAACTGAAAAACCTCAGCATACAAAGAAACCGTCTGACCAGCATCTCTAGCGACACCTTCGGCCCTGGGACGAGAGCAAGGTAAGCTGACGTGGTGTCAATGTGTACTTTCGCAATGTTGTCAAGGATTGAAGCTACCATGGTGTCAATGTGTACTTTCGCAATGTTGTCAAGGATTGAAGCTACCATGGTGTCAATGTGCGTTTTAGCAATGTAGTCAAGAATTGAAGCTGGCATGATGTCAGTGTGTGTGTACTCTTGCAATGTAGTCAAGGATTGAAGCAGGTATGGTGTCAGTGTGTGCTTTTTCGATTTAGTCAAGGATTCAAACTACCGTGGTGTCATTGTGTGCTTTTGCAATGTAGTCAAGAATTGAGGCTGACATGGTGTCGGTGTGTGCTTTTGCAATGTCGTCAAGGATTTAAGCTAGTATGGTGTCAATGTGTGCTTTTGCAATGTAGTCAAGAATTGAAGCTGGAATGGTGTCAGTGTGTACTTTTGCAATGTAGTCAAGGATTAAATCTAGCATGATGTCACTGTGTGCTTTTGCAAAGTAGTCAAGGTTGAATGGGCGTTGAATATTCTCTCTCTCTCCCTTTATTTCTCTGCCCCCCTCTCATTATTCCCCATCAGACTATATTTGACCTTTGTGGTACCTACGCATTTCCTTCTTGTGGCTTGTAAAGCTGTCCTTTATGTGGTAGGTTAGTTGGATCTTCCCTGGTGCGTTTTTAGCCTGCTGATTTTATCTGTTGTATATTTTATTTTGCATCTGTTTATAAGCGTCCCTTAGCGCTACGGAAATATCCACTCTTATAATACTGATGATGTCGATGACAGATTGCACAATCTGGACCTGAGTGGCAACCCTTTTGAGTGTTCCTGTGGGATCCTGTGGTTCCAGAACTGGCTGAGAATGCAACCCCAGCTCTTCATAGATACACAACACCTGGGATACAACTGTAACAACCTCCGCAACACCACTGTGCGTGGCTTCTTCATCAATAAACAGGTACCTTTCCAGCATCAGACTAGTGCTACTGCTCTTGCTATTGGTGAAGAAGAAGAAGAAGAAGAAGAAGAAGAAGAAGAAGAAGAAGAAGAAGAAGAAGAAGAAGAGAGGAGAAGGAGGAGGAGGAGAAGAAGGAGAAGAAGAAGAAGAGACAGGAACTACAAAAAGAATATTATAATAATAACGACAAGGAAAAGAAGAAAACAATTTTCCTCCCTCCTCCTGAAATGCATTTTATGATTTGGATAATGATGATAATGGATATTTCTGAAGTCCAATCTCATATGAGCCTAAGGCGCTTACATAACACCTAGGGTTAAGGGGAAAGGGGGGGAGGGATATAACATTCATACAACTACACTATCAAGCATACTATACAAACACTCTAAGTAATTCAGAAGCAAAGCCACGCACTGTATACATAATACATTTACGGGCGGGGACAGCTTGGCGCCTCTGACTGAAAAACCAGGTTGAACACACAGATAGTAGTATCCAGGTAAAGCGACCAGAATTTCCAGCAGGGCACAATGAAGGGCAAAAAAACAAACAACACACACACACACACACACACACACACACACACACACACACACACACACACACACACACACACACACACACACACACCACACACCACAACACACACACACAAACACACACACAACACAACAACACAACAAAACACAACACCACCAACACAACACACCACACACCAACACACACACACACACACACACACACACACACACACACACACACACACACACACACACACACACACACAACAACAACAACAACAACAACGACAATATAAACCACCAACCAACCAACCAACCAACCAACCAACCAACCAAACACACACATACACACACACACACACACACACACACACACACACACACACACACACACACACACACACACACACACACACACACACAACAACAACAACAACAACAACAACAACAACAACAGCAACAACAACATTGTGCTGGGTGTAGCAAAGATGGGTGGTGGTGGTGGTGTTGGGGTGGGGGGTGGAGGGGGAGGGGAGGAGTGGACTATACACCCACAATCCTAAATCACTCGGATTTGACGTCCCGCATTACCGGCTTCTAACCCGACCCTTTCTAGTCCGGTCCGGTCAGTCCCAGTTCCGGGCTTGAACCTGTATCCGTACGTGTCTCTAGGCCTGTATCCTGACTCGCCTCGCCGCCAATGACATCATCATCGTCGTCAGCATCATCTTCAGCCTCTTGATCCTCTTCACTGTCGTTTACGGCTACCGCTGGCCTCTACGACTCTGGCTTTACGAAGTCTGCAGAGGGCGCCCCGAGAGGAGGAGACGTCAGGCGGAGCGGCAGTTACGTCACTATCGCTATGACGTCTTCCTGGCCTACGCAGAAGAGGACATGGACTGGGTGCAGCAGGAGCTGCTCCCGGTGCTGGAAGAGGACTGGCGGCTGAGGGTCTGCGTCCACCAGCGGGACTTCGTGCCGGGCAAGCACATCGTGGACAACATCTCCGACAGCGTCAGCGACAGCGACCGCATCCTCACGGTCTTCTCGCCGCACTTCGCCCGCAGCCAGTGGTGCCAGTTCGAGCTGAAGCTGTGCCAGACGTGCGCGATGGACCGCGACGACGTCATGGTGGTGGTGAAGCTGGAGGACACGGAGGCGCGGACCATGACGGGCGCCATGCTGGCCGTGATGCTGACCACCACCTACATCGAGTGGGAGAATGAGCCTCGCGCCAGAGCCTCTTTCTGGGGCCGACTCAAGTACGCGCTGAGTGACGCCATTGAAAATTGACCCTGACTCAGTATGTATAGGAGCTGTTTCTAGGAGCATGTCCTTCAGACTGAACGCACTCAGTATGTATAAGAGCTGTTTTTAGGAGCAATTCATTCAATGTGGACGGAGACTCAGTATGTACAGGAACTGTTTCTAGGAGCATGTCATTCAAAGTGGACGCATACTCAGT
Source organism: Alviniconcha marisindica (assembly GCA_018857735.1). Classification (NCBI taxonomy): domain Eukaryota; kingdom Metazoa; phylum Mollusca; class Gastropoda; family Provannidae; genus Alviniconcha; species Alviniconcha marisindica. The sequence continues at coordinate 12,690 of JABMCL010000776.1, read as the reverse complement.
ATGTATACGAGCTATTTCCACGCGCATGTCATTCAAAGTGGACGCAAACTCAGCATGTCTAGGAGCTGTTTCTAGGAGCATGTCATTCAAAGTGGACGCAGACTCAGTATGTATAGGAGCTGTTTCTAGGAGCATCAAATGACTAGCAACTTATCCGGGTGTACCAGCAAGCGGGTAAAGAAGCCGTGGGTGTAGAACTCTGCGCGTGAAATGAACCGAAGGAAAGTCGCATCTTTGACGTAATCTTTGTCTTTGTGGCGTGAGTCGGTCTTGCAGTCACCGTAACTGCAGTGCTTTGTTGGCTTGTGTTCACCTTCGGCTGTACTCTCACGTGCAAAGGACTGTGTGACGGAATCAGTGTTTTCGGCAGACTAAAAATACTGTCAACTAGATATTGTGGAAACGCTGCATTAGTTTTTCTTTCACTATGGACAAGTGTTGTGTCAAAGTATCCCACCTGGACGAAACTAGAATAACTTAGTCGGGGTGCGGGTGCGTGTCCGTGTGTGTGTGTGTGTGTGTGTGTGTGTGTGTGTGTGTGTGTGTGTGTGTGTGTGTGTGTGTGGTGTGTGTTTGTGAGTGTGTGTGTTTGTGAGCGCGCGCCTAAGTGTGTGTGTGTGTGTGTGTGTGTGTGTGTGTGTGTGTGTGTGTTGTGTGTGTGTGTGTGTGTGTGTGTGTGAGAGACCTGAAATTGCTTTACATAACTTTATGGTGCCTTTTATGTGGTGCCTTTGGTGTGTGCTTTACATAACTTTATGGTGCCTTTGGTGTGTGTGTGTGTGTGTGTGTGTGAGAGAGAGAGAGACCTGAAATTGCTTTACATAACTTTATGGTGCCATTTATACTTGTTTTTACACTATTTGGTATGTTTGTTTTTATTACCGGCAAATATGCACCTGCGTGCTTTTCATACTTGATTTTACACTATTTGGTATTTTTGTTTTTATTACCGGCAAATATGCACATGCTTGTTCATAAGAAGAGTAGGTCTGCATGCTAATTTTTTGCTTGCATAGTTTGCAAAATGCATTTCTTTCAGATGACTTTGTAGCTGAGGTACAGAAGTGGCTGAGTAGATGTATAGCAAACTGAAAACGGATGAAATCTATTTCAGACGGCTGTGTGTGTGTGTGTGTGTGTGTGTGTGTGTGTGTGTGTTGTGTGTGTGTGTGTGTGTGTGTGTGTGTGTGTGTGTGCGTGCGCGTGCGTGCGTGCGTGCGTGCGTGCGTGTGTGCGTGCGTGTGTGTGTGTGTGTGCGAGCGCGCGCGTGTGAGTGTGTGCGTGCGTGTGTGGGCGTGCGTGTGTGGGCGTGTGTGTATGTGTGTGTGTGCGCGCGCGCGTGCGCGTGTGTGCGTGCGTGCGTGCGTGCGTGTGTGTGCGTGTGTATGTGTGTGCGTGCGTGCGTTTACGCGTGCGTGCGTGCTGTGTGTGTGTGTGTGTGTGTGTGTGTGTGTGTGTGTGTGTGTGTGCGCGCGCGCGCGAGTGTGCGTGTGCGTGTGCGTGTAACTCACCATTCCGTCGATAAGTCCCATGCCGAGACGTTGTCCTTCTTTGAGCAGCGTCAGAGTGAAGACCTCTCCAGTGATCTCCCCTTTTGTACTGGAGTCTCTCTCCTGGGGCATCTTGTGGCGGTACCGTACCCTGGGGGCGTCTCCAGACTGACTGGGGTCACTGTCGTAACCTGTAACGTCGCAGTGTAACACCATGTAACGTCACGTAACATCATGTAACGCCATGTAAACGTAACAGTCTGAGGTCAGTCTCTCTCCTGGGGCATCTTGTGGCGGTACCGTACCCTGGGGGCGTCTCCAGACTGACTGGGGTCACTGTCGTAACCTGTAACGTCACAGTGTAACACCATGTAACGTCACGTAACATCATGTAACGCCATGTAAACGTAACAGTCTGAGGTCAGTCTCTCTCCTGGGGCATCTTGTGGCGGTACCGTACCCTGGGGGCGTCTCCAGACTGACTGGGGTCACTGTCGTAACCTGTAACGTTGTAGTGTAACGCCATGTAACGTAACATTCTGGGTCTCTGTACTCGGGGAGACACGGCCAGGTCATTGTCATAACCTGTAACATCGTAGTGTAACGCCATTCGGGGTCATTGTCATAACCTTTAACGTTGTAGTGTAACGCCATGTAACGTAACATTCTGGGTCTCTGTCCTTGGGGAGACACGACCGGGGTCATTGTCATAACCTGTAACGTTGTAGTGTAACGCCATGTAACGTACTATTCTGGGTCTCTGTCCTTGGGGAGACACGGCCGGGATCACTGTCACAACCTGTAACGTTGTAGTGTAACACCATGTAACATTCTGGGTCTCTGTCCTCCGGGAGACACGGCCGGGGTCATTGTCATAAACTGTAACGTTGTAGTGTAACACATTGTAACGTAATATTGTGGGTCTCAGTCCTCGGGGAGACACGGCCGGGGTCACTGTCATAACCTGTAACGTTGTGGTGTAACGCCATGTAACGTAACGTTCTGGGTCTCTCTCCTCGGGGAGACATTGTCATAACCGTAACGCCATGTAACGTCAAGTATCTGTCTTTCCTAAGGCATCTTGTGTGCGTAAGCCATCAGATTGGTGGGGGTCACAGCCGTCGACTGGGTGTTGGAGAAGAACATGGAGAAATCTCACGATTGCAACCCCACAGAAAAGCACAGTGTCGAGTCTAGGCTGATGTTCGTAAAGAGCTATGGACGTACCTCGGAAAATCGTTGCAAAAGCTGCTCGTGAAAATTGGGACTTTGGAGTGATAACACTTACTGACACAAATCCCGTACTGTGCGGATATGTAGGCTATGCCTGAATCGAATTTTGAGGCTGGGAAGGGGTAGGGAGGGGGTGGAGGGCGGTGGGGATTTACATAGAACTGACCCTAATAACAAGGTGTAGGTCCGATTATCAAATATCAATGTATACCCCCCGCTTTATCAGAAGAGAGAGAGAGAGAGAGAGAGAGAGAGAGAGAGAGAGAGAGAGAGAGAGAGAGAGAGAGAGAGAGAGAGAACAGACAGACAGACACAGACACAGACACAGACAGACAGAGAGGCAGGCAGGCAGGCAGGCATGCATGCAGACAGACAGAGACAGAGACGGAGAGGAGTTCGTCGTTAAAATGTCTTCACTTTTGATACTCTAGTACACGAGGCTGGCAATTTTGATATCTTTAGGTAATCTCAGGACACAACTCCAACATAATGTGACTGAAAAGACACAGTTACATGAGCATGCACATTTTTAGATTCCGTCCGTTGCCATGAGGGGCACAGATCACGTAGGCCTAGCCTAAACACCGAAGAGAAAGGATCTGCAGCATGTAAGCCTACTTCCGCCAGGATGCTGTTCGAGTGGCCGAAACTCCAAGCACTGCTTTACGATATCCTTCCTTCAAGGAAGAAGGTGCCGGAAAGCGATACTCGGAGTGTGCGACTGGCCCTGTCCCACACGTCAGCGTTTCTCTGACCTTGAACATGGTACAGCGGGTGGGTGGGCAGGGTTAACAAAAACAACAACAACAACAACAACAACACACACACACACACACACACACACACACACACACACACACACACACACACACACACACACACACACAACAACAACAACAACAACAACAGCAAAACAACAACAACACACAAACAAAGCAACAAACGACCGTCACAACTTGCACTGCCAAACAATGCATGCACAGACGTTTAAAACTGAAGTAGCTGCTTTCATCTTCAATCAACCAGAGACAAAATCAGATGCTTTTATTTTTGGCGTGGATTATTTTCATCTTTCATCGATCAAAGATGAAAGCAATGCTGTTGAACCTGACATGCAAGCTTCAGCCTCCATTTGCCCCCTACGGCTACTTGGGAATCTGTAAGTTCAGTTTCCGTTATCTCGAAACGATGAACACGCCTGTTAGCTTCCCGCTATTTCCGTTACAACGGCGTAATAAATGGGACACACATTGCCCTAAGTTCTGTGGACATAACGAACAGGCGGAAACTGTAGCCATTATTTCCTGCTATCATTATGTAATAAACAAGGCTGGACTGTTGTCCTAATAAACGGGACAGGGCTGTTGTCCCAATAAACATTGCTGGACTGTTGTCCCAATAAACGGGACAGAGCTGTTGTCCCAATAAACATTGCTGGACTGTTGTCCCAATAAACAAGGCTGGACTGTTGTCCTAATAAACGGGACAGGGCTGTTGTCCCAATAAACATTGCTGGACTGTTGTCCCAATAAACGGGACAGAGCTGTTGTCCCAATAAACATTGCTGGACTGTTGTCCCATTAAACGGGACAGGGCTGTTGTCCCAATAAACGAGGCTGGACTGTTGTCCCAATAAACGGGACAGGGCTGTTGTCCCAATAAACGGGACAGGGCTGTTGTCCCAATAAACGAGGCTGGACTGTTGTCCCAATAAACGGGACAGGGCTGTTGTCCCAATAAACATTGCTGGACTGTTGTCCCAATACACGGGACAGAGCTGTTGTCCCAATAAACATTGCTGGACTGTTGTCCCAATAAACGGGACAGGGCTGTTGTCCCAATAAACGAGGCTGGACTGTTGTCCCAATAAACGGGACAGGGCTGTTGTCCCAATAAACATTGCAGGACTGTTGTCCCAATAAACGGGACTGGGCTGTTGTCCCAATGAAAAGGCTGGACTGTTGTCCCGATGTACGTTACAGCGATATAAAGAACGGGAATGGATCGTGGTCGCAATTTCCGTTACAATGATATAATGAACGGGACTGGATTGTGGTCGCAATTTCCGTTACAACGATATGAAGAGCGGGACTTGTCTGTTGTCTCAATTTTCGTTACAACGATATAAAGAGCGGGACTTGTCTGTTGTCTCAATTTTCGTTACAACGATATAAAGAGCGGGATTTGTCTGTTGTCTCAATTTTCGTTACAACGATATAAAGAGCGGGACTGGTCTGTTGTCTCAATTTTCGTTACAACGATATAAAGAGCGGGACTGGTCAGTTGTCTCAATTTTCGTTACAACGATATAAAGAGCGGGACTGGTCAGTTGTCTCAATTTTCGTTACAACGATATAAAGAGCGGGACTTGTCTGTTGTCTCAATTTCCGCTACAATGATTAAAAAAAAAAAAAAAAAAAAAGAAAAGAAAAAAGAAAGAAGAATATATAATATAAAATCTGAAACAAGAATGACTGCTGGCGTTCTAAAACAAAATCCAAAAACAAAAGGTTCAAAAGAACGCTAGGACAAGACAAAACCAGCAAATATTCGGGGTCATCCCCTTTGTCAAGCTACAAAAGGACACTTAAACAACAGCTAAACGGTCAAAAAAGACGGAAAATGAAATGAAAAGCTAAACTACTTAAACAACATAGCTCTACCAAAAACAGATAAGTAGTTTAGCTTTTCACTTCATTTTTCGTCGTTTGTGACCGTTTAGCTGATGTTTAAGTGTCCCTTTGTGGCTTGACAAAGGGGATTACCCTGAACATTTGCTGGTTTTGTCTTGTCCTAATAAATAATGATATAAAGAGCGGGGCTGGACTGTGGTCGTAACTTCCCTTACAAAAATACACTGAATGGGACTGGACTGGTGCCCAGCTTTGAGTTACAATGACATAATGGACATCAATGGATTCTTGCCCCGGTCTCCCTTACCACGATAATCATTATGAACGAGATCAGACCACTGTCTCCATTTCCGCTACAATGATATAATGAACGGGACAGGACTAACTGTTGTCCCAGTTTGCGTTACCGTGATACTGGACGGGACTGTTGTCCAAATTTCCATCATAACGATGCGTTAAAAGGGACTGTTGTCCCGATTTCCATTATAATGATATGATAAACGGGACTGTTGTCGCGGTTTCCCTTACAATGATATAATGAACAGGACTGGACTGTCGCCCCAATATTTCCGTTATCACGATGACGATATAATGAACGATGTGGGACTATGGCCCCAGTTTTAGTTATCACGGCATAATGAATGGGACTGAACGTAACGCAGCTATGTGGACTGGAATGGATTACTTTTTTTCTCTCTCTCTCTCTCCCCTCTTCCTTCCCTCCCTCTCTCTGATACAATACACTCCACTACTAACTAGCACCCCACCCTCCTCCGGGTTCGGATCTCTCCCTTCGCATAACACGAGAATAAAAATGACTGTGCAGTAGGAAGCGAGAATGTATGCAACAGGAAGCGAGAATATAGAGGTTGTCCAAATGTTGGCTCCGCTGGGAGTGTTTTCCGGGAGAGATAGAGGGCAGGCCTTCACACGTTAAAGTCTGATGACTGTTCGAGTCAGCAGGCGGCAGGGGAAGTATCAGTTCACGAGCATGCATCCGCCCTGTCCGATTTAGCCAGTCTGTCCTTAAGGGGCAGATTTTTGAGGGTGATGTATTGGAAGGCTAACACACACACACACACACACACACACACACACACACACACACACACACCACACACACACACACACACACACACACACACACACCACACACACACACACACACACAACACACACACACACACACACACACACACACACACACCGCGCGCCGCGCGCGCACACACACACACACACACACTCACAACATACCACGCAAGGCGCGCGGCGCACACACACACACACACACACACACACACAACACACACACACACAATCTCAATCTCTGTCTCTGTCTGTCTGTCTGTCTGTCTGTCTGTCTGTCTGTCTGTCTGTCTGTCTGTCTGTCTGTCTCTCTCTCTCTCTCTCTCTCTCTCTCTCTCTCTCTCTCTCTCTCACACATTGTTGGTATGTGTGATGTGCTTTGATTTTGGTTGGGTGTGTATAATGCGCCATTGCTTAGCTTCCAATCCTGTTAGATGTGATCTTGTTTTATACGTAGATAGTGAGATAGCCACTATTCTGTCGCTTTCCATTATTCGTTAATATGTTTTTGTAATTTCCCTCTCTCTCTCTCTCTCTCTTCTCTCTCTCTCTCTCTCTCCTAAAAATTGTTTTGAATTGGTCTTACTTTGCCTTATTATTGCTCTGCTCGTATGATGTGATGTTTTAGACAGAAATTAGTTTTGTTTGTTTTTAAGTCGTTTTTTCTCTAGCGTATTTAATGGAATTCTTGTTTGATGTATTGAGTGTTGCTGTGTTTGTCATCAGAGACAGATTTGTAAAAAAGCCGACACGTGCTTAAATCTGTATCCCTGTGTAATAAAATATTATCTTATCTTATTCTCTCTCTCTCTCTCTCTCTCTCTCTCTCCTCTCTCTCTCTCTCACACACACACACTCACACACCACACACACACACACACACACACACACCACACACACACACACACACACACAACACACACACACACACACACCACACACACACACACACACACACACACACACACTCTCACTCACTCCACACACAAACACACTCGCACGCACACACACACATACACACACACACACACACACACACACACACACACACACACACACACACACACACACACACACACACATATACGCACGAACATCAAAGCACCACATCACCACATTACATAACAAGCAGTTATTGAAGACATACATGCACTAATGAACTAGCAAAACGCACGAAATAACAAGCAACAACAATCAACCAGTTGTAGCGAGCCTATCGAAACAACCAACCATAAAACGTGCATATTACAAAAATATTGAACCACGAAACAAGAATCATCCAGAAATATCACCGCAGACTCAGCCAATGAAAAACTAACAAGAAATCCGAACGCGCTAGCTCCGAAAGGCCCGGTCACCGAACGCGCCAATCAGAGACTTGCATGCAGCTGGGAACTAGCCAATCACGACATGCGTAACATGCACCTTACCGTGTGCTTTAGTGATGTGTCAAGGGCGCGAATATCCCAGCCTGCAAAACAAGCGTGCCTGATGGTCAGCACATTTCGCAACAACGACGACGACGACGAAAACAGTAACACGGACGCAACTGGTCAGGCTGGAGGCCTGAATCCTGTTGTTTTTAGTAAGTAAGTAAACATGGTGCTTAACGTCCGCAGAAACCGTAAGGCTTATTAGGGACGGGAAGAAAGGGGAAAGGGGTATGGAGGTGGGGGAAGAGGGAGACTATATATATACCTATCGCTACACTGTCACCACCAGAATAACTCCCGCATTAAGATGGGTAGCGATGAGAGCCATTTTAATGTTTCATAATTGTGAGGGATAAAGTCACAAGACAGTGTCCACAGACCACAACCTTTTTGAAGTGAAAGGAGAGCCGAAGCGGATTCGAACCGAGGTTCCTCTGCTTACCAGACTAACACCTTACCGCTAGGCCAAACCGGCTCACGTTCTTTTCCTTCTTTTTATTTTATAATATAGCTAAAATTGGACCCTGAGGTGGAACACGCTTGACGTGTGTTAAAATGTCAGAACTAACCTGTTTAGATTTTTTGTTTTGTTTGTAAAAAGACGATTGCTAAGGACAACCGGACAGTTCAGAATACAATGCTGAAAATAACAGAACCTTCAGAAGACCATGCTAAGGACAATCGGACCCTTCAGAAGACCATGCTAAGGACAACCAGACCATTCAGAAGACAATGCTAAGGACAATCGGACCCTTCAGAAGACAATGCTAAGGACAACCGGACCCTTCAGAAGACAATGCTAAGGACAGCCGGACCCTTCAGAAGACAATGCTAAGGACAACTGGACCCTTCAGAAGACAATGCTAAGGACAGCCGGACCCTTCAGAAGACAATGCTAAGGACAGCCGGACCCTTCAGAAGACAATGCTAAGGACAGCCGGACCCTTCAGAAGACAATGCTAAGGACAACCGGACCCTTCAGAAGACAATGCTAAGGACAACCGGACCCTTCAGAAGACAATGCTAAGGACAGCCGGACCCTTCAGAAGACAATGCTAAGGACAGCCGGACCCTTCAGAAGACAATGCTAAGGACAGCCGGACCCTTCAGAAGACAATGCGAGAGGGACACTCCCCACTGAAGCCAAAGGCTGAGGGGCCGGTACACTGCAGGCCTTTATGAGGAAAGTGTGCCCAAGCCGGACTTGCTGGCAAAATACAATACATTAGTACTTTGCTTTTGCGTTTCCTGTACTTATTTGCTGAGCTTATGATTACGAAGAATGAATAATTTTTGTTTAAACCGATAGTACTTTATTGATCCTTAAGAGAAGGTTTGGTTGTCCAGCCTTTCACAAATAATAAAAGAACTAATTACAAAGTAAGCAAATACATACATAGTTTCACCCGCAATGGTGACGCAAATGATGTCACACGCATAATTTAAGTACCCCCCCCCAAACAACAACAACAACAAAAATAACAACCAAAAAACCAAACAACAACAACAACAGCACCACACACACACACACGCACACGCACACTCACACACACACATTAACGCACGCACATACACATACACATACACGCACATACACGTAATACACAAACATTCACATCACACACACACACCACACACACACACACACACACACACACACTCATTCCTTCTTCACAAACGAAAGCATCTTAATATGTATGAGTAAAAGAAGCAGTAAAAGGTACTATAACATAGGTAAAAACCACACCACCACAGTGCTAGGCAGCCCAGCAGGCATCCCGGGTTCCGACACTCACCATTGGTCAGAGGACTGCCAGCTCCGTCCTCCAAGGGCAAGACTTTCAGCTGCCGCGCGCTGACACTCGGCTCCAGCTCCTTCACCACGTCTATGTAAATATCATCCGGGTACTTCTCCACAGTCACGTGACCGCTGCTGGGCTCCTGGCGCATGTTCACGGTCACCACTTCCGGTTTCTCCTCGCCGTCCGTGTCCGTCCTCTCCTTACTCAGCATCCCTGTGGAAAAGCGGCGAAAATCCGAGGACTGAACCGAAGACCCTGCGGGGATAGGGTCTGTGCACGACTGGACGAACACGTCGTCCGAGACGGCAGAATCCGAGGCGGTGGAGAGATCCTCAGAAGGGATGTCCAGCGGAGGCACGTTGTTGATGATCCGTTTGTCCTGCAACGACAGCGGTCCGTTGGACAGGATCATTCCATTCAGAGGCCTTCGTCGCGGATCTTGTTGAGGTTTCGGAGAGGTTAACCCTGGCGTGGTGAGGTCGGGCGAAAACTTGAAGTCTGGTCCTGGGCGAAAATCCCTCTTCTCCTGCGTGGGGAAGTGTCTGTCGTGGTGAGAGATGTTGGCGATTTTGTGGTAAGGAGGGGGCTCTCGTTTCAAGCTTTGGTGCGGCGACTGCTGCTGCTGCTGCTGCTGCTGCTGCTGCTGCTGGTCAGAAGAGTTTGAGTTGTGGACCGTCGCCACTGACTGGTGAGGTCCTTGCTGGGCTCTGTGGTCCTGAGACCGACTGCTGCTGCTGCCGCTGCTGCTGCCCTGGTTGCGGTTAGCCGGCACGCTGTAGTGAGGCGTCCTCGCACTCTGAGTCAACCGCTCCTGAACCATCGGCTCCTGCCTCACGCGGTCCTGCGCCGCAGGGTCCCGTCCCACGTCACCGACACCGACAGCCGCGCGGTCCTGGGCCTTGGCGCTGTGCACACCTCTGGCGCTGGGACTGAGGACTCGGGCAGGGTCTGCAGTGCCAGGGAACGGTCCCCTGGCACTCACGTTGCCCACACCCTGCTCCGGAGTTCTGGGACTCAGAACGCCAGTCGCTCGATGCTCCGGGAAAGGCTGCACCGGCGGGTCAGCGAACTGGATGGTGCAGCTGCGTGGGGGCAGCTTGGGTGGTACGGGCGGAGGGGAGCCATCGTCCCGACCTCTGTGTCGTTGAGGGAGAGGCGGGCTTTGAGGATCTTGCTGCACGCCGTTGTCGTTGACCTTTGGGTGCTGCTTCTGCTGCTGCTGCTGCGGCGGCGGGGGTCCGCCGGGTCTGTGGTGGTTGCTGCTGTCGCGGTGGCTGATGTTGGGGGAGTCTGAAGTGAAGAAAGGACCGTGCGGTTCTGTGGCCCTGGAGGCGGACAGGCTCAGGTCTGACTGCCGGGCGGAGCCGCTGTCTGACGAGGCTGGGGCCCTGTGGGAACCTTCTGTGGACAGAAATCCCGAAACTCGGATGGTTCACTCAGCAGCTTCAGCATCTCCAGTAGATTCAGTGGAATCCCCGATGACATACCACCCCCCTTTTTAGAGCACCCCCCCCCCCCCACAGGTCAAATTCAATGATGACAGAGACAATGACTATTAGGGACGGGGAGCCCAGGACGGCCACTGCGACTTTCACACAGCTCCTGAACTCTAAAGAAACTCCCCCCTGCTGCTGTTGTGTTGCTTAATGTCATCGGGTATCGGTTGACATATTAAGGACAAGCTGAGACCTATGCGTGAGCATGGTTCAGTATTGCTTTACGTCCACAGAAACCATCAGGCTCGTCAGGACGGAAAGCCCAGGACGACCACCTCGACTCTCACACAGCTCCTGAGCTCGGAAAATCCCCCAAAGTAAGTAAGCATGGTGCTTAACGTCCACAGAAACCGTAAGGCTTATTAGGGACCTGAAACCTCTCCCTTTATACTGCCATGTGAATGAAGTCTTGACCAAAGACCACGAAGCTCCTTTCTCTCCACACGCGCCATTCCTACCGTACCTGCTTCCATCGAGAAGAGCCTGGTGACCTCCTTCAGGTGCTCGTGCAGCGGGACAGGGAAGGCCTCCTTCAGGTCCACCCCGGGGCCTTGTCTGGGCAGCACGAAGGGCGGGTGGGCCGATAGGCTGATGGTCACGTCTGAAACGAGTGATAGGCTGATGGTCACGTCTGAAACGAGTGACAGGCTGATGGTCACGTCTGAAACGAGTGACAGGCTGGTGGTCACGTCTGAAACGAGTGACAGGCTGATGGTCACGTCTGAAACGAGTGACAGGCTGGTGGTCACGTCTGAAACGAGTGACAGGCTGATGGTCACGTCTGAAACGAGTGACAGGCTGGTGATCATGTCTGAAACGAGTGACAGGCTGGTGGTCAAGTCTGAAACAACGATCTAGAGGTGGGTGGTCACGTCTGAGATAACGATCTGCAGGTTGGTCACGTATGAAACCACGATCTATAGGTTAATGGTCACGTCTGAAACAACGAGTGACAGGTTGATGATCATGTCTGAAACATGGATCTACAGGTTGGTGGTCAAGTCTGAAACAAGGATATACAGGTTGGTGGTCACGTCTGAAACAAGGATCTACAGGTTGGTGGTCACGTCGGAAACAAGGATCTACAGGTTGGTGGTCACGTCGGAAACAAGGATCTGCAGGTTGGTGGTCACGTCGGAAACAAGGATCTACAGGTTGGTGGTCAAGTCTGAAACAACGACATGAAACAGCTGAGAGTCACGTCTGAAACAACGAGTAACAGGTTGATGGTCACGTCGGAAACAGCGACGTACAGGCTGCTAGTCACGTCTGTAACAACAAGTGACAGATTGTTGGCCACGTCTGAAACAACGAGCTGCACGTTGGTGGTCATGTCTTTAAAAAACGCGTGACAGACTGATGGTCACATACGAAACAAGTGACAGGTTGGTGGTAATGTCTGAAACCACGATCCACAGGTTGGTGGTCACGTCTGAAATAAGGACCTGGAATAGCTGAGGGTCACGTCCGACACAACCACTGACATGCTGACGGTCACCTCTGAAACAACGATCCAC
>JABMCL010003123.1:0-12836 GCA_018857735.1 Alviniconcha marisindica | reverse complement strand
TTTGGGAAAAAAAATTTTAAAAAAAAAAAAAAATTTTTTTTTTTTTTTTTTTTTTGGGGGGTTTTTTTTTTTTAAAAAAATTTTTTTAAAAAAAAATTTTCAAAAAAGGTTTTAAAATTTTTTTTTTGGGGGTTTTTAAAAAAAAATTTTTTTTTTAAAAATTTTTTTTAAATTTTAAAAATTTTTTTCCCAAAAAAAGGGCCCTTAAAAAAAAATTTTTTTGGGGGGGTTTTTGGTTTTTTTTTTGGGGGGTTTTCCGGGGTTTTTTTTGGGGGTTTTTTTTGGGGGTTTTTTTTTGGGTTTTTTTTTTTTTTTTTTTTAAAAAAAAAAAAAAAATTTTAAATTAAAATTTTTTTGGGTTTTTTTTTTTTTTCCCCCCCAAATTTTTAAAAAAAAGGGGGTTTTTTTAAACCCTTTTAAAAAAAATTTTTGGGAAAATTCCTTTTTTTGGTTTGGGAAAAAAAAAACCAAAAGAAAAAAAAAAAGAAAAAAACCAAAAATTTTTTTTAAAAAGGGTTTTTTTTTTAAAAAAAACCCCTTTTTATTTTTAAAGTTAATTTTTTTTGGGGTTTTTTAGGAAAATCCCCTTTTTTTGGGGAAAATTTTTGTTTTAATTTTTAAAGTTTTTTTTTTTTTTTTGGGGCCCGGGGGGGAAAGGGGAAATTTTCCCTTTTTCCTGGGGGGGGAACCCCGGGGGGGGGGTTTTTTTCCCCCGCCCCTGGGGGCCCCCCCCCCCCCTTTTTTTTTCCTTTTAAAAGGGGGAAAAAAGGGGGGGTGGGGGGGAAAAAAAATTTTTTTAAGGGTTTTAGTGGGGGTTTTTGGGGGTTGATTGTTTTTGGGGGGTTTTTCCCGTTTTTCCTTTAATTAAACACCCCTTGGTTTTTTTTTTTGGGGGGTTTTTTTTTTTTAAAAAAAAATTTTTTAAAAAAATTTTTTTTTAAAAAAAATTAAAAAAAAAAAAACCTTTTTTTTTTTTCCCTTTTAAAAAAAAAAAAAATTTTAATTAAATTTGGCATTTTAAAATTTTTTTTTTTAAAAAGGGGAAAAATTTTTAAAGGTTTTTAAAAAAAAAACCCCCCCCCCTTTTTTTTGGGTTTTTTTTTTTTGGTGAAAAATTTTTTTTTTTGGGGGGGTTTTTTAAATTTTGGGAAGGGAAAAAAACCCCAAGCCCCGGGTTTTTTTTTTTGGGGGGGTTTTTTTGGGGGGGGGGGGTTTTTCCCCTCCCCTTTTTAAAATTTTTTACAAAAAGGGGCACAAAGGGGGTTTTTTTTTTTTTTTTTAAAAAAAAAAAAAAATTTTTTTTTTTAAAAAAAAAAAAAAGGGGGGGTTTTTTTTTTGGGGGGTTTTTTTTCCCGGTTGGAAAAAACCCTTTTTAAAAATTTTTTTTTTTTTTAAATTTGGGGGGTTTTTTTTTTTTTTTTTTTTAAAGGGGGGGGGGGGGGGTTTTTTTTTTTTTCCCCCCCTTTTTTGTTTTTTTTTTCCCCCCCCGCAAAAAAAATTTTTTTTTTTTAAAAAGGGGGGGCCCCCCAATTTTTTTTAACCTCTTTTTTTTAAATTTTTTTTTTTTTGGGGGGGGTTTTTTTTTGGGGGGTTAATTGGGGGGGGAAAAAAAAAAAAAAGGGGGGGGGGGCCCAAAACCAAAAATTTTAAAAGGGAAAAAAAAAAAAACCTTTTTTAAAAAAAAAATTTTTAAAAAAAATTTTTTTTTCCGGAAAAAAAAAAGGGGGGGGTTTTTTTAAAAAATTTTTGGGGGGGGGGGGGGGAAAAAAAATTTTTTGGGGGGTTTTTTTTTTTTTTTAAAATTTAAAAAAAAAGGGGGGGTTTAAAAAAAAGGGGGGGGGTTTTTTTTGTTTTAAAACCCGGGAAAGCCTGTTTTTTCGGGGGAAAAGGTTTTTTTTGGGGGGCCCCGTTTTTTTGGGGGGAAAAGGGGGGAGGGGTTTTTAAAACCTTTTTTTTTTTGGGGGGGGGTTTTGGGGGGGGGGGGGGGGGGGGGTTTTTTTTAAAAAAAAACCCCACCCCCCCCCCCAAAAAACCCAAACCCAAATTTTTTTTAAAAAAAAAGGGGGGGTTAAAAAAAAAATTAAAAAATTTAATTTTTTAAAAAAATTTAAAAAGGGTTTAAAAACCCCCCAAAAAAAACGGAAATTTTTTTTTTTCCTTTTTTTGGGGTTTTAAAAAATTTTTTTCCCCTTTTTAAGGGGGGGGGGGGGGTTTTTTTTTGGGGAAAAATTTGGGTTTTTTTAAAAAAAAAATTTTTCCCCTTCCCTTTGGGGGGGGGGGGAAAAAAAAAAAAAACCCTTTCCCATTTTAAAAAAAAAACCCCCAAAAAAAAAAAATTTTTCCCCCAAAAAAAATAAATTTTTTTTTTGGCGGGGGGGTTTTTTAAAAAAAAATTTTTTTTTTAAAAAAAAAATTTTTTCCCCCTTTTTTTTCCAAAAAAACCCCCCCTTTTCCCTTTTTTTTTGGGGTTGAAACAAAAATTCCCCTTTTTTACCCTTTTTTTTTTTTTTTTCCCCCCCCCCGGGGGTTTTTTTTTTTTTTTTCCCCCCGTTTTTTCCCTTTTCCCCAAAAAAAAAACCCCCCCCGGGGGGAAACTTTTTTTAAAATTTTTTTTTGGGGAACCCGGGGTTTTTAAAAGGGGAAAAATTTTTTTTTTTTTGGACCCCCCAAAAAAAAGGGGGGGGAAAAAAAAATTATTTTAAAATTAAAAAAAAACCCCTTTCCCAAAAAAAAACCCAAGCCCCCCCCTTTAAAACCCCCCCCCCCCCCCCCCCCCAAAAAAAAATTTTTTCCCCCCAAAAAAATTTTTTTTTAAAAAAAGGGGGTTTTAAAAAAAAACCCCATTCCATTTCCATTTTTTTAAAATTGGGGGCCCCCCCAACGGGAAATTTTAAATTGCCCTTGGTTTTTTTTCCCCCCCTTTTTTTTTCCCCCCGGGGAAATAAAAAACCCCTTTTTTTAAAAAACCCCCCAAAAAAAAACCCGGGGGAAAAAAAAAAAAAATTTTTTTCCCCCCCCCCAAAAAAACCGGAAAAAAATTTAAAAGGGTTTGGGAAAAATCCATTTTTTTTTTTGGTTTTTTTTTTAAAAAAAAAATTTTAAAACAAAAAACCAAAATTTCCCCAAAAAAATTTTTTAAAAAAATTGTTTTTTTAAAAAAAAGGGAAAAAAAATTTTAAAAATTTTTGGGGAAATTTTAAAAAAAATTTTTTTAATTTAAAACCCTTCCCCCGGAAAAACCTTTTTTTTTTTTTTTTTAAATCCCCAAAAAAAACTTTTTTTTTGGGGGGCCCCCAAAAATTTGGGTTTTTTCCCCCCCGGAAAAAAGGGAAAACCTTCCCAAAAAAAAAAAAAAAAAAAAACCCCCCCCCCAAAAAATTTTTAAAAAAAAAAAAAAAAGGGAAAAAAATTTTTAAAAAAAACCCCCCGGGAAAAATTAAAAAATTGGAAAAAAATTTGGGGGGTTTCCCCCCCGGGGGGGGAAAAGGGGGGGGGGGGGGGAAAAAAAAAAATTTTTAGGGGGAAAAAAAAAAACCCCCCCTTTAAAAAACCCCCCAAAAAAAACCCCCTTTTTTTTTAAAAAAAAAAAAATTTTTAAAAAGGTTTTTTTAAAAACCCCCGGGAAAATTTTAAAAAAAAAAAAAGGGGCCCCAAAAAAAAATTTAAAAAAAAAAAAAAAAAAAAAAAAAAAAACCCCCGCCCTTTTTTTTCCCTTTTTTTAAATTTTCCGGAAAAAAAATTTTTGGTTTCCCCCGGGGGCCCCCAAAAAAATTTTTTCCGGGGGGTTTTTTTTTTTTAAAAAAAAGTTTTTTTAAAAAACCTTTTTTTTAAAATTTAATTTTTGGGGTTTAAATTTCCCAAAAAAAAACCCAAAAAAAATTTTTTTCCGCCCTTTAAAAAAACCCCCTTTCCCAAAATTTTTCCCCAAATTTTTTTTCCCCGCCCAAAAAATTTTTTTTTTTTTTAAAAAAAAAAAATTTTTTAAAAAAAACCCCTTTTTCCCCCCCCTTTTTAAAACCCAAAAATTTCCAAAAAAAAAAAAATTTTTTTTTTTAAAAAAAAGGGAACAAAAAAAAAATTTAAAAAACGAAAATTTTAAAAAAAAAAATTTTTTTTAAAAATTAAAAATAACCCCAAAAAAAAAACTTTTTTTTTTTTTTAAAAAAAAAATTTTTTTAAAAATTTAAAAAGGGGGGTTTTCCCCCCCCAAAAAAAAAAACCCCCCCAAAATAAAAACCCCCTTAAAACAAAAAAAAAAAAAAATTTTTTTTTTAAAAAAAATTTTGGCCCCCCAAAAAAAAAACCCCCACCCCCCCCAAAATCCCCCTTTTTCCCGGGGAAAAATTTTCCTTTTAAAAAAAAAAAACCCCGGGGTTTTTTTTTTTAAAAAAAAAACCCCCCCCAAAAAAAAAAATTTTTTTAAAAAAAACCCGGGGCCTTTTTTTTTAAAAAATTTTTTTTAAAAAAATTTTTTGGTTTTTTTTTCCCCTTTTTTTTTTAAATTTTTTGGGTTGTTTTTGTTTTCCCCCCCCAAAAACAAAAAAAACCCCCCCAAAAAAATTTAAAAAAAAAAAAAAAGGGGCCAAAAAAAAAACCCCAAAAAAAAAAAGGGGGGGGAAAAAAAAAGGGGGGGGGGAAAAAATTTTTTAATTTTCCCTTTTTTTTAAAAATTTTTAAAAAAAAAATTTCCCCCCTTTTAAAATTTGGAAAAACCCCAAAAAAAGGGTTTAAAAATTTTTTAGGGGAAAAAAATTTAAAAAAAAGGGGGGGGGGGTTTAAAAAAATGAAAAATTTTTTAAAAATTTTTTTTAAAATTAATTTTTTTTAAAAAAAGGGGAAATTTTTTTTTTTTTTAAAAACCGGGAAAAAAAAAAATTTTTTAATTTTTTTTTTTTATTTTTCCCCCCCTTTGGGGGAAAAAAAAGTTTTTTGGGGTTTTTTTAAAAAAAATTATTTTTTAAACCTAAAATTTTTTTTAAAAAATTTCATTTTTTTTTAAAATTTAAAAAAAAAAATTTTTTCTTTTTTTTAAAAAATTTTAAAAACCCCGGGGAAAAAAAAAAAAAAGGGGGGTTTCAAAAAAAGGGGGGGGGCCCCCCTTTTTTTTGGCCCCCCCCCCCCCCCCCCCCCCAAAAAAAAAAAAAACCCCCCTTTTTTTTTTCCCCAAAAAAATTTTTTTTTTAAAAACCCCCAAAAATTTTTTTCCCCTTTTTTGGTTTTTTTTTAAAACCCCAAAAAAGAAAAAAAGGGGGGGAAAAGGCCCTTTTTAAAAAAACCCCAAAAATTTCCCCCAAAAAAAACCCTTTTTTTCCCCTTTTTAAAAAAGGAAAAAAAAAAAAAAAGGGGGAATTTTTTTTTTTTAAAAAAATTGGTTTCCTTTGGGTTTTTTTTGGGGACCCCCCCTTTTTTTAAATTTTTTTTGGGGGAAACCCTTAACCCCCCCGGGGTTTAAGGGGGAAAATTTTTAAAAACCCCTTTGGGGCCTGTTTTTTTCCCCTTTTGGGGAAAATTTTTTTTTTTTTTTTCCCCCCCCCTTTCCACCCCCGGGGGGCCCCCCCCAAAAATTTTCCTTTTCCCCGGGGGCCCTTTTTTTTCCCCCCCTTTGGAAAAAGGGGGGGGGGGAAAAAAAAGGGGGGAAAAAAGGGGAAAAAAAATTTTTTTTTTTTGGTTTTTTTTTGGTTTTTTTTTTTGGGGAAAAAAATTTTTTTTGGGGTTTTTTTAAAAAAAAATTTTTTTTGGGGAACCAACCCCCCCGGAAAAATTTTTTTCCCGGGGTTTTAAAAAGGGGGGTTTTTAAAAAGGGGAAACAGGGGTTTTTTTTTTTTTCCCCTTTTTTTTTTTTTAAAAAAATTTTTTTTTAAAAAAACCAAAAAAATTTTTAAAAAAAAAAACCCGGGAACCCCCCCCAAAAAAAAAAACCCAACCTTTTTTTTTTTAAAAAAAAAAATTTTTTAAAAAAAAACCCCCCCTTCAAAAAAAAAAGGGGTTTTTTTTTTTCCCTTTTTTTTGTTTTTTTTTGGGGGTTTTTTTTTTTAAAAAAATTTTCCCCAAAAAATTTTTTTTTTCCAAAAAAAAGAAAAAAAAAAAAAGGGGGGTTGGGTTTTTTTTTTCCCCCGGGGAAAAATTAAAAAATTTTTTTTTTTCCCCCTTTAAAAAAAACCCCTTTTTTTTCCCAAAAAAAAAAAAAAAAATTTTTTTTTCCCATTTAACTTTTTTTAAATTTTAAAAAAATTTTTCGAAAAAAAAAAAATTTGTTTTTTTTTTAAAAAAAAAAAATTTTCTTTTTTAAAAAAAGGTTTGGCTTTTTTAAAAAAAATTTTTTTTCTTTTTAAATTTTTTTAATTAAGGCAAAATTTTTGGGGAAAAAAAAAAAACCCCCCCAAAATTTTTTTTTTTAAAAAAAAAATTTTTTAAAAGGTTTTTTTAAAATTTCCAAAAAAATTTTTCCCCCTTTGTTTTTTTTTTAAAAAAATTTTTCTTTTTTTTTTAAAACCCTTTTAAAAAAAAAAAACCCCCTTTTTAAAAGGGGGGGGCCCCCCGGGGGTTTGGGGGGGGGTTTTTTTTAAAAATTTTGTTTTTTTTTTAAAACCCCAAAAACCAAAAAAAAACCCCCAAAAACCCCCCCCTTTTTTTTTTTTAAAAAAAAAAATTTTCCCCAATTTAAATTTTTTTTTCCCCCCTCCCCCTTTTTAAAAAATTTAAATTTTTTTCCCCCCCCAACTTAAAGGGGGGAAAATTTAAAAATAAAAAAAGGGGGTTTTTTTGGGAAAAAATTTTAAAAAAGGAAAAAAGAAAAAAATTTTTTTTAAAAGGGTTTTTTTCCCAAAAATTTTTTTTTTGGGGGGGGGGAAAAGGAATTTTGGGGAAATTTCCCTTTAAAAACAAAAAAAAAAAAAAGGGAAAAAGGGTTTTTTTTCCCCTTTTTTTTCCCCTTTCCCTTTGGGGTTTTTTCCCCCGGGAAAACCCCCCCCGGGGGGAAAAACCCCCTTTTTTTAAAAAAACCCCCTTTTTTCCCCTTTTCCATCAAAAATGTTTTTAAAATTTCCCCCTTTTTTCCCCCCCCCCTTTTTTTTTTCCCCAAATTTTAAAATTTTTAAACCCCTGGGGGGGGTTGGGGTTTTTTTGCTTCCAATTTTTTTAAAAAAAAAAAATTTTTTTTGGTTTTTTTTTTCCCCCCTTTTTTGGGGGAAAAAACCCCCCGGCCCCCCCCCCCCCCCAAAAAAAGGGGGGGGGGGAAAAAACCCCCCGGGGGGGGGGGGGAAAAAAAAATTTTTTTTAAACACCAAAAAAACCCCTTTAAAAAAAATTTTAAAAGGGGGAAAAAAAAATTTTGGGGAAATTTCCCCCCCCTTTTTTTCCCCGCCGGGAAAACACCTTTTTTTTAAAAAAAAAAAAACCCCCCCAAATTTCCGGAAAAATTTTTTGGGTTTTAAAAAACCCCTTTTAAAAAAGGGTTTTTTTTTAAAAAAAATTTTTTTAAAAAAAAAAAGGTTTTTTTTGTTTGGGGGTTTTTTTCCTTTTTCCCCCCCCAAAAAATTTTTAAAAAAAAAAAAACCCCCCAAAATTTTTCTTGTTGGGGCCCCCCCCTTTTTTTTATTTTTCCCGGTTCAAAAAAAAAAAAAATTTTTTTTTTTTTTTTCCCAAAAAATAAAATAAAAAAAAAAATTTTTTTTGGTTTTTTTTAAAATTTTTTTTTAAAAACCCAAAAATTTTGGGGGAAAAAAATTTTTTTAAAAGGGGGGGTTGGGGGAAAAAAAAAAACCCAAAAAAAAAAAAGGGGGGAAAAAATTTTTTTTTCCCCCCCTTTTTTTAAAAAAGGGGCCGAAAAAAAAAAAAAACCCCAAAAAACCGGGGTTTAAAAAATTTTTTTTTTTTTTTTTTTTTTTTTTTTTTTTTTTTTTTTTTTGGGGGGGTTTGGGGGGGAAAAAATTTTCCCAAATTTTTTTTGGGGTTTTTTTTAAAAAAAAGGGGGGGGGGGGTTTTTTTTTTAATTTTTTTTAAAAAAAAAACCCCCCCTTTTTTTTTGGTTTAAAAGGGTTTTTAATTTTTTTTGGGGTTTTAAAAAAAATTTTTTTTTTTTTTAAAAAAAACCAATTTTTTTTAAAAAATTTTTTGGGGTTTTGGGCCGGGTTTGGGGGGAAATTTCCCCCCAAACCTTTAAAAAAAATTTTTTTAAAAATTTTTTTTAAAAAAAAAAAAAAAAAAAAATTTAGGGAAAATTTTTAAAAAGGGGAAAGGGGGGCCCCCAAAAAAAAAAAAAAGGGGGGGGGGGGAAAAAAAAACCCGTACGTTTTTGGGTTTTTTTTTTAAAAAAAAAATTATTGTTCTTTTTTTAAAAAAATTTTTAAAAATTTCCCCAAAAAAAAAAAAAATTTTTTTTTTTCCCCCAAAAAAATTTTTGGTTTTAAATAAAAAAAAAATTAAAAAAAAAAAATTTTTTGGAAAAAAAACCCCAAAAAATTTTTTTTTTTTAAAAAAAAAAAATTTTTTCCCCTTTTTTTTCCCCCAAAAAATTTTTTTATTTTTTTTTTTTGGCATTTAAAAAAAAAAAATTTTTTTGGGAAAATTTTTAAAATTTTCTTTTTTTTTGGTTTTTTTTTTTAAATATTTTTTTAAAAAAAGAACAAAAATTTTAAAAAATTTTCCCAAAAACGTACGGGTTTTTTTTTCCCCCCCCTTTTTTTTTTTTTTTTGGGGGCCCCCCTTTTAAAAATTTAAAAAAATTTTCCCTAAATTTTATTTTTTTTTTTTTTTTAAAAATTTATTTTTAAAAAAACCCCCCCCCAAAGGTTTTTTTAAATTTCCCCCCAAAAACCCCGGCCCAAAACCAAAAATTTAAAAAAGGGGTTGGGGGGGGAAAATAAAAAAAAATTTGGTTTTAAAACCCCAAAAAAAATTAAAAAAAAAATTTTAAACCCAAAAAAAAAGGGGGTTTTTTTTTTAAAAAAAAAAAAAAAAAAAACCCCCCAAAAAAAATTTTTTTGGGAAAAAAAACCAAAAAATTTGGGGGAACCCCCCCCAAAAACCCCCCCCCCCAAAAAAACAAAAAAAAAAAAAAAAAAAAAAAAAAAAAAAAAAATTTTTTAAACCCCTTTTTTTTTTGGGGTTTTTTTCCTTTTTTCGGCCCCTTTTTTAAAAAATTTGGAAAAAAAGGGGTTTTTTCCCTTTTTTTTTAAATTTTTTTTTTTTTTTTCCCCCGGCCCCCTTTTAAAAAATTTTTTCCCCAAAAATTTTTTTGGGAATTTTTTTAAAAAAAAATTTTAAAAAAAATTTAAAAAAAATTTTTTTTTGGGAAAACCCCCCCCTTTCCAAAATTTAAATTTCCTTTGGTAAAAAAAAAAAATTTTAATTTTTTCCATTTTTTTTTAAAAAACCAAAACAATTAAAAAGGGGGAAATTTTTAAAAAAAAATTTTAAATTTTTTTTTTTAAATTTTGGGTTTTTTAAAACCCTTTAAGGGCCAAAGGGGGCCCAAAAAAAACCCCCAAAAAAAATTTTTGGGGGGGGAAAAAAAAATTTTGGGGGCCCCCAAACCCCTTTTAACAAAAAAAAAATTTTTTTTCCCCAAAAAAAAAGGGGGGTCCCTTTTTTGGGGGTTTTTTAACCGGGGGAAAAAAAATTTTTTTCCCAAGGGGGGGTTTTTCGGGAAAAAAGGGGGGGATGGGGGGGTTTTTTTGGGAAAAAAACCCCTTTTGGGGGGTTTTTTGGGGTTTTTTTTTTTTTTTTTTCCCAAAATTTTTAAAATTCCCTTTTTTTTGGGGGAAATTGTCCTTTCCCCCCCCTTTTTTTGGGGGGGGGGGGGGGGTTTTTTTAAAAAAAAAAAAAAGGGGGGGGGAAAACCCCCCGAAAAAAAGGGGGGTTTTTTTTTAAAAAAAAAAAAAAAACCCCTTAAAAAACCCCCCAAAAAAAATTTTTTTAAAAAAGGGTTTTTTGGGAAAAAGGGGTGGGGAAGGGGGGGTTTTTTTTGAAAAAAAAAAAAGGGGGTTTTTTTTGGGGGGGCCCCCCCCCATGGGGGTTTCCTTTTGGGGGGGGGAAAAAAAAAGGGGGGGGGGGCCCCCCGGGGGGAAAAAAAAAAAATTTTTTTTAAATTTTTTTTTTTTTTTTAAAAAAACCCCCCCCCCTTAAAAAAACCCCCAAAAAAGGCTTTCCATCCCGGGGTTTTCCCTTTTTTTTTTTTTTTTAAAAAAAGTTTTTTTTCCCAAAAAAAATTTAAAATTTTTTTTTTTTTCCCCCAAAAAACCAAAAAAAAGGGGGGGGTTTTTTTTTTATTTAAAAAAAGGGGGGGGGGGAAAAAAAAAAATTGGGAGGGGGAAATTTTTTTTTTTTTTCCCCCCCGGGGGGGGGGGGGGTTTTTTTTTTTGGGGTTTTTTTTGGGGAAAAAAAAAAAATTTTTTTAAAAAAGGGCCCCCCCAAAAAGGGGGAAAAAAAACCCCCAAAAAAAATTTTTTAAAAATTTTTAAAAAGGGGGGGGAAAAAAAAAAAAACCCCCCTTTTTTAAAAAAAAAAAAAACCGAATTTTTTAAAAAAAAACCCAAAAATTTTTAAAAAAAACCTTTTTTTTAAAAAAAAATTTTATTTTAAAAGGGTTTTAAAAAATTTTTTTTTCCCCCAAAAAAAAAATTTTTAAAAAAAAAAGGGGGAAAAAAATTTTAAAAAAAAAAAAAGGTTAAATTTTTTTTTTTAAAAAAAAAAAGGTTTTAAATTTTGGGGAAACCCCCAAAATTTTAAAAAATTTTTTTTTAAAAAAAAAAAATTTTTGGGGGAAAAAAAAATAAAAAAGGGGGGGTTTTTTTTTTTAAAAAAAAGTTTTTTTTTTTTAAAAAAAAGGGTTTTTTTTTTTTAAAAAAAAGGGAAAAAAGGTTTTTTAAAAAAAAAAAATTTTTTTTTTTTTCCCTTTTTGGTTTTTTTTTTTGGGGTTTTTAAAAAAACCCCCCCCCCCAAAAAAAAATTTTTTTTAAAAAATTTTTTTAAAAAAAAAAAAATTTTTGGGGTTTTTTTTTAAAATTTTCCCTTTTTTTTTTCCCCCGGGCGGGAAGGTCCCCCTTTTTTTTTTTTTTTTTTTTGGGGTTTTTTTTTTTAACAAAATTTTAAAATTTTTTTTTTAAAAAAATGTTTTTTTAAAAAATTTTAAAAAAAAAAACCCCCCAAAAAATTTTTAAAAATTTTAAAATTTTTTTAAAAACCCCCCTTTTAAAAATTTTTTTTAAAGGGCCCTTTTTTTGGGGTTTTTAAAAAATTTTTTTTAAAAAAAAAAAAAAAAAAAAAAATTTTTAAAAACCAAAAAAAAAAATAAAAAATTTTTTTTTCCCCCCAAAAAATTTTCCAAATTTTTTTTTTCCCCCAAAAATTACCCCCCCAAAAAAAAAGGGGGGGAAAAAAAAAGGGGGGGGAAATTCCCAAAAGGGTTAAATTGGGAAAAACCCCTTTTTTTTTTTTTTTAAAAATTTAAAAAATTTTTTTTTTTTTTTCCCCTTTTTTTGGGGGGAAAAAATTTTAAAAAAAAAAATTTTTTTGGGGCCCCCTTTTTAAAAAAAAGGGGCCCCCTTTTTTGGGGGGGTTTTTGGGGCCCAAACCCCAAAAAAAAAAGGGGGGGTTTTTTTCGGGGTTAAAAAAAAAACAAAAAAATTTTTTTAACCCCCCTTTAAACTTTTTTTAAAAGGGGAAAAATTTTAAATTTTTTAAAAGGGGGAAAAAAACCCCCTTTTGGGTTTTTTCCCCCGGGGTTTTCGGGGTTTTTTTTAAAAAAAAAATTTTTTTTTTAAAAGGGAAAATTTTAAAACCCCAAACAAAAAAAAAAGGAAAAAGGGGGAAAAAAAATTTTTGGGGTTTTAAAATTTTTTTTTTCCCCTTTTAAAATTTTTTAAAAAAAAATTTTTTTTGGGGGGGGGGGGGAAAAAATTTTTTTTTTTTTTTCCCCGGGAAAAAAAAGGAAAAACCCCTTTTTTTTTTTTTAAACCGGGGGGAAAAAAGTTTTAAACGGCTTTTTTTTTAAAAAATTTTTTAAATTTAAAAAAAAAATTTCCCAAAAATTTTTTGGGTTTTTTGTTTTTTTTTAAAAAACCTTTTTTGGGGCCAAACCTTTAAATTATAAAAAAAAAACCAAAAAAGAATTTTTTAAAAATTAAATTTTAAAAAAAAACCCGGGCCCAAAAAAAATTTAAATTTTTTCCCCTTTTAAACCCCCCAAAAAAAAATTTGAGTCCCAAAAAACCCCCCCCTTTTTTTTCCCAAAAAAAAAGAAAGGGGAAATTTTTTTTTTTTTTTTTTTTTAAAAAGGGATTTTTTTTTTTTTCCCCTTTTTTCCCCCCCTTTTTTTTCCCCCCCCCCTTTTTTTTTTTTTTTAAATTAAATTTTTGTTTTTTGGGGGTTTTTTTTTAAAAAAAAAATTTTTTTGGGGGTTTAAATTTTTTTTAAAAATTTTTTTTAAAAAAAAAAAAAAAAAAATTTTTAAAAAAAAAAAAAAAGGGGTTTTTTTTTAAAATTTTTTAAACCCAAAAAAAAAAATTTTTTTTAAAAAAAAAAAAAAAATTTTTTTTGGTTTTCCCCAAAAATTTTTTTTTTTCCCCCCCGGGGGAAGGGTTTTTTTTAAAAATTTTTCCCCCCAAAAATTTTTTTTTTTAAAAAACCCCGGGGGGTTTTTTTTTTGGGGTTTCCCTTTTTTTTTTGGGTTTTTAAATTTTAAGGTTTTTTTTTTCTTTTTTTTTGGGGGGGGAAAAAGGGGGGAAAATTTTTTTTTCTTTTTTTTTTTTTTTTTAAAAAAAAAATTTTTTAAAATTTAAAAAACCCCTTTTTTAATTTTTTTTTTTTTTTTTTCCTTTTTTTTAACTTTTTTTTTT
>JABMCL010002190.1:7500-18238 GCA_018857735.1 Alviniconcha marisindica | reverse complement strand
ATTGGTTGGTGGGCATCAGAGGACTGTGGATCTTTCTCAGGACTCTTCGTGGTCTTGGTGGGAGGTTTCGGAGATGACGTTGCTGTTTTCTTGGACGACGACCCTGATGCTGATGCTGACGTTAGAGTTGCAGAGGCTGATGTCCCTGTTGCATCAGATGGCGGGTTTGTCGGAGAGACGCGGGTTTTGGCGGAAGAGGAGGAAGTTTGCCTTGTCGAAGTGAGCCTTTTTGTTGTTGAATGCGTGGGTGCTTGTGTACTAGAGGTTGAAGTGGTTGTTGCGGTGGGGTTTGTGGTTGTTGTGGTGGGCGTCGTGGTTGTTGAGGTAGGCGTCGTGGTTGGTGTGGTAGGCGGCGTAGTTGTGGTTGTTGTGGCAGGCGTCGTGGTTGGTGTGGTAGGCGTCGTAGTCGTTGTTGTTGTGGTAGGCATCATAGTTGTTGTGGTAGGCGTCGTGGTTGTTGTGGTAGGCGTCGTGGTTGTTGTGGTAGGCGTCGTTGTTGGTGTGGTAGGCGTCGTAGTTATGGTTTTTGTTTTAGGCGTCGTGGTTGTTGTGGTAGGCGTCGTGGTTGTTGTGGTAGGCGTCGTGGTTGGTGTGGTAGGCGTCGTGGTTGGTGTGGTAGGCGTCGTGGTTGTTGTGGTTGGTGTGGTAGGCGTCGTGGTTGGTGTGGTAGGCGTCGTTGTTGTTGTGGTAGGCGTCGTAGTTGTGGTTGACGTCGTGGTTGTTGTAGTAGGCGTCGTAGTTGTGGTTGTTGTGGTTTGCGTCGTTGTTGGTGTGGTAGGCGTCGTGGTGGTCGTGGTATGCGTCGTGGTAGGCGTAGTAGTTGTGGTTGTTGTGCTAGGTGTCGTGGTTGGTGTGGTAGGCGTCGTGGTTGGTGTGGTAGGCGTCGTGGTTGTTGTAGTAGGCGTCGTGGTGGTTGTGGTAGGTGTCGTGGTTGTTGTGGTAGGCGTCGTGGTTGTTGTGGTAGGCGTCGTAGTTGTAGTTGTTGTGGTAGGCGTCGTGGTTGTTGTGGTAGGTGTCGTGGTTGTCGTGGTAGGCGTCGTTGTTGTTGTAGTAGGCGTGGTGGGTGTCGTGGTAGGCGTCGTTGTTGTTGTGGTAGGCGTCGTGGTAGGTGTCGTGGTTGTTGTGGTAGGCGTCGTTGTTGTTGTGGTAGGCGTCGTAGTTGTGGTTGTTGTGGTAGGCGTCGTGGTTGCTGTGGTAGGCGTCGTGGTTGGTGTGGTAGGCATCGTGGTTGTCGTGGTAGGCGTCGTGGTTGTTGTGGTAGGCTTTCGTGTTGTTGTGGTTGCTGTGGTAGGCTTTCGTGTTGTTGTGGTAGGCTTTCGTGTTGTTGTGGTTGCTGTGGTAGGCTTTCGTGTTGTTGTGGTAGGCTTTCGTGTTGTTGTGGTTGCTGTGGTAGGCTTTCGTGTTGTTGTGGTAGGCTTTCGTGTTGTTGTGGTTGCAGTCGTAGGCTTTCGTGTTGTTGTGGTAAGCTTTCGTGTTGTCGCGGTTGTTGTTGTAGGCTTTCGCGTTGTTGTTGTAGGCTTTCGCGTTGTTCTAGTAGGCTTCCGTGTTGTTGTCGGTTTAGCAGATGCTGAAACAAAAGTATTGAAGTTAAACGTTGAGTCGATTGTGGTCCTTAAAGGAACTCTCCTTTAGAGGCTAAACATTTCGTGTTTTTTACAGGAGGTTAAACGAACATGGTCCGCGTTAAAGGAACTCTCCTTCGGCGGCTAAGCTTCTCGTGGGCTTAAAGGAGGTTAAACGAACACGATCAGCGTTAAAAGTTTTGTGATTGAACGTGCCGTTGATTTTATAACGGTTTTAGAAGAGGATTTTCCCAGACAGTGTTACTAACACTGTTTTCACGAGCTCTTTCCCGCGTTTCAATATGAAATCATTGATAGTATACCGGAACTTCTCAGTTTTGTGTACATGTCATGTATAAATTATTTTTGTCAATGTTTATTTTATTTTTTAATCTGGACAGTATGTGTGTGTGTGTGTGGCTGGTAAACCTGGGTGACCAGGTGGAGAGGTGGAGAGAGCGGTGCACAAGGTTAGACGTCTGCGATAAGAAACTGGCAAAACTGTTACTGGACAAGTAAAAGAAAAGGTTCCTGATACTTCTTTTTTGATTGATAGGAGTAGTCTACCAGAACCATACCTTTAAATATTCTACTAAGTACTACCTGTTTGGTTTAAACAAAGTTTATTTACATTCATGAAAATATGGACAATCAAAATCATTGTATGAGCATTAAACAAGCTAGGCTTATAGTAAATGCTCACAAACATAATTTACTAATTAATTCATTTGGAACAACGGGTATGTATGTTTATATTAAACAACATGAAAACAACAACAAAAATCAATCAAAAATCAAGAGGAGAGAGAGAGATGAGAGAGAGGAGGAGAGAGAAGAGAGAGGAGAGGAGAGAGAAGAGATGAGACGGAGAGAGAGAGAGAGGATGAGAGAGAGAGAGAGAGAGAGAGTGCTCTTATGCGTTGCCAGTAACTATTTAATTGATATTGTCATTCCATGGCAAAACGGCCGGATTGAGTAATGAAGTCTTGGACAGCTTTAATATTAATGAGTTCATATTGTTTGATATGTTTGGATCCCCTTTGCAGGAGGGTAGTAATATTTAGCAAATTTGCAGGGAGTCTGAATATGTTGTTTTGACGTAAGTGTGTAAAACGTGGGCAGTGTAGAATGTAGTGTTCAGATGTTTCTTTCTTTCTCCACAATCACAAGAGCTATTTGTTGTTACGTGTCTGTTTAATAGGTAGTAATTTAGGTCGCTTATTCCAAGACGGAGTTTGCAGTGTGTTATCTGTGCTTTTCGACTACCGTTGTAAAAGAAAGGCGGGGGATTTGTGTCATTTCTGGAGAGGAAAATGTGTTTAACTTGACTAATTGATTTTGTTCGCGTATGTTTTCTGGTAAATTATTCCACAGTGTAGTTGTCGATGGGAAAAATGATTGCCTGTAAGTCTCAGTCTTATGTTTTGGTACCTGTCGTTGGAGTGGTCGTCGTCGATGGTAGGATTAGTTGAGGAAACAAGTGGGGGTAAATGTTCTTTCAAGTAAGTCGGGGTATTTTCTTGAACAATCTTGTGGTACATAATAATTTTGTGTCTGAAGCGTCTTTCTCAAAAGTCGTAAACCCTGATTCAGTGTATAGTTTCTGGAGACTTGTTCCGCGAACAGCACCTATAATGGTTCTTATTGCATCGAGGTGTAGACTTTCCAGTTCTTCTGCTAATTTTAGACTACCATTATCCCAAATGACGTCGGTGTAATCTAACTACGGTAATATAAAAGACCTTTACATGGTTTCAAGAGCTTTTCTGCTAAGACGATGTTTAAACGATCTTAGGCAAGCGACCTGACATCTACATTTTGCAATTAACATTTTAATATGACTCTCCAATTTACAATTGTTTTGAAAAATGATTCCTAAATGTTTATGGCTATGAGTGTCTTCTAAAATAGTCCTTCCAAAATTCAATGATTGCAATTGGTGGTTTTTGTTCCTGGCTATGTTCATCAGTTCTGTCTTCCTTTCGTTAAACTCAATTTTCCATTTATTTGCCCATTGCATTATGTTTTCAAGATCATTGTTTAGAATTCAGCTCGGATGTGTGGATTTTCTAAGCACAAATACATACTAGTGTCATCTGCCATAACTGATTCGATGTCTTCAACAATGTCATTTATGTAGATAAGGAACAGAAGAGGTCCTAGGACTGAGCCCTGTGGGACACCTGCAGGTACAGTTAAGTAATCAGATCTGCTACCGTGGAGTACCACAGCCTGTTTACGTTCGGCCAAATAGTTTTTTAACCAATGAAATAAAGTGCCTCTAATTCCAATAGCTTGCAATTTCCGTACTAATTGTTTTTACAGGCATACATTTTTTTGCCGTATGGTGTAAAGTGTCAGAAAAGAGTTGTGCAGCCTCTTCTATACTATGTAGAGATACAATGTCCATCCACTTAACATTAGAGAGCTCGTTAGATAGTTTTTCAACGTCGAGTTTTCAATAATCATAAATAGCACGTTTGAATGAAGGGCTATGTTTTATTTTATGAATTAATTTTACGCACGGCACTGAATGGTCACTATAGACTGGTGGAAGAACGTCAACATGACTAATTATGTCGGTACAAGAGGTGAGTACAAGATCTAGCAATGTGGCTGACGTTTCTGTAATGCGTGTGGGATGAGTTACTACTTGCTGTAGGTTATTGAAGTTGATAACATCTAGGAGCTGAGGAGACTGGTTACTTAAAAAGTTTGTGTTGAAATCCCCAAGCACTATGAATTTATGTGGAGTGCTGGACACGTTTTTAATAGACTGGTCTATTAAGTCCCAATAGTCAGATTTTGAATTTGGAGGTCTGTAAAAGGATCCTATTATCTTGGCCAATCTTCGTCTCTATCCAGACTGCTTCTAGTTGGGGAATAGACAAGTCATGCCTCTCTTTACAAATGAGACTGTTCTTAACATAAATTGCCACTCCTCCGTGCGGGGGGGTATGGCGGAGGGGGTGGGGGTGGGGGGTGGGGGGTGGGGGTGGGGGGGGGGGGGGGGGGGTGAAGCGCAAAGAGTCTCCTCCGGAACAGGGTCAGGGTGTAACAGGCTAGTGACGTTAACCGGCGAGCTGCACTAGGCCCACTCCTATGTCAGCTGAGTCCTGGCGGGGCTGCTTCTGGTGCATAGGGCCATTGGAGGGGTTATAGGGTCATGACGGGACAGTGGGCCGCGAGAGTAAGCCGGTCGGGTTAATGAATTAATTTGTTGTAGATCATTTTTATAACTGCTTTTATTAGGACAGTAATTTTTAAGAGGTAGACCTCAAAAAGAGGCAATTTCTATGTGATATGCACAGCTTCATATCAGTTGGATTTCTCATGTATTTATTTATGAATGACTTTTGATCCCAATGTTTGCTGTTGCTGTAATTTAATGATGTTTTGTGATTGGCATGAATGTGTAATGAGTGTACTTGGCACCACAAAACATTCCTAGTGGAATTGTATTGACACTTAGCAACACAGTTGTATTGTATTGCATGGCATAAGTATCATATACGTCACGAGCCAACATTTGTTTTTTGTTTTTTTGGTCTTCAATGGAAAAGAGCAAATCAGCATGGTTGAGCCCTGAGGAGATCAGATTTGAAGCTTTTGAGTTTAGGGAGATAAAATACCAGCAGACAAATTCAAAGCTTTTGAGCTTTGAGAGAGAAAATAACAGCAGACTAATTCAAAGCTTTTGAGCTTTGAGAGAGAAAATAACAGCAGACAAATTCAAAGCTTTTGAGCTTTGAGAGAGAAAATAACAGCAGACTAATTCAAAGCTTTTGAGCTTTGAGAGAGAAAATCACAGCAGACAAATTCAAAGCTTTTGAGTTTTGAGAGAGAAAATAACAGCAGTCAAATTCAAAGCTTTTGAGCTTTGGGAGAGAAAATAAGAGCAGACTATAGATACATCACCATTGTGGTTGAATGCTGACAGGCGTCCATGGTAAATTTAGCCGTCGTCCACCCGAGGTTGGTGCCAATGAAATGAAAGAAATTTGTCAACTTTGTAGGACCAGTTAGGCCTTCAGAAATAAAGCACTTTGGTCGGGTTCTACTGAGTTGACTCTAATTCCACGTTTATGCTGAAAAAGTTCATAATTATTTTGTCTTTCTGAAAACACTAAACAATTACTAGTTTGGGGTGTCATTCTTTAGCCTTTCCTTTCGTTGAGTGTGTTCTCTTTACGTTTGGACGAATTTCCCCTGAGATGCAGGAAGAAATTCCCCCACCCTGGTCGAAATTGCCCCGAATCATACAGCATGTGAAAAAGACAATTCTATTACATATTCATGAGATCCACACGAATAGTCATGCTGTAAGCTCAGTAGTCTGCAACTGGTCGAAGGTGTCTAGAAAGCAAAACCAGTTTGTGTTGGTTGAGTCAAGATGACAGGATCATGTCTCGAAGCGCTCATGTACATCATAAGGGTCTGCTTGGACGAATTTCCCCCATGCCACCCTAAATAGCGTCCTTCCTTTGGAACCTTCTATGATGACGTCATTACTATAATCTGTCGTCAAGATTATGGAAAGGAGAAGGAAGAGTCAAAGGAAACTGGCTCTAGAACTGTAGAAGTAGTTACTGATCGTAAGCATGACAAAACTGAAAAGAATGTCTAGGAATATGTACACAACAAGAGAACACGGGACGGGACATGTGTTTTGTTTTGTGTGCCGCCTTCTTTTGTGTTAACAGATAATAAATGCATTCTTTCATGTGCTATTATATGTAGCAGATAGCCCATGGAACAAAAGCAACGAAGAACTGAGAATGAAACAGTACGTGGTATTTTTATTTCACAGTTCTTGTTTCGTTTTTTCAATATTATGCATCAAAGCAGAGATAGATTTGGAGTTACTACCATTTGTCTTCGGAGGACCAAAATAAAAAGAACGCTTAGCTCGATTGGCAAGAGACCGACAACGCAGATACAGGTCGCGGCTGGTAAACCTGGGTGACCAGGTGGAGAGAGCTGTGCACAAGGTTAGACGTCTGCGATAGGAAACTGGACAAGTAAAAGGAAAGATTCCTGATACTTCTTTTTTGATTGATAGGAGTAGTCTACCGGGACCATGCGTTTAAATATTCTGCTAATACCTGTTTGCGTAACGTGTGTGCTTCGGATGTGCCACCGGCCGGTAGGTTTTTCTTTTCTTTTCTTTTTATTGTTATTATTAGAAAATGGTGTCTGAAATATTTCCTGTAATAGCGTCAGATCGATACTCTGAGAGAAAACTTCGTCACCCAACACCGCGAACCTCGGTCCATCGCCGAGCAAGATAAGTAAACGGCAGCTGGCCTCATCCACTATAGCCAGGTACACAGTGCACGACAGGGAGATTTATTCAAAGAAAGACATAAGATTATTCACAGAACCATCAGTTAAATCGCCCGACGAATTATCATGTCTGAGCAGATTAGGTGCCTGAGACGAGGCCACTGTCAACTGTTTGCAGTCTGAGTGTGTAAAGCAACAAAATGTAATCACGCAATACGCATTCGTAAATAGCTGCATCACGTGGGGAGATCCCCAATCTATTTTTAGAACATACAGTTAGTCTTAAATTGGCGTATTTGAAAAGGGCCAAACCATAGTTCAGGAGCTGTGTGAGAGTCGAGGTTGCCGTCCTGGGCTGTTCGTCCTAACAAGCCTTCTGGTTTCCGTGGACGTAAAGAATTATTGAACCGTGCTTCAGGCATTGGCCACAACTTGTCCCTAATATGTCAGCTGACATCTGAGGACATTAAGCATCACTTCATCATCAGGGCCAAAGCAGCGTGAGCCGCTTTGGCCTAGCGGTAAGGCGTTAGGTTGGTAAGCGGAAGGACCTCGGTTCGATACCGCTTCGGCCCTCATTTCTCTTCAAAAAGGTTGTGGTTTGTGGACACTTTCTTGTGACTTTGTCCATCACCTCCTACTGAAACATTAAAATGGCTCTCGTCGCTGCCCATCTTACTGCAGGGATCATTCTGGAGGTGACAGTATAGCGTTAGGTATATAATCTCCCTCTCCTCCCCCACCTCCATACCCCCCCCTCTCCGTCCCTAATAAGCCTTATGGTTTCTGTGGACGTTAAAGACCATGTTTGCTTACTAGGGTCAAAGCAGAAATTAATGCTACAGAAAAATCGTACATAAAACAACAAAAATCCATGCAAAATAAAAGAGAAGTGTTTTTTTATCCAAATCTGCGTGGGCCAGTCCCTTTAAATGCCATTTTGCGCACAAAGAATGCGATTAAATTTAAGATTCTCTTCCACGTCAAAGCCAGAAGTGAGACTGCTGAAAAAAATGGGTTGTTACAATGTCAGACACCATCATGACAAAAAGGCCTTGCCGTCAAGGGTTTAAATTGGACAAGTTACAAATCCACGTATAACAGTGTTGCGCTCCACACACACACACACACACACACACACACTCTCTCTCTCTCTCTCTCTCTCATATATATCTATGTGTGTATTAAGCCAACTTATTTTATTGTTTGATTTTCTCAGTTACATATATATATATATATATAAAATTCCAAGCTGTTCCTTTTGGATGAGTTGTATAAGCACTGCAGCCCTCAATGACTTTACACAATGTACGTGTGACAAGTTGTACCTTGACCTGAATGTGAACAAAACTAAAGAGGTGATGGTTGATTTCAGGAGACGGGGGCGCTATAAGTACCTCGGAACAATCTTTGAGGACACTCTGAAATGGGATCTAAACACCGAGGCCATTACTAAGAAAGGGCACCATGACCGACTCCATCTGCTGCAGAAAGCTCAGAACATTTAACGTTGATCTAACTATTCTTAAGCTGTTTTACAACTGTTTCACTGAAAGCGTTTTGATCTTTTCTTTCATTTGCTGGTTGTATAATAATAATATCTTATTTATGGCACTCCATCTCATAAAAGCCCAGAGCGCTTACAAAGACATATGGATACGTTCATTTCATCACACACAGACACACAGACACACACAGACACACACAGACACACACACACACACACACACACACACACACACAACACACACACACACACACACACACACACACACATATGATTTATATATGCACACACATACTCACGCACGCACGACCACACACACACACACACACACACACACACACACACACACACACACACACACACACACAACACACACACACACACACACACATACACACACACACACGCACCCCCCACACATACAAATACAGAGTGAGAGAAACAACCACAAACACACACAGGCAGAGGTACAGAGGCATTGAGGAGAGAGAGAGAGAGAGAGAGAGAGAGAGAGAGAGAGAGAGAGAGAGAGAGAGAGAGAGAGAGAGAGAGAGAGAGAGAGAGAGATTATGGATTACACAATTTTGTCAACGTCGTCATCGTTGACGACAGAACAGGACCAGTTTCTGCACCATAATTCACTTGTGAAGTTTTTGAGTAAATCGGAAATGGAGAATGACGAAAGGACTGTTGGTGTTTTACTCCACAATCATTTTTTGCTAGAGTTCTTTGCACAGCCCTCGCTTGTTTCTAGCAACAGAGAAGCAGAAGCTGTTTGGAGGGGGAAAGAAGTTGAAGGCTGGTCAAGCGCGAAACTCTAAAAAAAATTTTTTTTAAAAATAAGGCGGGCTAGGCGCACTGTATAGAATTCTAATATAAACCACACCCACGTTGAGACTCCTCAAGCGGAAAAAGACAATAACAAGGACTACACACAATTCAAATCCAATTAAAAAGTTGAACAGGCAAGACCTACATTACACACACATACTCACATACAAGCGCACATACAACCGCAAGTACCTCCCTCTCGGACACACACACACACACACACACACACACACACACACACACACACACACACACACACACACACACACACACACACACACACACACACACACACAAGGATATGTACAAAGACAGGCATACAGAAAGAGAGAGAAAGAGATAAAGGTACAGAGACAGGCAGACAGGCAGGCACACAGACAGACAGACACAGAGAGAGAGGTACAAAGACAGACAGACACACACACACACACAGAGACAGACAAATAAAGGGAGACTCTTACTTATTTGAATGTCATCGATTCCAACTGCCGGGCTGTCGTAGTATGAGAAATGTCCTCGAAACAGCAACTGGAAAAGAAAACAGCAGATATCGCAGTACGGCTACAGATTGTGTGGAATCGAAGAGCAAATGAGGTCATTTAGCTCCCAAAAGACGTCAGCGCGATTTAGTAAGTAACTTGGATTTTACGCCCAGTCAACCAGGACGGTTTTATTAGGGCGAAACGTCACACCAACACAACGCCCAAGACTTGCATCCCCTAAGGTCATTCTCACCTCGCATGCGAATAAATGTGTCATTTTCATGAAAACGAGACTAAAATGAAATAAATAAAAACATATTGAAAGTATAAGACCTTTTAACTACTGCTGTATTTCTGATGCAATGTGTTTGGAGAAAGCAAGGAAATAATACCAGTGCATGAGTGCGGCTCAATTTGTTGTTCCGCGATTCGTACTTGACTCACATTGTGGCATTTTCATGGCGGCCATTTGTGACATGACTTAAGGAACCTGAGCTGATCGCAGATATTTTCTTCAAATCCTTCATGGTTGAATAAAAACAGATTTTATGGTAGATAAGGGGGGGAGGGGGGGGGAGCTCTTGTTTAATAATAATGTTTATTGTGTGTTACTTCGTACTAACAGTTCAAAACAAACAAACGAAAAGGTGATCGGTGTCTCGCACGTTACCGATGGTGTCTTCTCAGTGTGTATCACATCTTGACCTTATCTGCCATTGACCTCCGACCTTCCCTAGCACACGAATCACGCATCAGCTAACTTGCGGCAGAAAAGTTTGACCTCTTTCTACCCTATGTGTTGAGTGGTATTTGCTTACAAAAGCGAAATCACTGTGGTGTTTTCATTGGTTATGGTAGTAACCAATGGATTGCCTGGATTTAATGTTGCCTCATAAATGCTGTTTATATATTATATGTTGCGGTCGATTTTAGTGTTTTGATGTTTACTTAAGGGATGATTGTTTTATTATGATATTTATTGAACGTTTTCAGTTATTGGTGAGCCAGAATAATAATGTGTGTGTGTGTGTGTGTGTGTGTGTGTGTGTGTGTGTGTGTGGTGTGTGTGT
>JABMCL010002190.1:0-5000 GCA_018857735.1 Alviniconcha marisindica | reverse complement strand
GTCTCCTCTTCTGTGACCCTTCACTTCATGCCCTCGTGGTGACCTCAGTCTCAGTGCACAGTCCCTTTTCTTTGCCTGAAGCAGTTTTGATCAGAACCGCGAACGTCATGGAATCAGACTGAGCGTAGTGGTAGGAAGTAGGTGGGGTCACTAAGTCGGTTTGCCTTTGGCTTCACGACCTAGCTCTCATTGCCGATTGTAGGGGGCGCAGTAGTTGGTGTCCTGGGATATTGAATCAAAACATACAGGCATCACTCAGCACTACTGAAGATCTCGATCGTCAGCTGCGGGGAGTTGTCTTTGGATGGTAGCGCACCAACGATCTGACGTCTGCCCCTGAGGACTTCTAGTTGCAACTCCTTAATAAATTAATATGCCTTTCTGACAGAGGATACAGATTTAAGCAAAGATTTTGTTTCTCAAATGTAGAAGGATTAACAGTATTATGCCAATGTTTGTATTATTTCTCACAATAGTAACCAACATAACTTGCAACAGTTTTTTTTTTTTTCCAGCCCGAAACGAAAATGAAACAAGCAGGAAAAAGAGAGGGGCAACAGAGAGATACACAGAGATAGATTTGTGTTATTTCTGTCCAAACACAAAGACGTGCCATATTACAAGCATTCAATTCAGTTGTCACTGTACAACACTCACCGCCATTGTGATCCGGTATGTTTATGTAGGTGTGTTTTGTCCTCTGCCAGTACTGGGTCCCAGTGAAGCCACAGAAATCTCGCTCAAAGTCACAGCTGACGTCACTGACACACCCTGTGCTTACTGCACGACCTGGACAAGGAAGAGAGGAAAGTTATTGTTGTTATTCTTGTTATTAGATGTAGTAGAAACAGTAGCCTAGTAGTGGTAGTGATGGTGCTAGCAGTCGCGGTAGTAGTTTTGCTTGTGTTCCTTTTTATGACACTGCGGTAGAATTATCCAACTTCTGATGTGTGTGTGTGTGTGTGTGTGTGTGTGTGTGTGTGTGTTGTGTGTGTGTGTGTGTGTGTTGTGTGTGTGTGTGTGTGTGTGTGTGTGTGTGTTGTGTGTATGTGTATGTGTGTGGTGTGTGTGTGAGCGTGCGTGCGGTGCGCGCGCGCGCGTGTGTGCGTGTGTGTGTATGTTGTGGTGTTGGTGTGGTCATGTGTTGTATACATGTGTGTGTGTGTGTGTGGGGTGTGTGTGTGTGTGTGTGTGTGTGTGGTGTGTGTGTGTGTGTGTGTGTGTGTGTGTGTGTGTGTACATGTGTGCATACATGTGTGTGTGTGTGTGTGTGTGGTGTGTGTGTGTGTTGTGTTGTGTGTGTGTGTGTGTGTGTTGTGTGTGTCGTGTGTGTGTGTGGCTGTTACGTGTGTATGCTGTGTGTGTGTGTGTGTGTGTGTGTGTGTGTGTGTGTGTGTGTGTGTTGTGTGTGTGTGTGTGGGCGTTTGTGTGTGTGTGTGCGTGTTGTTGTGTGTGTGTGTATGTACATGTTTTGTTTGTGTGTGTGTGTGTGTGTGTGTGTGTGTGTGTGTGTTTTTGTGTGTTTTGTGTGTGTGTGTGTGGTGTGTGTGTGTGTGTGGGGGTTTTTTTTGTGTTGTGGTGTGTGTGTGTGGTGTGTGGTGTGTGTGTGTGTGGTGTGTGTGTGCGTGCGCGCCTGTGTGTACCTATGTGTGTTTCCTGTCCCAACATTCGTTCCGGGCCGGTACCCACATATATAGGGATATTATTGTAGGTGTGTGGGCCCAACCCAAACTCCAAGCACTGGTTTACGACATCCTTCCTTGGAGGAAGGTGCCGGAAAGCGATGCTCGGAGTGTGGGCCCGAGCCCCGCGCTGCTCGTCCCCGCACTCCTACAACCAGCCACTCCGCGTCGCGGACCCACTGCAGCATTGTTGGTAATTAGCTACCATCCGAAGGAGACACCGCACTGCCACCGATCGAGTCACGTCGGCGGTGTGCAGGCCTCGATTAGCGGTGTTAACATCGTCATTATAGGCCTTTCTATATTTCTAGCCAGAACGTGGGGGCTAAATCAAAATGTTTGCCCTGTTAAGAATTCCATGTAAGGATTACCTTCAGCTATAGTAATCTTCATGACATGACAAAGTGCATTACTAAAATCCCATAGTGGGAGTGCGGCTGCCGGAGCGGCGGTAACACTGTACTTGTGCGTACGACAGTATGTACAGGTGTGGGGAAACGGATGCACACGCTACCTTCTCACCCAGTATAGGCTGAACTTCGAGGTTATAGCTAAGAAACGCTAACAAATTTACAGGCAACACACTGTGGTGTTGAACAAACCATCTACTATGTCCCTTACTGACGACAGTGTTCTCTAAGCTGAGGAGCTAGGCTGAGTGAGCGTCCCTTCCACCGAGGAGATATATAGCCACTAGGTCCGTATTTCAACCTCCCTATGAAGACTCTCTCTCTCTCACTCTCTCTGACATTGAAAGCTTCGATCAGAACTACTCAGGTAAGGATGGGGGCAGGAACACCGAGACTGAGGTCATCACGAGTGCATGCCATAATGAGCCACAGAAGCTGTGACAATAATCACTCTCCACTGACAATGACGATGCTAGTCTCCCTTCATTTAGAGTTTTTTAGGTGTGTCAGCCGAGAGTGTTCTCCCATGCTCACTGTCACGGAGACTGCTACTTAGTCGGTGGTTTTCTTTCGTTAGTGTTGGGCTGATATGCTGTCACCATTATGTGCCGGTGGTCACTGGTGAGCTCCTCAGGTAGCGAAACACGTGCCTGACCTAGGCAACCAACATAATGGTCCGCATCAAAATCAGACCTTTGATAATCCCGCTGCCCTCTGTTTAGCATTTGGGTCAAAAATACGATTCGGCTGGGCCGGTGAGGGGAGAGGGGGGGGAGGCGGGACGGAGGGGGAGGGGGGGTGGACTCCGGGTGGTGGGGAGGGACTGATGCTACCCAATAGGCGCTTTAAGGAGTAGGACGTTTTTCTCTTTGTGCCCCCCCCCCACCCCCATCTCCCCCCGCCCCCCTCCCTCCCCCCACTCCATTTGGTCCATATGGCTTTCCGACCTCTGGATAACAGCCGGCCAGAGCCTCAGTATTCTATCTGACTTTGATGAGATTCGAATCTGGCGTGTCTCTCTTGTATTAATTTTCAGTTAGAATTATGAGTAGTGCTTGTAGTAACGGCGAATGCATTTTCATCGTAATCACTGTCGTTGACGAATGCATTTTTATCATAATCAGTGATGTTGTCATCACCGTCACCTTCATCATCGTCAACATAATAAACGTGTGTGTGTGTGTGTGTGTGTGTGTGTGTGTGTGTGTGTATGTGTGTGTGTGTGTGTGTGTGTGTGTGTGTGTGTGTGTGTGTGTGTGTGTGTGTGTGTGTGTGTGTGTGTGTGTGTGTGTGGTGTGTGTGTGTGTGTGTGTGTGTGTGTATGCGTGCGTGCGTGTGTGCGTGCGTGCGTGCATGCGTGCGTGTGTGTGTATGTGTGTGTGCATGTGTGTGTGTGTGTATGTGTGTGTGTGTGGGTGGTGCGTGCGTGCGTGCGTGCGTGTGTGCGTGCGCGGTGTGTGTGTATGTGTGTGTTGTGTGTGTGTGTGTGTGTGTGTGGGTGCGTGCGTGCGTGTGTGCGTGCGTGCGTGTGTGTATGTGTGTGTGTGTGTGTGTGTGTGTGTGTGTGTGTGTGTGTGTGTGTGTGTGTGTGTGTGTGTGTGTGTGTGTGTGTGTGTGTGTGTGTGTGTGTGTGTGTGTCTGTGTGTGTGGATATTTGTGTGTGAAAGTTTCACCGCAGCCGAGCCAAGAAAATGCATTATCAGATCAAAAATAGTTGATCACTTCTGACCAGATATTTCTCTTCACAAGCTACTTTTGAGACAGAAAAATATCGGCAACGCGGACATAGACGAAAGTTAGTCATTATTGATACATTGCTTGTTTATTCATTAGTAGGTCGGGAATTTATCGTCATTGTTTCGGGGAATACTGTCAAAGTATACACTCCGCATATTCAGTGTGCAAAGGTTATACGAGTGAGAGAGAGACAGAGACAGAGATAGAGAGAGACAGAAACAGAGACAGAGAGACAGAGACAGCGACAGAGAGGCAGACAGGCAGACACAGAGAGACAGAAAGAGAGAGAGAGAGAGAGAGAGAGAGAGAGAGAGAGAGAGAGAGAGAGAGAGAGAGAGAGAGAGAGAGAGAGAGAGAGAGAGAGAGAGAGAGAGAGAGAGAGAGAGAGAGAGAGAGAGAGAGAGAGAGAGAGAGAGAGAGAGAGAGAGAGAACTTTATTATGCAAGGGCACGAGTTCTTGTCGGGCAACCTCCCCTTGATACAATTGCAACACAACCAAACGGTACAAGAAACAGAGAAAACTCAAAAGAAATCAGCAACAACACAAACAAAACAATAACAACAACATAAACAAAAACATCGAGGGGATGGGCGGGGTTAGGTAGAGCGGATGAAATATAAAATAAACAAACCGCGAAACTGGAACCAAATTGATGTAAGTTTTAAGCAGTTTAGGAATAGATTAAAATTCTAACATATATCTCACAAGTAAGAGCAAAAGAGAAAGACAGAGAGGTAAGGCGAAATCAAACAATAATCAGCTAAACACAATAATACAACATGACACCTGCTAAACAGGAAAAACGTAACAAAAAAAGAACACTTTTAGACAGCGTAAAATTAGAAGAGATAATTATAGTCTCACATAATCGGCAGACATTTCCACAATGACGCTGCAAAATAAAACTAAGCAGCTAATGTTTTTACATCCGTGATTATCGGATGATTTACACATGCACACAGTCAAATCGGTAGAATATATCAATATATCAATTAAGCATACCACCATACCCACCTGCATAGAAAACCAAAAGAACAAAGAAGGCGGCACAGTTCAAGTTTCTTTCCATAATGTGCGTTACAAATCGACGTAATCTGAGAAAAAAGCAGCTGAAAATATATTGTCAGGTATCATTTACACATATTTCGCTTTGTCCCATCAAAAGCTATG
>JABMCL010002218.1:7500-16784 GCA_018857735.1 Alviniconcha marisindica | reverse complement strand
GTATTAACTCCACCACAGGTACGTCCCCAAATATTATATAAGAGAACTTGACAATAATATAATAAACATGTATGTATACATTCCCATCACACACACACACACAAATACTGTTAATACATACCACCGGTCCCTGCCACGAGCTCAAGGAATCGAGTGAAGGAGCCTGAAGTCTGGCAGCAGTTGACCACAAAGCAGAACACGCAGGCAATGCCCAGACCAATCAGACCCAGAGACTGCAGCGCTTGTACCGCCTTGAACCACCCTGTCAGTGTACAGACACAAACAAGTCTGTCACTAAACACACCATCCACTGATAGAGTGTGTCACAAAATGCAACCCACGGGTCAAAACCCTTTCACTAAATAATGATTTTAGTTTATAAAATATAATATATTATATATATATATAAATATATATATATATATATATATTTTATAAAATTTTTCCCATACATTATACATATGATATAGGGGGTATTTCTCCAAACTGTGTAAAAAAAGTGTGACATTCCCTGCCAAAATCCAAAATGGCTGACATTTTCTTATTTTGTGTCCCCAGTTTCTGACCAGAACCAACAGGCTTTCAAAATGGACTAAGCTTCATAACACACACAACCCTTATGTATAAATATATTATACATAAATAGTCATTCACAAAAACACAGCAATGTCAGTGAACCACAAAACCCAACAGTGATGTCATAACTTGCACAATATTTAAACATTAACATAATATATAATAATAATATATAATGATGTAGCACTGTCACAATTCAGTGAATTTACACAGAGGACTGTTTAAGGGAACCCTTCTAAACCATTAAACCAACAAAATTACATACATTTTTGTTTTTTTTTCGGGTTTTTCCGGGTAGTAATTGTTATAAGCAGAAAGCTTGCCCATGAGCACATAACGATTCATTGCATCTTCATTTTGTCTGGAATACATTTCTGTACCAATGTCACAACTTGCACTGATAAAGTGATATTAATACATTAATATATATACCATTATATAATGATTCCCAAAACACTAGCAATATTATTATCAAAATTCACACTGACACTACTACTGGTCCACACAAGATGAAAGAAAACACAGCTATCAGACCTCTGCAACAATCTGTCCACTGCAAATTATACTGTCCATCCACCATTCCCACCAGCAATTCTTATCAAAACTACCCACTGGCAGATATCCAAAACTAAAAACAGGAGAACTTTCACATTTTCTAAACATAATTGCTGACTGGAAGAACCTTCCTGTGAGAAGCAGCATACAGCGCTGTGAGCCTGGAAACCTTTGAGTTTGAGTCCATGCTGCTTTAACTGCACCCCCCACCTCCCCCCTTTTCTTCTTTCTTTCCCCCTCCCCTTTCTCTTTCTCCTACTGCATACCCACAAAGTGACAATTGACATGAAGCCTTGGACTGATGAAGCTGGTCAAAGTGCTATGGAATTAGAAGAAAAAGTGATATATATATATATTTTGGAAAGGCTCATATATATATATATATATATATATATATATATATGCTGTGTGCATTTTGTAAATTCAGAGAAACCACCACTGCAAATAAACGGCAAAATTATGACTCACCTGATTGGCTAGTTTTTGGTTTTGACTTGTTCTAGGCTTTAATTTTTATATTTTTTATATTTTTTACTGGCTTCAGGTAACCCAGTTGAGTGTATAAATTCTGAAGCCCTGCAGTCTGTCACACTGTACACAACCCATGATAATGACACAGTGTCAACAGCACTGCCACACTGTTACAAACCAAAAATAAAAACATTTAAACATTAACATAATATATAATAATAATATATAATGATGTAGCACTGTCACAATTCAGTGAATTTACACAGAGGACTGATAAGTGATACCATGTCTATGAATCATAAAACACAACAGCAATGTCACATACATTTGTGTGTTTTTCGTTGTTGTTTTTGCAACTGTGTGAGCTCATTGCCTAGTATAAGCAGAAAGCTTGCCCATGAGCACATAACGATTCATTGCATCTTCATTTTGTCTGGAATACATTTCTGTACCAATGTCACAACTTGCACTGATAAAGTGATATTAATACATTAATATATATACCATTATATAATGATTCCCAAAACACTAGCAATATTATTATCAAAATTCACACTGACACTACTACTGGTCCACACAAGATGAAAGAAAACACAGCTATCAGACCTCTGCAACAATCTGTCCACTGCAAATTATACTGTCCATCCACCATTCCCACCAGAAATTTCTTATAAAAAATTTCCCCCCATTT
Source organism: Alviniconcha marisindica (assembly GCA_018857735.1). NCBI lineage: Eukaryota > Metazoa > Mollusca > Gastropoda > Provannidae > Alviniconcha > Alviniconcha marisindica. Next base: position 14,491 of record JABMCL010002218.1, on the reverse strand, counting down.
GGCCCCGGGGTTTTACCCAAAAAAAAACAAAAAAACGGGAAAGAATTTTTCACTTTTTTAAAAAAACTTTAAATTGTGATGGAAAAAAAACCTTCCTGTGGGGGAACCCCAGCTTTTAAAAGCGCTGTAAAGGCCGGGAAAAAACCTTTTGAGTTTGGGGGTTCCAAATGCTGTTTTAAACCCCGGGCCCCCCCCCAACCCCCCCCCTTTTTTCTTTTTTCCCTTTCCCCCCCCCCTTTTTCCCCTTTTTTTTCCTTTAACGGGCTTTTTACCCAAAAAAGGGGGGGACAATTGACATAAAGGGCCCTTGGGGACGGGATAAAAGCTGGTCAAAAGGGGGCTATGGAATTAAAAGGGAAAAAAGTGATAAATTTTAAAATTAGACCAATGCCCCCAAAATTTCTGCTTAAAGGGGGAAAAAACATTAGGGGGGAAAAAAAAAAAAAAGCAAAAAAAGGGGAAAGGGAAATTTAAAAAACCTTTTAAAAAAAGATAATCTTTTTTTTTTTATAAAAACATTTCGGGGCTTAAAAAAATAACTTGAGGGAAGAAAAAGTCTGAAAAAAAAAGGGGGAAATTTTTAAAAAGAGGGGGGCCCCCACCTAAAATCTGTCGGTTTGGAAAAAACCCGGGGCACAATTTTTTGTTTTAAATTTAACCCCTTTAAAAATTTAATTCCCATCAATTGTGGGGGAAAAAATAAACATCCATGGGTTTTTTTTTAAAAAAGGGACAGAAAAAAATTTAAAATTGGGACTAAATTTCCCCATTTTTTTATTTAAATATTAAAAAATATAAAAAAAATGGGGGTCCTGTTTTTACATCCGAAGGGGGGGACTGCTATTTTAAAATTTTTTTTAAAAAAAAATGAAAATAAAACCAAAAACCAACTGAATAAAAAAGGATTTTTAAATTAAAAAAAAACCATATTTGGGTTTCCAGGGACGGGGAAAGCATGAAAAAAAAGGGGTTCATCAAAACTTTTTTAAAAACCCATTTTTTTCTGTGGGGATGAAAACGATTTTTTGGAGGGAAAACAAAAAAACTTTTTTCCCATGCCCCAAAAATTTTAACACAGCTTAAAAAAAATTAAAACCTTGCTGTTTTTCCCTCCCATTGAAAAAAAAAAATTTTTAAACCCAAGGTAAATTTTAGAAAGGGGTTTTTTTAAATTTTAAAAAACAATTTTTGGCTTGTATAGTTTTTAATTTTTTGCCCAAAAGGCCCCTTTTTTTAAGGGCATTTTAAATCTTTTTTGGAGGTAAAAAAACTCTATGGGGGGGGGACCAAAAAACCCCAAAATTTTTTTCCTTTCCTGTAAAAAAAAAATTTTTTTGCAAAAGCAAATTTTAAAAAATAAAACTTTTTTTTCCCCTTCCCTTTTAAACCAACATTGTTTGTAAATTTTAACTAAAAAAAGGCCCAAAAAAAACCATTTTTTAAAAAATTTTAATCCCCAACTTTTGGATGCCTGGGATTTTCAGGGGGGGGAACCCCCAAGGGGGAATATGTAACCCCGGGGACATTTCATTTATGGGGGGGGAACTTGGGAAAAAAGTACCCCAAAAATTTGGTCATTTTTTCTTTTTTGCCCAAAAAAAAAAAAATGTAATTAAAAAATGTACTTTTCCCCCCTATCCCCCAAATTTTGGGCGGGGCGGGAAAAAAATTCAATTCCCCAAAAAAAACTTTGGGATTTGGCTTTTAAAAAGTTTTCATTTTAACCGGGGAAATTAACAACGGGTAAAACTTTGAAAAGAAAAACCGGGGGAAACAGAAAAATGAAAAATTTCGGGGGAAACTGATGAAAAAAAGCATGGGAAAAATTTTTTTCCCATGTTAACAGTAAAACACAAAATTTCTTCCCTTTTCCAAAAAAAAATTTTAAAAAGTTTTGTTTTCGGGTGATTTTTGGCATTTTTCCGAAATTGGGGGGGAAAAATTTTCTTTTTTTCCCCCTTTTCCCTTTTTTTCCTAAGACTGCAGTGCTTCCCGGGGACAAAAACCGGGGTTTTCTTTGGTTTCCACTAATTTTGCCCCTTTCTGTGCATAAAAAAAAAACCACTTGCTCTTCCCCTTTTTTGGGGGGCATGGGACCCCTTAGCCTAAAAAGGGAAAACCATGCATGTTTTAACCAAAAAAAAGGGGAAAATAAAAACAACTGTTTTTTGGAGGGATATGCCTCCTTTTTTTAATGGGTTTATGCAACTCTAGGGGGGGCCCTTTACAGGGGCATTTTAAAGATATGTGTGTGTCTGCCAGGGGGCCATGTGGTTGTTTTTTTGGAATTTTTTTCCCCCGGGGAAATTATATCCCATATTTTATTAAAACCCAAGACATTTTTAAAAAATTAAACAAAATAAAAAATATTGCTGTATTTTTAAAAAACATAAAAAACCCAAAAAATCCCAAGGTTGCCCCCCCCCTTTTTTTTAAATTTTCTTTTCTTTTGGGTTTTTTTCATCCCTAAAATTTCCACCCCCCCCCAAACTTTTTCCCAAACCTTGTATTGTATTTTGGGGTTGTTTTTGTTTTTTCCCCTTGTTTTTTCATTTTGGGAAAATTTTATATTTAAAAATTTCAAAAAAATTTCTACTTTAAATGCGGGCCACTGTATTGAAATTTTTTCCCAAATTTGGCCACATAAAAAAAAAAACACTTTCAGAAAAAAGGGGAAAATTTTCTTTTTTCTCCCCTTTTTAAATATTTTTCGCACCCCCCCCACTTTTAAAAATTTTGAAATCTGTCCTGCTAAAAAAAAGGAAATAAAAAACAACAAAAAAACCCCAATTTTATGCTTTTTTCCCTTTTCCCGGGGAAAAGGGAAGGCCGGGGGAAGTTTAAAAAAAAATTTTTAAAAAAAAAAAACCACCCTCCCAAAAATTTAAACAAATTTTAAGGGTAAAAGGAAATTTTGGCTTCTTTTTTTTTTTTTCCTTTCTTTTTTCTTTTTTTGGGGGGTTTTTTTGTTTTTAAAATTTTTTAAAAAATTGGGTTAAAAAATAAGGAACTTTTACGGCTAGGGCCTTTTTTTAAAAAACTTTTAAATTTCCCCCCATCCCCCAACGCAATAAAAAAACCGGGTGGGATTTTGCAAAAGGGTTTATTGAGGGGGTAAAAAATTTTGTGTCGGGGGCATCAGGGTGTTTTCCAAAATGGGGACTGAAAAAATAAAAAAAAAAGGGCTGTCCGAAAAAAGGGGGGCAAAAAAAAACCCCAAAAAAAGGGTTTTCCCGTCGAAAAAAACCCCCGGGGTATTTTTTTTGCCTTTAAACAAGAAAAAAACTTAAAAACGTTTTTAAGTTTTTTTTTTTCCCCAATTGGAAACACTAAAAAAAAACCCTAGTTTTTTAAATTGGGAAACGGGGGGGGACATTACTGGGGGAAAAAAATTGGGGGGTAACTCCGATAAAAACCCCCAACCCTTGGAGAAAAAAGGGGGGGTTTATCAAACAAAAAGGGGAAAACCCACTTTAAAATTTTCCCCCCACTCCCGGGACAAAAAACCTTTTTTAAAAATTGGTAAACTTGGGCTTAAAATTTTATGAAGGGGGGAAAAAATCCCAAAAAAAAAAGGTTGTATAAAGGGGAAAAAAAGAAAAACTATTTTTTTTCTTGGGGAGGAAAACACCCAAATTTTCGATGGGAAACTGAAAAAAAGGGTACTTTTGCCCCAAAAAATGGGGAAAAATTCACCCCCACCGTTCCTTTTTGGGGCACCATTTTTTAAAGGAAAAAGGTAGGTGCAAAGCACTGGGGGTTTAAAACAGGGGCCGGGCGCTTTGTGCAAAAAGGGGGGGACCGCGGCCCACAAAAGGGCCCGGTTTTTTCCCCAGAATGGGGGAAATTTTCTTGGGTTTGAAAAAGGGGGGGGGGACGGGACAAAAAAAAAAACCCTTGGGAAATTTTAAAACTTAAAAAATTGGGTTTTATTAAAAAAGGGAATTTTCCAAAAGCATTAACTGCTTTTTGGGACAAACCCATTTAAATTTTAAGCAAAAAAGCTTCTTTTTTCACCACCCCCAAAATCCGAAATTTAAATTTATTTGGGCAGAGGGAAATTTTTTTCTTTCAGCTTTGGGAAAAACCGGCCCCCAAAATGCTTTTGGGAACAAAATAAACATATGTTTTTTTTTTAAAATTTTTTAAGGTTTAAAAAAATTATTTTATGAGCCTTTTTTTTCCCCTTTTAAAAGGCAAAAAAAAAGCTTTGCCCTTTTGTCCTGTCAGGCAGAAAAAAGGGAAAAAATTTCCCGGGAAAAAAAGGAAAGATGCAAAAAAAAAAGGGGGAAAAACCTAAAGGGGAAGGGAAACTGCCCCAAAATTTCCGGGCCAACCCCCGGATTTGGGGGTAAATTTTCATATTTTACTAACTCAAAAAACTAAATTTTTTCCGTTTTTTCTTTATTAATTCTCTTTGTTCCTCTTTTTAGTAAATTTTGGGTTTGTTCGGGAAAAAAAAATTTTAAAACCGGGAAAAAAAAGCATTTCCGCCCAAAAAAAATGGGGTCCCCCCCGGGACCCCCACCTTTTGGCACAGGCTCATTTTTTATTAAATGTTAAATAATCTGTGGGTTTTGAAAAGGGGAAAAATTAAAAATTTAAAAACCCAAAATTATGACTCACCTGATTGGCTAGTTTTTGGTTTTGACTTGTTCTAGGCTTTAATTTTTATATTTTTTATATTTTTTACTGGCTTCAGGTAACCCAGTTGAGTGTATAAATTCTGAAGCCCTGCAGTCTGTCACACTGTACACAACCCATGATAATGACACAGTGTCAACAGCACTGCCACACTGTTACAAACCAAAAATAAAAACACAGTGTGTCACAAACCACAACAGCATCATCACAATTTCTCACACTCAAGTCTGTCAACAGTGTCAGTGTCACAAAACAACACTCAAGTCTGTCAACAGTGTCAATGTCACAAAACAACACTCAAGTCTGTCAACAGTGTCAGTGTCCCCCTGCGTGGGTGGCCCACAAAAAAAACACTAAAGTCTGTCAAATTCCCCTGTAAAAAAACCTCAAGCTGAAAGGGTTCCCAAAACACACAACCTATTTATATTATAATGATAACCGATATTATACAGTGTCTCACAAAACACATTTAAAATTTAAAACCTACTTTCAAAAACAACAGCATTGTAAAAATTTCACCTTTTGGGTTTACAAGTTTTCTTTTTCCCCGTATTAAGAAACCAACAGGTAAAAAAAACACAAGAGCATAAATAATAATCACAACACAAAGTCACACTGTCACTAGTGTCAGTGTCACACTGTCATGTCAGTCTCAAAAGACTGCACAGTGTCACAGTCTCAACTGACTGAAAAACGGACAGTATGGACATGATGAGAAAAAAAGGTAACTCACAGTCACACCGCTAAACTTGCTGTGTCACAAAACACGACAAAGAAGAGAACACCTCACACTGTTAGTGTTACATTGTGTGTCACACACACACCCGCACGCACGCACACATACACTGACGCAGTGTCACACACACACACACACGGCAGCAGTGTCACTGTCAAGTCAAAGCTAACACTGATACGTTGTTAAAAACGCAGCGGTATTGTCGCAACTCACACGGACAGTGATATTCTGTTACAAAACACAACAGCACTGTAATCTGACTTTAATAAATGAAAGAGAGAGAAAGACAGACTAATACTAATAGTAATAAACGATTTATATCGCACCTGCACTTGGGCCGGTTAAAGCTGCACATTCGATTTCATCCACACCGAACCTGAAGGTTCTGTAGCAAGCCATCCACAACCCAGATGACCCGTAGCCGTCAAAATCAGACCAGAAAGGGGATGCATATCCAACGACATACAACAAAGTACTCAGAAACAGCAGGAAAACACCTAGTTTGTAGCCAGAAGTGCGTGTTGTCCATCCTGCCATCTTGTTTGTGACCTTGAACTTTGGTACCCTCGCAGTGACGTCATTATTCGTTGCACAATCAAGAAAATCCGCGAGGAGGCGACCCGCCCTCGACTAAGTCAGTAATTTGCTCAGTTGCAGCAAAGATTCAATACACACTGAAAACCCACACACACTCACAAAATCACACCACAACACACACACACCCCAACACACACACACACACCCCAACACACCACACACACACACAAAAGACACTGACAATGGACACGGCACACACTGTGACACGCGCACGCACACGCCGCGCACGCATGCACACACACACACACACACGCACATATAGTTGCGGGTCAGTCGCAACGCTTTAGGTGACCGTCGACGTATCCTGATTCCGCCGGCGCACTGCAGCATGAGCAATCAGCATAGTTGACCGCGAAGCCGGCGGTTGGCACGGACGTCCACCACACAAGTTTCACACACATCAGAGTCAGTCGGTGCGGGTTGACTGTGACCCGCTGTAGCTGGGGGGAGCGTCACAGTTGGGTCGCCGGCCGAGTCACTGACAGAGTTGCCCGCACTCCCGCAGCCACAGCAGCCGGGCCGTTCGGCAAGTTATAAAACATTTTTTTTAGGGGAAACAATAACAACAATAACAATGGGGCCTTTATTCATCCCAGTGGGAAATTCAAGCTGTCGTTCGATCGCAAAACAAAGAACATATCTCAATAATTTTTAGTCATTAAACACAAAACGCACATACACACTCTTAGACCTACGCCCCCTTTCCCCTCAATCTGCATGACTAATAGCAAACCCACAATTTTTTGTTTCCTGGGAAAAATGCTTTCTCTGTCAAACCAAAACGAAAAAAACCCCCTCAAATTAAATAAAAAAATCATTAGGTTCACACATCCCCCAAACCCCCCCTTAGAAAACTATCATCCTCAACAGACGTCTTGACGCCTGCGCACACTCAGTTAAAGAATGGTATAAATTTTTTTTTTAAAAAATGACAGAGCCGAGGGTAAAAAAAAGAGGCTTTATAACCGGGTTTTATTTGTTCTCGGAAGTAAAAATCGTCTACTCCTGTTGCTA
>JABMCL010002218.1:0-2500 GCA_018857735.1 Alviniconcha marisindica | reverse complement strand
AACTTTAACAAACCTTAAATTTTTGTTTGTGTGCTCCCCTTTAATGGGTTTTATTTGGAACATTATCACTTCTAAATACCAACAGAAGACAACAGCAGCGTGTATATATCAGCTGAAGGATCATCGGTTTCGACGACAGAAGTTGAGGGAGTTCACACAGTGTGTAAAAACGTGGGTACTAGACTTGTGACGCAGCCTCTGTGTCTACCCAGTCACCGATTCGTGGTCCAGAGGCAGGACGAGGAGCGGACACAAGAACAAGCACAAGGTAAAACCAACTGCATCTAAGATATCTCGACAGGAACTAAAAACAGCTTAGCAGCTTGTATTGTCTAGTTGGAAAGCCAAAAAGAAACGGAAAAACTGAAAAAAAAAGAGAGAGAGAGAGAGAGAGAGAGGGGGGAGAAGAGGAGAGAGAAGGAGAGAGAGGGAGAGAAGAGAGGGAGAGAGAGAGAGTATAAAATAAAAAAATAAAAATTAAATAAATTAGAAAAAAAATCCTTTCCCTTTTCCCCTCCCGTCTGTCTGTCTGTTCTGTTTGCTCTGTGTTTCTTGTCTGTCTTTGGAACGGAAAGATCGGAAGAGTTTTTTGTCGTGTGTGTTGTGTGTGTGTGTGGGTGTGTGTGTGGGGGGTGGTGTGTGTGTGTGTGGGGTGTGTGTGTGTGTTATGTGATGTGTGTATGTGCTGCGTGGGCGTGCGTGCGTGCGTGTGTGTGTGTGTGTGTGGGTGTGTGTTTTGGGGTTGGTGGGGGGGGGGGTAAAATTTTTTCAGGGGGGGGGAGAAGGAAGAGAGAGAGAGAGAGAGGAGAGAGAGAGAGAGAGAGAGAGGGGAAGAAGAGAGAGGGGAGAAAAAGAGGAAAAAAAACTGTTCAAAAAGAAAACAATAGTCATTGTGCAAATGACAGTCTTACCCCCTTACAAGTTTAAAAAAAAAACAAAAAAAAAAACGGAATGGGGGAAAAGGGGGGTTTAACGGATAAGAGAAGAACAATATCTATGCCCCAAAAAGGAAAAGGAGTCCAACACGAAAACCTTCCCTCTGTACGCAGCGAGATGGTGGCTCCGCCCGTGACCACACGAAACGGTTGTTACAACGACAGTCTGCGCTTCTTCTTCTTCGCCACCGCCATCTTTTTTACACCCCACGGCTTCCTGGAAAACACCTGTTTCGACGTGGCATCGTTTTTAAGGAGACGACGAACGTTTCACGGAAAGCGGGATCAAACGCGTCGCGTGGTATGACGTCAAATGTGAAAAGTCTGACGTCAACGCACTCTGTGGGACTGTGGATGGCGTGTGTGTCCGTTGGGGTGTACAACTCCACTTCCTGCGACACTTTGCACGCTCTCCCTTTTAGTACCGGTTAGTTTCTGTTTTCAGAAGATACTATATAATTCATCCATTGCTTATTTTTGGTTGTTCTGTTGGGTGGTTAAAAAAGAAAGAATTTAAATTCATTTATTGACTATTTCATTTGTGTACATTAATTACTCCTCAATCATATGTTTATGTTTATACTCTTGCATGCGTAACTGCTGTGTGTTTGTTTGTCTTTTTGTGTCCACCTGACGTCCATTGAATGACAAGTTTCAAATGTGACGTCACAGTTGTTCACGCAGTTATGAATTTTATGCCATTGTAAACTTGAGTTGTTCAAGCACGATTCTGTCGAGGCCTTTTATAAACTGGAAAGCTGCGAGTAACCGGTCGTTCTTTTTACATGAAAACTGTGCGTTTCCACTGCAAATCCATACAAGAATTAGATTTCATGAACAGAAACAATCGGCCAGCGTTGGCTATCTATTATTACTAATGGTTAGCGCTTCGGATTGAGATTCGGATGGTTGTGGGTTTTAGTCCCGAAGCTTATCAGGACCTGTGGGAATTTTGCCCCAACTGGGATGTTTTTTTTTTATGGGCCCAGTGGGAAGGCTGGCTTCATCTCTACGTGCTTGGCCATCACTGCAGGTGCAACAGTTCCTAGGCCTGGTTTATGCTAAGATAATTATGACAGTAAGCGTGGTCTGCGGCCCTGTAAACTAGTCTCCAACAGAAATGGACCTCTATTTACTCTCTATCTCTCTCTGCCTGTGCCTCTCTTCCTGTGTCTCCGTATCTCTATTTACCTATCTGTTTATCTAGCTGGTTATTGTATACGTCTGCCTATTTGCCTGTACATAAAGCCGTGTGTTGGTAGCTGGCTGGTTCCAATGGGTCCGTGCCATGGAGTGTGTGTGCCTTCTGGGAGTGGTGACGTCCTGCGTCTTCCTCACGCTCCTCCACTGCTGCAACAAGCTGCCCGAGCCACGGTCCAGGTTTCTCGAGGTCTTCGCCGCCCTCTCAGGTATACAGTCATTATCCGGTTTAGATCTTCGTCGCTCTAGCAGGTACAGCCATTTCAGATCTTTGGCGCTCTAACCTACAACCAGTAAAATTTAAAGATCTTCGTCGCTCTGTCAGACCGGGTGCAACCATTTTAGATCTTCGTACCTCTAGCCTA
>JABMCL010003256.1:1015000-1017500 GCA_018857735.1 Alviniconcha marisindica | reverse complement strand
CTTCGTGATGTTGTGTGCGCGTGCGTGTGTGTGTCCTTACGTATGTGTGTGTGTCCGTGTGTGTGTGTCCTTGCGCGCGGTGTGTGTACGTGTATCCTTGCGCGCGCGCGGGGTGTGTATGCGTGTCCGTCCTTCCGTGCATGTCTGTGCGTGCGTGCTCGAGTGCGAGCGCGTGTGTACGAGGACAGACGTTTTTAACATTACGTTAACTAGCAATGGTGCTGCACACGCTCCAATCAACCCAATTGTGCTGCTCCATCCATTGATTCTCTCCCCCCCCCCCCCCCCCCCACCGCCCCCGCCACCACCCCATCCACCCCTCTCCAATGGCAGGATCAGTAGTCTCGTTACGCGAGACTGTAAGCGTGTTATCGACAACGGCTCCCTTGCTCGCGATCAAACACTTCATCACGGCTGCCGTTCGGTTCTCGCGAGGCAGCAGCGGACTTTCACAACACCTAGGGCTTGTTGCACGTGCTGCTTTGCTGACAAGTGCGGCCCAGGATTACAAGCAGGATTATTACTATGGCACTGTCCGTAGCGCATGGCTGCATGGCTTCGAGTCCGCGGTTTTGTCTTTGCGACGGACGACCGACCAGTCTGCCTGCATTATTATGGTAATTATAGTAGTAATGATATTCACAATAAGGAAATATTTTTGACTGTGACGACACCAGCTGTGGCAGAGACTGAGGAAGGCTGGCTGTGTGTGTGTGTGTGTGTGTGTGTGTGTGTGTGTGTGTGTGTGTGTGTGTGTGTGTGTGTGTGTGAGAGAGAGAGAGTGTGTGTGTGTGTGTGTGTGTGTGTGTGTGTGTGTGTGTGTGTGTGTGTGCGTGCGTGCTGCGTGCGGGGCGTGGTGTGTGTGTGTGTGTGTGTGTGTGTGTGTGTGTGTGTGTGTGTGTGTGTGTGTGTGACAGAAAGAGAAAGAGAGAGAACTCAAAACCCAGATCTTTATTATTCAAGGATTACGATTGTATGCAACAGCCTATTCTTACCATTTTTAATCTTGCTAAACAACATAGATATTCACATAGAAATGAGTAAAGATACTTTCGGAACTCAATCGATATTACAAAATAGTAGCAACACCAACACTAGTAATTCAAATAAAATGACAGTGAGCACTACTACACTGCTGAATGCCACAGGCAATATAACCTGACAGAGACATGTTAACCTCACTGATGCGTATCAACACTGCGTATACAGACTTGGTGTTTTATTGCATTAGAATCATTTCAATACAGACCTAGGATAGTGTAGAGTGTAGGAACGTACGCAAACTGATTTTAAAACTGTATACTGAACTAAATGTTTTCACTCTGGAGAGAGAGGGGGGGGGGGGAGAGAGAGAGAGAGAGAGAGAGAGAGAGGAGAGAGAGAGGGCGTGATTGAGTGCACGGGGATATGTTACAATCAGACGCCCCTATTTTAATCGCGGAGCTCTGGAACAGCCGCACAAAGCTTCACTTGAAGCCTGCACGTGGCAAAAGCTCGTGCTAGAGAAAATGTCCAATCAATTAACCTGGCGTCTTCTGGCGTGAAGGCTTGACATTTCAAAAACTGGCCACCGCTGGCCTCGCGCACTCGCCTGTCTTCCTGCCCTCATCCCCTCCCTCCCCCCCCCCCCCCCCCCCACCCCCGACCGCCCATCCGTCCACGTACTGCCCATTGAAAATCGATGTGGAGAACGAGAGAGGGGAGAGCACTCCACCGGCGATTCGCAGCCCTAGGGACAGGACACCGGAGTCGGTTTCCAGCACGCGCCTAGAACCCCCCCCCCCCCCCCCCCCCCCACCCCCCCCCCCCCAACCACCCCGCCTACTGTTCCACCTCCTCCCTTCTTACCCCCACCTCTCTTTCTTCTCCAGGTCAGCATCGTTTTTTTTGGTTTGGTTTGCTTTTAGGGACCTGCTTAACAATCATCGGTTAGAAAAGGACGCCAGAGCGCTTTAGACAGTCGCCTGCAGCGACGGCATCCACATGCAGTTTAAACAGCATTTGCTGGTGTTTTTGTTGTTGCTGTTCTGTGTTTTTGTTTGTTTGCTTTGTTGTTGTTGTTTGTGTCCGTTTGTTGTTGTTTTATGTGGGTCGTTTGTTGTATTTTTGTTGTTTTTATTTGTTGTTGTTGTTGGTTTGTTGTTTTTTTGTTCGTTCCTTTGTTTTTGTTTTGTTTTTGGGGGGTGGGGTGGGGGCTTTAAAGAGGCATCCAACCGAAAAGAGAGGCAAGTTGGCCTGGAAAGGTAGAAAATGTGCAAACATTTTCATCCGCGTGCATCATTTTTTAGTTGCTCTTTCAATATTATTCTTTATAGATCTACAAAAGAAGTACATGTTTTCCAGTACCGCTCGAATTTGAACTCCTCACGGCGCAGCCATGTTGGTTCGCTCTCTACCAGTGAAGATCAGAAAATGGTTGACTAGTGACGTATTTTATACTTTTGCCACACATACCGGCCTTGTTTACGACGTCATTGACACAGACTGAATGGCACAAAAC
>JABMCL010003256.1:997500-1007500 GCA_018857735.1 Alviniconcha marisindica | reverse complement strand
TGTATGCAAGTGTGCGTCTGGCACTGTGAACACGCTATGTTTTGTGTGGAAATTCTCATGTATAAAGTTTTACTCACTCATGCATGCCTGTATGTATATAACATGCCTGTAATTTTTTGTAATTTTTTATTTACTCATCAGTAGCTTAGCAAGGACTAGATTTTAGACAGGTTTTTGACTGAACTTAAACTACAATCCTTGTCAAATAAAGTTTTCGAGTTCGAGTTCCCCCTCTCCCCCCGCCCTCTCTCTCTCTCTCCGCGTTCTCTCCTTCTCTCTCTCCTTCCCTCCCCATTCTCTCTCTCCCCCCCCCACTCTCTCTCTCTCTTCGTCCCGCTCCCCCCCCCCCCCCCCCCTTCAATCCTCCCCCCGCCCCCATCTCTCTCCCTCTTCACTCGCCATCTCTCTGGCCCTCCCCGCATCTCTCTCCCTCTCCCCCTACCCCTTCCTCCCTCTCTCGCTCTCTTCTTCTCCACCTCCTCTCTCTCTTCCCTCCTCTCTCTCTCCCCCCTCCTCCCCCCTCCGTCCTGTCCTTCCTCTCCCTCCCCTCCCCTCCCCCTCTGTCTCTATATAACAGTCATGGTTAACTGGGCGTTAAAAACCAATTTCCTTCCTTCCTTCCCTTCTCTCCCTCCCCGTTCATCTTTCCGCCGCCACCCACCCCCTTCTCCTGTCCCCTTCTCTCCCCACCCCCCTGCTCCCCTCCACTGATCCCTTTTTAAGTCTCATTCTTTCAGCCTCCACCCCCCCCCCCCCCCCCCCCAACCTTCACTCTCCCTGTCGCCTTCTCCCCTATCTCCATATTTCTTTCAATCTAGCTCCCTCCCTCTTTCACTCTCTCCTTCCGCTCTGCCTGTCTCTCCACCTCTCCATCCGGCGTCTGTCACTCCACCACCACTACCTCTCCACCCCTCCACCCCCCTTTCTGTCAGTTTCCCCACCCATCCCCATCCCCTGCCTTTTCTCCTATCCCCCCCCCCCCCCCCTCCCCAAATCTATAATAGACCAAGCAGTGACGTAAAAGACTCCAATCATTAGCTCTTATAACTTGTGGCTTTTGCGCTGGAGTTCGCTGCCGAAGTATCCGAGCCGCTTGCGTTGCGGGCACACGCCAGGACCGCTTTCAGGCCTTTGTGCTCCAGCCACGCGGTTTAATTATTCACCTATCGCGCATTCAGCGGAACACCGAGACGCGCAATGGAGAAATGACAAGGCAAGAAATCAATACGTATATACTGCGCGTGGCTTTCTTAGAATCGAATCGCTATGAAAGCAGTACCGTCGTCCACCCGTTAAGAGCTGGTTAGTTCTTGAGACAGTACTGCTGACTGTCCAGTACCGAGTACTGAAATTCAGACTTAGTAACCACAGACTACCGATCCAGCAAAGGCGATCGTTAGGTATTATTCCAAGGGACGAAAGAATATTGTAACAGTGGTGGTGAGGTAGATACAAACACATAAAAGATTCAAAAGAACGCTTATCCATTATGAATACAGACACACAATCTGCATATTGTCGGTGTAATCCCCTTCGTCAAGCGCTGAACAAAACGACACTTAAACAACAGTTAAACGGTTAAAAACGATGAAAAATGAGACGACTTATCTTCTGTTTGGCTGAGTTGTTGTTCAGTGCTTGGAAGAATGTTGGCATGACGTCACAATGACGTGCAATAGGTGTGATGTAATGAATTAGTGATGAGGTAAGAGATGATTTTCATTATTTGCAACATTCGGTTGGGTTCCCCTTTACAGAAAACGACAAGATGGAACATCCACTGACTCGAGCAAACGACGCAGTAGTAGAGAGGAACAGGGTACGATAATAATAATTAAAAAACAAACAAACATGGCTCTACGTCGCCAGAACGACTCGGCGGCAGGCAATGTTCAGCACTAATACGCCAAACAATCCACAAAGCGATCCAACTCGTGGCCGTTTCCACTTCGGCATTCTCCATGCACCTGTTGATGCACCTCCTGAAAGAAGATGGAGCATGATGGCGAAAACGCTTGCCGCCCAAATATATGATCCCTCTCAGCTGCAGCAGCAGCCGGAGCGCGGAGCTGAGTGAGTTAGTGTAGATTTTAGGCACACAGTGCATCAAATATCGGCTGCTTGTCTGGTGTTACAACAAGGTCACGCTCTTACGCACAAGGCGCACGCATGGGCGAACACATAGTACACGCACGTACGCGCGCGCTGTCGGGGAGTCGCACGTGCACACACACACACACACACACGCACACACACACACACACACACACACACACACACACACACACACACACATTTACACGCAATGTTGTTGTCGTTTTTGTGTGTCTGTTTCTTTTATAAACTTTTTAACCAATCAACACACAAGGGAATTAATTAGCGCTCGAAAGACGTCACACAAACAGCACAAAGACCTGAGTTCTGCACGAGCGATCTGGGCCTCGTTCTGTCAGTTTCAGTCGGATTGTCAGTGTTAACTTTTAATGGTTTTCTCTCATCAACAGCCGCACACATCAAGCCTCGCTTTCCGGCACCCCTCCACCATTGCACGGCGGAGGAAGACTGTCGTGAGCCGGTTTGGCCCAGCGGTAAGGCGTTATAAGGCTGGTAAGCGGAAGGACCTCGGTTCGATACCGCTTCGCCTCTCCTTTCTCTTCAAAAAGCTTGTGGTTTGTGGACACTGTCTTGTGACTTTGTCCCTCACAATTAATCAAATGTTAAAATGGCTCTCATCGCTGCCCATCTTAATGCAGGAGTCATTCTGGTGGTGAGAGTAGCGATAGATATATAATCTCCCTCTTCACCCGCCTCCATACCCCCTCCTCCCGCTTCTCCCAGTCCCTAATAAGCCTTGTGGTTTCCGTCAGTGTTTACTTACTTAGTATCGTAGACCAGTGCTTGGAGTTTGTAGCGGCCGGGGAGAAAAGGAGAAAATTAAAGGTCTCCTCTCTTTACGCTTAGTTCAGTACTAAGGGCAACTGACGACGGGAGAGCAGTGTGTATAATCGCACAGCATGTATCTTTTTTTGCACGGCGGTGCCGCAGCTGCAGCTAGTTACCTACCTGTGCCCAGTTGCGGCTATTTATTTTTAGTCGCCTGGAGTTGTCTTTCTACGCTCTTGCTTACCATACCTCTAGGGCTGTGGGTGCAGGTATGATGCGGACACGACAAAATCTCCTGCGTGGTAAACTTGTGTGTGTGTGGTGGGTGGGGGGGGGGGGTGTGGGGGGGTAGGGGGGTGCGTGCGTGCGTGTTTGTGTGTGTGTGTGTTCAACAGGTGGTCGTCCTAGGTTCCCCGTCCCTAACAGTCCTTATGGTCTCTGCATGTGGACGTTAAGCAACACTGAACCTATAATTCAGTCTTTCAGAGTTCGGCAGCTGTGTGAAAGTCGAGGTGGCCGTCCTGGGGTCCCCGTCCCTAATAGTCCGCACGTTCTCTCAATGTGGACGTAAAGCAACACTGACAAAGAAGAGCACGAGTCAGAATTCAGGAGCTGTGTGAAAATCCAGGTGGCCGTCCTGGCCTCCCCGACCCTAACAGTCTTTATGGTCTCTGCATGTGGACGTAAAGCAACACTGAACTTGAACAAAACAACTTGGCACAATGTGGGCGTGGCTCGATCTTCAGTCTGCGAAACGTCACCAGAAGGTCCTCTCCGACGCCACTACTTGCGGACGGATAACGCCGACAACTTGGCGCAACGGCTGGCTCTCCTAGTCTACACACCTTCAGCTAAAGGTCTTCCTACTTCTGGACGGATGAGACAGACAACTTGGCACGTCAGAGCTCAGGAGCTGTGTGTGAAAGCTGAGGTGGCCGTCCTGGGCTCCCCTGCCCGTCCGTGGTAGTCCTCAAGGGCTAGTGTGGACGTCAGGCAAGGCGAGGCAAGGCAAACATCTTGAACGAAACAACTTGGCTGTGGCTCTCCAGCCTACACCACACGGGCTGGAGGTCCTGCTGCTCCTCGGCGGCCAGAGGGGCTGAGAGGCTGAGAGCACGAGCAGCACGAGCTCATTGACATGCAGCGCAACGTAGCCCATTTGACGGGGCCGGCCGTACGTCAGCACGCCGTCGGGGCTGTCGGCGTTAGCAGGCCCCCGTTGTCTGCGAGCGCCACGGGCGGCTGTGAAATTTGGCCGGCAAACCTTGGTGCGGGCAGGGTCCTTGAAGTTTAGCGCCGCCAGGGGGGCTGAAAATAGCCGAAATGGCTCACGGGCGGTCCGCGGGGAGCAACGTTTTCGACCACCGACCTGACACAGGCAAAGGGGTCAGTATGCAACAATGACGTCGTAGCCCCCCATCCCACCCCACCCACCCCCAACCCCCTACCCCCAACCGAACCCCCAACCTCCCCTCAGCATACACACCAATAACACGAGCTACACCCTCCTCCACCTTCTCTCACTCAAACAGCAGCAGCAGCAGCAGCAGCAACAGCAACAACAACAACAACAACTTTAAATGATAAAACGATGCGTCGGCGTCGAGTCACGCCACTATTTCGGTGAACATAAAACGTTATTCTTCTGCAAGTGGACCAGCTGACAGCTAAGTCATTTCGTTTTCTGGACCATTTTCAGCAACCTGAAGGAGATTTCAGCAGTTACAGAGTGACAATGACGGAGTCAGAGATGATGGTGACTGAGTGACACAGTGTTAGAAATAGGATGAAGGCGGTGGACAATTGACACAGTATTAGAGACAGGGAAGATGGTGACGGAAATCTGACACAGTATTAGAGACGGGGATGATGATATCGGAGATTTGACACAGTATTCGAGACAATGATGGTGGTGTAGCAGACTTAATTGACACAGTATTAGAGACAAGAATGATGGGGACGGAAATCTGACACAGTATTAGAGACAGAGAAGACGATAGGGGAGATTTGATACAACACTCGAGACAAGGGTTATAGTGATGGATGTTTGACACAGTATTAGAGACATGGATGATACGGGAGATTTGACAGTATTAAAGACAGGGATAATATGGAATATTTGACACAGTATTAGAGACAGGGATAACATGCGATATTTGTGAGACAGGGAAGATATGGAATATTTGACACAGTATTAGTGACAGGGATGATAATTATGGTGATGTGGGAGGTTTGACACAGTATTAGAGACAGGGATGATATGGGATATTTGACACAGTATTAGAGACAGGGATGATGGTGTAGGAGACTTGATACAGTAGTAGAGACAGAGATGATGATATGGGAGGTTTGACTCAGTACTCGAGACAAAGATGATGGTGTAGGAAACTTGACACAGTATTGGAGACAGGGATGATGATATGGGAGGTTTGACACAGTACTCGAGACAAAGATGATGGTGTAGGAAACTTGACACAGTATTGGAGACAGGGATGATGATATGGGAGGTTTGACACAGTACTCGAGACAAAGATGATGGTGTAGGAGACTTGACACAGTATTGGAGACAGGGATGGTGATAAGGGAGGTTTCAGTGACACAGTACTCGAGACAAAGATGATGATGTAGGAGACGTGACACAGTAGTAGAAACACAAAGATGACGGTGAAACTGACTTAATTCACCACTCACAAATACCCAGTTAAGCAGCGACAGTAAACAAGGTCACGCGTGCCCGGACCTCGTTGACCACGTGCGTGCAAGACTGACCAAGGTCCGAGAGGACACGGCGCCGGAAACCGCGCCATCAATCACGTTCCGTCTTTTTGTGGCCGCAGCAAGAGTGACTTCCAGGGACGGGGGAGAGGGGGGGGGGGGGGGGGGGGGGGGGGGGGGGGGGGGGGGGGGGAAAGGCGAGAGACGTGCTCATACACCGGTAGTGCTAGCGCCACTCACCCCACCCACTTCAGCCGGCAACTTAGCCAATGGGGCCGAGGATTTATACAGAGTGGGGGGCATATATATATATATATATAGAGAGAGAGAGAGAGAGAGAGAGAGAGAGAGAGAGAGAGAGAGAGAGAGAGAAGAGAGAGAGAGAGAGAGAGAGAGAGACTGAAGTTTAATTACGCAAAGATAAAGGTTTAGGCACGAATGTCTGTCGGGCAACCTGTCCTTGAAACATTTACAAACATTTAAACATATATAATGTATAGACATATGATCATGGGATAAAAATCAATGTCAATCGATAATTATGATTAATACAAAATAGTAATCAATCAATTCATAATAACACTGGGAGATTATACATGCATATATATACACATTAGAAGCCAAGAAATTGATGTGTGTGTGTGTGTGTGTGTGTGTGTGTGTGTGTGTGTGTGTGTGTGTGTGTGTGTGTGTGTGTGTGGTTATTTACAACAGACTGCTTCTGAACCATTTGTGGAGCTGTGTTTTGAAGCTGACAAGTGAATTGCATGATTTTATTTGAGTTGGGATAGTATTCTACAGGGATGCGCCTGAAAATGATAAGTTGTTTTAAAAAAAGGTCTATTCTAGGTTTGGGTAGAGTTATGAATCGAGATATGGCGCGAGTGCTGGAACAGATAAAAAGCTGTTTAAGATACGGAGGCGCAAGATTTTTGTATACTTTGAATACTAACACTGCCTTATTGAACATTAGCTTTTCTTTGGTGCCCAACGCACCAAGTATACATAATGGAGACAGAGCCACAACACCCTTACCCCCCTCCCTCAGGCAGGGCTACAGAACGAGTGGTCAGCTCTTGATTGGTGGGCAGACGGGAAAAGGAGTGTCAGTGTGTGTGGGGGTGGGGTGGGGGGTGTAGAGGAGTATGGGGGGGAGGGGTTATGGGTGTGTGTAGGGGATTTGGGGGTTGTGGATATGGGGTGAGTGGAGGGAAATACGGGGAGGGAGGGGTTATGGGTGGGTGGGGTGGGGATAGTAAGGGGGATTGTTGGATGTGTGGAAGAGGATATGGGGGGAGGGGGTATGGGGTGTGTTGAAAGGGTCGGGGAGGGGGGGGGGGGGTTATGGGGTATGTTAGACTTTTGTTTTTTGGAGGGTATATGGAATATGTGGAGGAGGATATTAACCCCTTCATTGTGCTAACCCCGAAAACGTTTTTGTTGTTGTTGTTGTTGTTTTTACCCTATTCCGGTTTGCTGTTACATAAGAAGTCTTACGCCTCTTGGGATTCTAGTTTAACCCTTTCCCTGCCCTCATTTTTGTACGACGTCCATGGAGCAGGATTTTTGGTTTGTTTGTTGTTGTTTTGTTTGTTTGTTTTTTGTTTTCTTTTTAATTTTTATTTTCCACATATACGTCGTAGGACGTTCTGCCCGACATCTGACTGGATGTTCATGCATGCTCAGAAAAGAGAGAGTGAGAGAGGTACGTTTCTGCCTGTAAGGCTCTTTTTGGAAAGAACTACATCAGCAGCATTAGTCCTTTGGTTGGGAAAGGGTTAAAATTGTTCTGAGGCTAGAAAAGAAAAGAAAGAAAAATGCAACAACTCCGGTCAGGCCAGTGTTATAAAGCTGTTTCATCAGCGTAGGAAGTAACGTAGAGGCTGAACCAGCACTGAAAGTGTTGATCTGACCACAAAAAAGAGAGAGAAAAAAAGAGGATTAAATCGATAGGGAAATTAAGCAGCAACGCGTCGAAAAACCTTGGCCGATAAAAACAAACTAACAGGTACCTCCTTGTGGTACTTTTCTTCCCACCAACTTCTTTTTCAGTATAGATTACGTGACAAACATTTCGTGCAGTTGTCGTTTGGGGGGCGGGGGTTCTTTATCCGGACTTGCTTTTTTTATATAAAGCAAACTTGCTGTTTACAGAGAGTGTGCATGACAATGCACACGTGCAACAGAATCTTAAACGCAACCTCCCAGAACCCCACGTCAAAGAAAGAATCGAGTTCCTGGCTTCTTTGTAGTTGGGGGGGGTATGATTGAATTGTGGAGCGAGTAGCGTGCCCCATAATGACGTACAGTGACAGTCGAGACGGCAAACCGAATCGGTTATTTCATGACAGAAGGTCATAGTCCTCGAATGGAGGAGAAAAACGCATCCCTTAACTATTGCCGTTTTGTGTTGCCGTTTTTTGTTTTTGTTATTGTTTTTTGTCTTTGTGGGGGTGTTCTTCAGGAGGTAGGGGGCGGAGGGGGGGAGGGGTAAGATTTGTTGCATAATTTTTTCTTGTTTGCCAAGATATAAATACTCAAAATCACAACGTTGACCAAAAGGTAATGAGCACATCGCGTGCGCAGAGACAGACAGACAGACAGCGACAGAGAAGGAGATAGACAGACACAAAGACAGACAGACAGACAGAGAGGCAGACAGGCAGGCAGACGGGCAGGCAGAAAGCAGTATCAAAAGCCTACCACAGCCTACATGTGACTAGATTATGCTTGCATAAATTTAAAAAAAACGACTGATGGAGTTTCACAACAATAAACTTTCTCGTTTTTATTCGCCACGATCAATGCGGTAAGCCAACCCCGCCTGCTCCGTTCGCAACTGTTTCGACCGTTATCCTCGGATGACCGTTGCCGTTACCTGCCCAGCCTGGACACTGCCGGCCCCAGCCACGTAACCCTCGTCAGCACAGGGAACGTTCGGCTTCCTGCTGCTTATGCATATTGATGGCACTATATGGCTCCTCTGTGAGTGAGTGTGTGTGTGTGTGTGTGTGTGTGTGTGTGTGTGTGTGTGTGTGTGTGTGTGTGTGTGTGTGTGTGTATGTGTGTGCGTGTGTGTGTCGTCCCCCCCTCCTCCTTGGCCATTACTCAGTCATCATTCCCCCCACCCCCCCACCCCTCTTCCCACTCTTTCTCCTTCCCCACTCTCTCTCTCTCTCTCTCTCTCTCTCTCTCTCTCTTTCTCTCTCCCTCTCTCTTGTAAAATTACTCATTTCCCCCTCCCCTTCCCCCCCCTCTCTCTCCCTCTCGCGTGTGAGCAATATCTACCCCACCCCACCCCTCTCCACTCTCTTTCTCCTATTCTCCTCCTCCTCTCTCTTCTTCCTGCTCACTCACCCCTCCCTCCTCCTTCTCCTTCTCCTGTCTCCTCTCTCTCTCCTCTCTCTCCCCCCACCCCTCTCTCTCTCGCCTCTCCAGTATCCGCACCCATGTGCACGGGGCTCAGGATTATCCTCAATCATTGTCGCCACGGTCGGACCAAGCAAGTTTCCCTGCCCTGTCGACCAAACAGCGTTCAGGAACGGACCTACGCGTAGCTACTTCCGGTAGGGGCAGCCAACGTCTGCTGGTGATGCGTTCGTTATTATCATTATTATGATTATACTGAAACTAGAGAAGTAGACGCTTTTCATTTATCTTCGCTTGTTAGTGTATAATTATCTGTCTGTTTACTTGAGAAAGGGGTTTGCACCGAAAATTATTTCTGCGCACGTTTTGTGTTGTCTAATTAAATTCCGAGTTCTTTATAACCTTGCGTGTGCTTTGACTTTATTTCAAAACGCTCCTGTCACACATGTTTTTTAGTGATTAACTTTCACCCATGCGTTATGGTGACATATACTCATATATATATATATATATATATATATATATATATATATATATATATATATATATTTGTGTGTGTGTGTGTGTGTGTGGTGTGTGTGTGTGTGTGTGTGTGTGTGTGTGTTACAGTGATAAGCTTTCAGTTTCACGTCTATGTCTCCGCCGTGATAAACGTTTACCTATAATAATTACGCTAGCACAATATACTTTCAACCTTGCGTTAGAGCTGATAAAAACAATGCACACTTAATTTACTGATGAAAAACCTCACCCACCACCCATGGAAAGTGTGAATACATTCGTCTTCCATTATTGACCAGCAATCAATGATCTGACCATTACTGCCATATATTCAGTGCATGTTTGGTTATTTCATAATCCATCGAACTCTGACACGGACTACGGATCCTTTAACGTGTGCATGTGACCCTTTTCCACGAGTACACACACGGGGGACCTCGGTTTATAGTCACACTCGAAGGACTTTTCTAGAGTCTGCACTCTCTCTGTCTCTGTGTGTGTGTCTCCCTCTGTGTCTCTGTCTGTCTGTCTC
>JABMCL010003256.1:990000-992500 GCA_018857735.1 Alviniconcha marisindica | reverse complement strand
AACAAACAAACAAACAAAAAACAAACAAAACTTCACGGGCACCGAATCAGTCTCAGTCTAACAAACTAAAAACAACAACAACTACACCTTACACTCACCCCAGCGTCGTCATGGTGACGATGGTGTACCAGAAGGAGGCCGGGATGGAGGTGAAGCGCGTGTCATCCACGTTCTTCTCGGCGTAGAACATGACGGTGGCGAAGATGATGATGGCCATGGTGAGAGAAAAGAGAAGGAAGCCAAGCTCACTGGCGCACGACTTGAGCGTGTAGCCCAGGATCCGCAACCCTTGGGAGTGGCGGGAAAACTTGAAGATACGGAACACGCGGAAGACTCGGAGCGTGACGAAGGCGCCGCTGACGTCGTCGTTGTCCGTGATGACCAGGCCGATGTAGTAGGGCAGGATGGCCACCACGTCGATGATGGACATGACGGAGTGCATGAACTTCCAGCGGTCCGGGGCCGCGTACAAACGCAGCAGGTACTCGGCGGTGAAGATCATCACACAGGCCGTGTCCAGGCAGAAGAAGGCGATGGAGTAGCGCTCGCCGCACGAGGGGTCCTCACGAGCGCCCGGTACCTTCCCGCACTGAATCGTCTCCACCACGTTGGCCATCACCGAGATGGCGATGAAGAAGCCGGTGACGTAGTAGAACACCAGGGCGGTGGTGCCGATGTGCGGGTTCTCGAACGCTCGCCACATCTTCTCGCGCAGCGAAACGGCCGGGTCGTAGTCACCGTTCTCCGACGCCTTGTCGTCCAGCAGGCGCTCCGAGTTCTCGCGCTTGCGGTCCCGGTAGTCCTCGTAGCAGCAGTCGCCGATGATCTCCGGCATGATGCCGAAGAAGGCCAGCTCGTCGTCGTAGGCGGAGATGCACTCGTGCTTGGGGTAGTGCAGGCGCCCCGTGCGGTAGTAGTTGAGCACATGGCGGAAGAGGTCCGGGTCGCGGTCGAAGAAGTACTCCTGCGTGTCGTCGTCGTAGAAGAACTCCTTCTCGTTGGAGCCCAGCAGGGTGTCCGGGTATTTGTTCAGGGTGGTTCGCCACGTCTCGAACCGCCGCCCGCTGACGTTGATGCGCAGCTTGTCGTCGCCGCGCTTGGCGTCGTCGCGCAGGTGGGCGGTGGGGAAAGGGTTCTGGGCGATGGGCACCCAGCCGATGGCCGACGCCCTCGCGAACGGCAGCCACGCCGCGACCGACGCCATGCCGGCGCCGCTCGAGTTGTTTCCCTTGGCAGAGAAAAACTCAAGGTCCTGTATGAAGACAATTTTGAAGAGTTAGGTGGAGAACGAGGCCGCACGGGAAATAGAGAGAAGCGGGACGGGAGGGACACATCGGTCGGGGTGATGGGGAGGGGAGGGGGAGGAGGGGGAGGAGGAGGCGGAGGAGGAGGGGAAGGGGGAGCAAGAGGACGGGGAGGGGCAGGGGGAGGGGGGTTGCAGTGTACGAGGCGGAGGGAGGTGGGCAGACACGATGCCGGGGGGGGTGGCGGCGGCTGGGAACTGCAAGGGAAGAAGATGTTGTGTCGGAGCCGCCGAGGGGGGGTTCAGTCGTGACGGGTGGTCGTTGCAGTGGCGTTGGAGGAATGGTGAAATCTGTCGCCGCCGCGAAGTCAACGCTGGACATAAGTGATGTTAACAATGAAGTCAGGTAATCTCTTTATTAGAATTTTTTTAAGGAAAAACAAACAAAGAAGAAGAAGAAGAAAAGAAAAACACAACTGCAGCTGTTACAAAGCTGTTACAAACGGTCGTCGGATACAAGAGAAGGATGAAGGAAAGGCCGGAGGGAATGAACGAAACGCACTAAAGTCGAAACCGATCGGCGGTTTAGCCACAGATCTGGTGAATCGATAACGTGTTACAGGATGAATGTGGGTCGTTAAGCTTTTTTCTTTTCTTTTTTTCTTCTTTTTTTTTTCTCCCTTTTTTTCCTGCTTATTTTTACTTCTTTTTTTCTCTCCAGTTTTTCTTTAATCCGGGTAGCGGTGCAAAAAATATCGCCGATCAATGCGTCAAAAAGAGACCATAGCACACACACGGATAGACACGGGAGGGGCAGATCAGTACATCCAGCCAACACCCATCCCCACCACCACCTCCTCCTCCTTCTTCTTCAACGCTCCTCTCGATCTCGCCACACATCCACGTCCAATCACTTGTTGCACACACCACAACAACTTATACTGAATAACACTGACACACTGGATGGACTGACACACACACTCACACTCACGAGCCGCTGAGCAGGTGACCGGCTGGCTGGTACCAGTGATCAGTGAGCACGCACACAGTCCATCCACTTCGGAGCCGGGCAGAAACAGCACGACACACTTTTTTTCTCTCTTTTTTCAAACCAAAAACCAAAAAAGGGAGATAAAAAAAAAAAAAAAAGGCAAGAAAAAAAGAAAAAAGACCACCCAAAAAAAAAAAAAGACGGAGAGAAAAAGAAGAAGACACTACCAGTATTCCCAGCACAGGCGCAGTAGAACCAACCACAAA
>JABMCL010003256.1:975000-985000 GCA_018857735.1 Alviniconcha marisindica | reverse complement strand
TCCCTTTTAACTGCAACATATCTCAAGCCATAATTATCATAGCTTCCGTATCATACAGCCTCCCTATGCTTATCACTATCATAACAGACATCACTATTAGTCTACATCACTGACCGCGGTGAATAGGTTAAGCAATGGTGACGCAACCAGCAATAACTGAGACATCCTTCTTCCTTCTCCTTCTTCTTTTCACTGCAACACGTCTCAAGCCATAATTATCACAGCTTTAGTATGACACGTACGTACGGCCCAGGCCATGGACCTATATATATATATATATATATACATATACGTAGATGTAGGTCCATCAGAGTTGAGGAGCTGTGTGAAAGTTGAGGTGGCCGTCCTGGGCTCCCGTCCTAATGAGCTTTACGGTTTCCGTGGACGTAAAGCAACACTGAACCATGCTTCGGCACTGGTCACAGTTTGTCCCTAGTAATATGTCAACCGATATCCGAGGACATGAAGCTCTACATCATCATCATCAACGTGCATCATTCCAAAGCAAACAAGTCTGATTCTCTGACGAGTCAGTTTGTTGGTTTTTAACGCCCAGTCAACCTTATGGGACATATCAGGGCGAATTCTCCGAGAAGACAATACCGCAGTGGGCACACAGAAATTGACACAAAATTAAAGTATCTAGCTCTGTGCAGGGAACCAAGAGCTAGTAAATAAACGCAGTGCCTAACGTTCACAGAAGCCATAAGGCTGATTAGGTCCATGGCCCCCGGCTATGCTCTTCTCGCGGAGTCGTGGGGATCGCCATCGCCATCGCCATCTCCGTGGCCGTGGTGACCATGCAGGCGTGACGTACGGTGAGCAACGAGCCAGCGGTACGGGCCATGGCCGCATGCCTACTTACTGCCCAGGCAGTAGCCGGTCCGGCAGCCAACAGCATGCAGTGCCAATCAAACAGCGCACGGTCCGGTATCGATCTGGACCCCCAGTTGTCATCTGCCACCCGGCCCTGGCCCCTTGTATCTGGGATGCCGGTTCAGGAAGAGAGCGGGGGAAGGGGTGGGGAAAGAGCTCTAGAGTGGGTATATATTTAGGTGTGAGATTGACAGGAGGGGAGAAGAGAGAGTGAGAATGAGACAGAGAGGGAGGGTGGTGGAGGGGGAGGGGGCTGGGGGGGGGGGGCGGGAGGAGAGAGGGGAGAGAGAAGACGGGGGAGTTAGGAGAGGGACAGATTGGCGGTGCGAGAGAGATGTATGCGGATACAGATACGGTACGAGACATACATACAAACAGATAGACAGACAGACAGACAGACAGACAGACAGACAGACAGACAGACAGACAGACAGACAGACAGACAGACAGACAGAGAGAAGGGGGAGAGGGCGGGAGGAAGGAGAGAGAGGAGAGATGAGAGAGGGAGAGATTGAGGGGGTAGTGGAGAGAGATATATACGGATACCACAACCACACACACACACACACACACACACACACAACACAACACAGAGAGAGAGAGAGAGAGAGAGAGAGAGAGAGAGAGAGAGAGAGAGAGAGAGAGAGAGACATGCATAATTAGTTTTCTCTCATTCAAAATTCAACACCACCCCGCTGCTGCCGACTATGTGCGATGGTGCACTGCTGGCTGCTTTGGTCTGAAATGTGCCGGGTCTTGCACCGACCTCCAATTACACAGCCTGTTGGGGAAGTGAAGCTCTGGACAGTGAAGCAGCAGTGCCACAGTCACCAAATCCCCTCTGTGGTATTTGTGTCTTACGTTGGCTGGTTTGGTTTTGGTCAGTGGTGTGTGTGTGGGTGTGTGTGTGTGTGGTGTGTGTGTGTGTGGTGGAGTGGTGTGTGGTGCGTGCGTGCGTGCGTGGTGTGCGTGCGTGTGCGTGGTGGTGTGGTGGTGTGTGTGTGTGTGGTGTGTGTGGTGTGTGTGTGCGTGGTGCGTGTGGTGGGGGTGTGTGTGTGTGGGGTGGTGTGGTGTGTGTGGTGTGGTGGTGGTGTGTGTGTGTGTGTGTGGTGTGTGGTGTGTGTGGTGTGTGTGTGTGTGTGTGTGTGTGTGTGGTGGTGGGGGGTGCGTGGTGTGTGTGGTGTGTGTTGTGTGTGACGTGGTGTGTGGGGGGGGGGGGGGAGTGAGTGAGAGAGAGTGTGTAGTGTACGGGGGGGGGGGGGGGTTGCGTGCGTGCGTGCGTGCGTGTGTGTGTTAGAGAGAGAGGGGGGTAGACAATTAGGGGCAGGGGAAATCACAGGGGGCACAATTAAGAGACAAGCTGACAAGAGGAATACTACTTGGAGACGGACAGTCAGCCAACAAGAGAGACTGAACAGACAGAAGAGACAGACAGGCAAACACAGAGACAGGGACAGACAGAGCAGACAGACACAGATGGACAAACATGCACAGAGCCAGGACAGACCATACAGCAGACACAGAGCAGACATGCAGGTACGGACATAGAAAACAGGCTAAAAACTGGAACAAACATGGGACATAAAAGCCAGGGACAGACAGTGCTGACAGATAGATACACAGACACTGACAGACAGAGCAGACAGACAGGTACCAGGAAAGACAGACTGGCACATAAAAAGAGACGGACAGGCAAAGACACGGGGACAGAAAGAGACAGACATACAACAAAACGAAATTTCCAGAACGGGACTAACTTCCCCTCGGCTTACTTCCCATTCCATTGAAGCTACAACGCAAATTATCACCGTCATTTTTTCTTTTCTTCCCACCTCGTTACTCGAGTACGAGAAACTTGCCCGGTCGTGTGATGCTTTCTTAACCTGAGTAGAAAAGTCTTACTAGTTTAATTATGTGTTGACCTGTTGCGATGCAACTCAGACCTCCTTCGAGCAATAACGAAGCACTACTTGACTCGACCTCACCGCTTCATATCGACTAAATCTGAAAGCCTCTTTCTTTCCTTCAGTCTTTTCTCCTTCTTTTTCAAGAGGGGGGGTTGGGGGGGGGGGGGGGGAGAGATGGGGGTATCCTCCGGCGCAATTTGTCTCGTTATTCTTCTCACCGACGAAGCTTTCGGTGGCGACGGCCGAAACGAAAACAGTGTTGGCCGACAGAGCGAGTAGAAAGGGAGGCAAGTCGCTGCAAACACGCGAAAAGGGACGGTACACAGGCGCGGGAAGGGAGATAACCCACGGTCTTACACATCTCAGCGGTAACTAGGGAACGGCGATCAGAAGGTATTATACCGGGCTGTACGTAGCCCTGGGTACCCCTCAGAGCAGTTTTTGACAAGTCACACTCCAGTAAACAGATCTGGCACGGTATCGGGCTGTATGCTGCTCTGGGCATCTGTCAAGGCAGTTTTTGACAGGTCAGACTCCAGTAAAACAGATCCGAGGTAAATGTTTGCAAAATCGGCCAAAAATAAGAGAAAATACGTCGCTCATTGCTTCGGTTTGGAGAAAGGGGGGTAAGTAAGTAAGTAAGTCAATTGGTGTTTTACGCCCAGTCAACCAGTGCGGTTATATCAGGGCGATGAGAAAGGGGAAGGAGGGGGATGCAATTTTAACGGTGTGAGAAACAACAACGACTGTCACCCCGTTTCTCACTTCCTGGCGGCTCCAGATGCAAGTATTTTGCGATGATCATGTCCAGCAGCAAACTGTTCTGGGGACAGCTGAACATGTTCGTGTGCATGGCTGCTTCAGAGGTGTCTGGCGCATGGATCTGGGTCCATATTATGCATGACGAGCAAATAGCCTTCCATATCGCTTTTCTGTTATTATTATTAATATTATTATATCGCTTATATTTTCTAAACGGTGAGGACAATGAACAAATCGGCATGCGTGAAGAGCAAAATAATAATCTAATCGCGTTTAAAGTTCTAGATTCAGTTTTCTACTATTTTTGGTGAGCCGGTTTGGCCTAGCGGTGAGGCGTTAGGCTGCTAAGTAGAGGGACTTGGGTTCGAATCCGCTTCGGCTCTCCTTTCTCTTCACAAGTTGTGGTCTGTGGACACTGTCTTGTGACTCTGTCCCTCACAATTATAAAACATTAAAATGGCTCTCATCGCTGCCCATTTTAATGCAGGAGTCATTCTGATGGTGACAGTGTAGCGATAGGTATATAATCTCCCTCTCCCCCATCCCCCCACCTCCATACCCCCTTCCCCTCATCTCCCCGTCCCTAATAAGACGTATGGTTTCTGTGGACGTTAAGCACCGTGTTTACTGTTTCTACGATTACGCAGCCTAAGCGCCGTGTCAGTAAAAATGGCGGCTTTGATGCTGTCCGTAACCGACAAAGGCTACTACTGAGGAGAACTTGTACGGATCACTGACGCCGTCCCACGCACAATTGAAGACCACAGATTATTCAAGAAAACTTGGAGTCATGCATCAAGGCGGCGCACCCTAATCAACGCACAGTCGGCGAAGAGGAGACAGGAAAATCTCCAGTGGTCAGGGGTCAGTGGGTCACTGACGTCTGCTGCAATTGCCTCGAACGATGAGCCTGGACGTGTTCAGAGTGCAGGAGCTGTGTGAAAGTCGAGGTGGCCGTCCTGGGCTTTCCTACCTAATGAGCCTTACGGTTTCTGTGGACGTAAAGCAACACTGAACCATGCTTAGGCACTGGTCACAGTTTGTCCCTAATATGTCAGCCAACATCCGAGAACATGAAGCTCTACATCACCCTCATCATCAGCCTGGACTGTTGTCACGCGGTGCTCAACCAGTTTCGATTTTTTGTTGTCACGCGCTTTGCATTCTGGGTAAAGCTAGGGTTTTCCCGATCTAAAAACAAACACAAGCCAACAGCTATTTCTGTGGCTATTGACGACTGTTAATGTGGAAATGGGGCCGGACTTACGGGCTTTTTAGCAAATCGGGATCAGGGGCTATCCGCCTTTAACTGATTTTTTTAAATCTGAAACAAGAATGACTGCTAGCGTTCTAAGATAAGATTCAAACACATAAAAGATTCAAAAGAACGCTTATTTATTATAACACAGACAACACGATGCAAATTTTCAGGGAGATCCCCTTCTTCAGGCCACAAAAACGACACCTAAACAACAATGAAACGGTTAAAAACAGTGAAAATTTTATAAGAAGTTGTTTTTAATCGTTTCACTGTTGTTTAAATGTCGCTTTGTAGCCTGAAGAAGAGGAGTTCCTGAAAATTTGCATCGTGTTGTCTATGGCATAATAAATAAGCCTTTAACTTTATTTGCTCATCATGCATATGGGCCCTGAACTGTGACTAAACCGTTCCACAGTTTATCCTAGATAGTTAGTTGGTGCTTTGAGCTCAGTAAACATGATGCTTAACTGCAAACTTCTCTACACAAAGACAATAAAGTTGTACTGCATTGTATTGTGTACCTATCGCTACACTGTCACCACCAGAATGACTTTTGCATTAAGGTGGGCAGCGATGAGAGCCATTTTAATGCTTCATAACTGTGAGGGACAAAGTCACAAGACAGTGTCCACAGACCACAACTTTTGAAGAGAAAGGACAGCCGAAGCAGATTCGAACCGAAGTCCCTCTGCTTACCAGCCTAACGCCTTACCGCTAGGCCAAACCAGCTCACAGCTTTGAGCCCAGGCAACCACATAGGGTTATATCAGGGCTAATCAGTGTGGATAATAAAATACTTATCTCATGGACTTTATTTCATTTCATCAACAGTCAATTTAGACTGGATGGTCTTCACAGGGGAATTATGATCATTATCATTGTTACCATGGTTGTTGTCATTATTGTCCAAACGGATACACGCTGGCAAAAAAGCTTGGGGAGAAATCTGTTCCAGACAGCCAGCTTCCTAAATGCAATCAAGATAGACGTCTGAGGAAAATCCTGGGAGGCTAAAAGAGAGAAGAAAATGGGAGATATTTAAGATATACGCACTAGACGATCGTCCTGGAAAGGACGAGAGAGGGCCATCGTCAATCAGACGAACATTGGAACCGTTTCAAAGGCACCGTTGGGAAAACGTCTGAGAGACGGGGTGGAGCGCATATGGGCTATTCAGAGTGTACAGACACCATCTTGAACTGAACTCAACTGAACCGAACTAAAACATGTTTTAAGGGTCCTTGGCCGGCATAATCAGTCGCAGGGTTCATACGGTGATTTGACTCCTTGGCAAAGGAAGCAAGCAGCTCGATATAACAGCGGCCACGGCATCCCATCTCCTTCACAGAGGCAAGAACCATCACCCACCCCGTCCCAGAAGGCCGGAGGGACCCACTCCACCGCCTTGAGCGGCAACGAGAAACCGTATGGGTACATGACTGGGGCTGGCACATACTGAACATGCCAGACAGGACCACAGTCTGGGTACATGACTAGGGCTGGCACACACTGAACACTGCCCATGCCAGACAGGACCACAGTCTGGGTACATGACTAGGGCTGGCACATGCAGAACACTGCCCATGCCAGACAGGACCACAGTCTGGGTACATGACTAGGGCTGGCACATACTGAACACTGCCCATGCCAGACAGGACCACAGTCTGGGTACATGACTAGGGCTGGCACATACTGAACACTGCCCATGCCAGACAGGAGCACAGTCTGGGTACATGACTAGGGCTGGCACATCTGAACACTGCCCATGATGAATGCCACGACAGGACACAGTCTGGGTACATGACTAGGGCTGGCACATACTGAACACTGCCCATGCCAGACAGGAACACAGTCTGGGTACATGACTAGGGCTGGCACATACTGAACACTGCCCATGCCAGACAGGATCACAGTCTGGGTACATGACTAGTGCTGGCACATACTGAACACTGCCCATGCCAGACAGGAACACAGTCTGGGTATATGACTTGGGCTGCCCATGCCAGACAGGATCACAGTCTGGGTACATGACTAGGGCTGGCACATACTGAACACTGCCCATGCCAGACAGGAACACAGTCTGGGTACAATTTTGACTAGGGCTGGCACATACTGAACACTGCCCATGCCAGACAGGAACACAGTCTGGGTACAATTTATGACTAGGGCTGGCACATACAGAACACTGCCCATGCCAGACAGGAACACAGTCTGGGTACAATTTATGACTAGGGCTGGCACATACAGAACACTGCCCATGCCAGACAGGAACACAGTCTGGGTACATTATGACTAGGGCTGGCACATACAGAACACTGCCCATGCCAGACAGGAACACAGTCTGGGTACATGCTATGGCTGGCACATACTGAACACTGCCCATGCCAGAAGGAACACAGTCTGGGTACATGACTATGGCTGGCACATACTGAACACTGCCCATGCCAGACAGGAACACAGTCTGGGTACATGGCTATGGCTGGCACATACTGAACACTGCCCATGCCAGAGAGGAACACAGTCTGGGTACATGGCTATGGCTGGCACATACTGAACACTGCCCATGCCAGAGAAGAACACAATCTGGGTACATGGCTATGGCAGGCACATACTGAACACTGCCCATGCCAGAGAAGAACACAATCTGGGTACATGGCTATGGCTGGCACATAACTATTGAAGACTGCCCACGTCAGACAGCACCACAGTCTCGGTACATGACTGTGGCTGGCACATATTGAAAACTGCCCATACTAGAACAAAAACCTTTGGCCAACGCTGTTTCTCTTGCTGTGCTCCAAAGCAATAGAATTGGCTCCCTTCTGACATCCGTCACATTCATGCCTACCATGCTTTCAGAACTGCGTTAAAAAATTCTTACCCCCCCCCCCCTTACCCTTCCTCGCTCCTCGTTACATTCCTTCTGTGTGTGTGTGTGTGTGTGTGTGTGTGTGTGTGTGTGTGTGTGTGTGTGTGTGTGTGTGTGTGTGCGCGCGCGTGTGTGTGCGTGCGTGCGTGCGTGTGTGTATGTGTGTGTGTGTGTGTGTGTGTGTGTGTGTGTGTGTGTGTGTGAGTGTGCGGGTGAGAGAGAGAGAGAGAGAGAGAGGTGTGTGTGTGTGTGTGTGTGTGTGTGTGTGTGTGTGTGTGTGTGTGTGTGTGTGTGTGTACGTGTGTGTACGTGTGCATGTGTGTGCAAACCGCGATGTGCTCACCCTTGTCGACGAGATACACTGCACTGCAGAAATGACCGCGCGCTCTTCTTCTTCTTCTTCTTATTATTATTATTATTATTATGCCAGACAGGAACACAGCCCCCGGCTAGAACACGTTCATATTTCTGCCCCTCTTCAGAGACTGAAGCAAGAACGCAGCTGTGGCCCCACGGAGCAACGCTGCAGGAACAGCTAGCGAGGCAACGTCGATGTCCTGAGGGCTGACGCACACTGAAGACTGCCAGTGTGAGAGGGGACCAGTCCCCAGAGCATGTTCTACAGTTCTGCCCCCTCTTCAGAGTAGCAAGAACGCAGCAGTGGCCCCACTGAGCAACGCTGCAAGAACTTCTGTTTACAGACAGTGTGAATGACACAGAAAAGACGTGGAATCACACTTGACTGATAAACTCGGGAGCAGGAAACCAGCTGGAATGAATGAAAGACTATAACCGTACATGACTGTCGCTTGGCTAGTGTCTATTTCGACTTTAATTATGCTGTTGAATTTATTTGTTTTCCCTTCCCGCAAAAGACCCTACGTGGCTTTAATTATGCTGTTGAATTTATTTGTTTTTCCCTTCCCTCCAACTCCTTCAGATGCCTTTACTGTAGCTTACCATAGTACTGCATTAGTAATAATAATAATAATAATAATAATAATAATAAATAATTCTTATAAAGCGCTATTCTTTAACCAGAGTTAAACTCACTGCGCTGTACAAACATCTTATCACAAAAACTACATTAGCATACTGTATAGAACGTATAATTATACACATGTACGATTGTGTGAGAGTGTGTGTGTGTGTGTGTGTGTGTGTGTGTGTGTGTGTGTGTGTGTGTGTGTGTGTGTGTGTGTGTGTCTCTCTCTCTCTCTCTCTCTCTCTCTCTCTCTCTCTCTCTCTCTCTCTCTCTCTCTCTCTCTCTCTCTCTCTCTTGTTGTTGTTGTTTTCCTGAGCTTTGATGGCAGTGAAACCCTCATCAAGATTAATATCATAGGGTTTGCACTGCATCTGACTAATGGGTTTTTTCTCCGGGTACTCCGGTTTTCCCATTCATCCCCTGGGATGTTTGGAATTGGAAGCCTTCTTCCTTTTCCAAGGTCGGATCCAAAAAAAGTTTTTTCTTTCTTTTCTTTTCTTGTTCTCATGAATCCGTATTCCAAAGCTCAGCATTTCCGTTTTACGTCACATAATATTCATTACATCACACCGATTACACGTCATTGTCATGCCAACAATCTTCCAAACACCGAACAAGCTGTAAAAACTAAACCAAAACAAGATAAGTCTTTTTCTTTCATTTTTCATCGTTTTTGACCGTTTATCTGTTAAGTGTCGCGTTGAGGCTTGATAAAGGGGATTTCCCCGAAATTTTGCATACTATGTGTCCGTGTTAAAATAAATAAACGTTCGTCTGAACCTTTTTGTGTTTGGATCTCGTTTTAGAACGCTAGCAGTCATTCTGTGTGAGATTTTTGCTGCAAGAACAGCTGTGGGGCAACGTGCCGAGGGCCTTCTGAAGACCGCAGCCATCATCCAGTCAACCACCCCAGTAAACATGCCGGATCCGATGTGCATCCGGTCCGAATCGACTGGGAAGCACTGGCCAGAAGCGGGCCGGATGCTTTTTGCACACCGGCTTGCTTCCGCCGGACCGGATCTGTTTGGACAAAACCTGACACAATCTGCAAAAACTAAATGGGATCCGGGCTGGCTTTGCACAATATTATCCGGGGCGTCTGTGGAAGAACAGAACCGCGTCTGAAAGTGGGAACTGGTAGCGGACCGGTAGCGTTCTGGCAGAAACCGGGATATAGTTGCTGATTCTGCACACCAGCTTGCTCCCAGACCAGATGCGTTTGGCCAAACAATGAGCAGGCCACCCAGATCGGATCCAGGTCGGTTTTGCACAATATGATCCATGCCTTCTTTAGAAAAACGGAGCTGAAACGGATGCGGGAAGTCGGATCCGGCATAATT
>JABMCL010003256.1:962500-970000 GCA_018857735.1 Alviniconcha marisindica | reverse complement strand
CGGGCTATGAAAACATATTGAGAAAAATTACTGCCTGTGAGACGATATACGAATACGATCGAGACTGAGTCAAGCCGGCAGTGCCTACAAAGGTTGAACACTGTGTCGTAGAACTGTTGCAAAGGCAACGTTGGGGAAACTCAGAGATGGGGTGGAGCGCAGATGGGCTTTTCCAAGCGCACAGATACCATCTTGAAATGAACTGAACTGGTCGATATGAATCGGGGCCGATCAAGTTCTGTCAAACGAAGCAAACCAAGATCATCGTCAAGTCAGGACAACTCAACCACGGAAGGTAAAACCTTCAGACTTCAATCAAAAGAAGAAAGCGAAGAAACAGGCATGCTGTGTGTGCGTGTTGACAGTGTTTTCTGTCTAATAGACGATTTCCGGAAATAACAGGCGAAGATAATTTGACAGTGTTTTCTTACTCCGGGAGAGTGAAGTCCCCTGAATGGAGGCAGCAGCTGAGAAGAGCCGATCTGCTACAGTTTTAAATCTTCAGGCATGGACCTATTATAATTATACTAGACTACCAGCTGGGGGAACCTACTATCCGATCTGCATGTTCCCCACGAACAGTGAACGCTTGATCGGCATTTCTGATGCCTTTTCTGCCTTTGTTTACGGGTATCCGTCATCTTGCCCACGTGCTCGCTGTACCCCCAACAAAAGCGCGACAACTCTGCGCTACACCCGCAAGCATGGACCTGTATATATACAGGTCCATGCCCGAAGGCTCTTACCGAGTGCAGTCCCCTGGATTTCCGAAGATCGTCAATTCCCGGACGTGAGGGAGCGTAGTGTTAACATAGTATGTCATTACTGCATGTATTCATGCTATTGTGTTGTTTGTCAACCGGTATGACTGTAAAGTGCCCGTTTTTTCGTACCCTTTCCTGTCTTTCTTTCCTTTTCTCTCTGTCTTTCTGGGGGTCAGGTCACGTGCTACTGTTGGTGTTACAGTACAGTTTCATGTTTATAGTACCTTCTGTGTCTGAGTACTTGTTTTGCTTTTGTTTCTTGGCAGTTGATGTTGGGGAGATTTGCGTGAAGAGGACAGGAGTGGGTGCATCTCTTCGCATCTCGTTACCCCCTCCCCCCCTCCACCCCCACCACCACCACCACCACCTTCCTCCTTGTACATGCACAGTCCTCCTTTCTCTCTTCCATCCGTCTCATTCTCGCTGCTGTTTTGTGGGTGGTCTAAACACACGTGCCCCTTGTGTGGCCTTGTGTTGTCCGACATTGCTAGTGAAGTAAGTAAACATGGTGCTTAACGTCGACAAAAACCACAAGGCTTATTGGAGACGGGGATTAGAGGGGGAAATGGGTGTGTAGGTGGGACGGGGGGGAGGGAGATTATATACCTATCGCTACACTGCCACCACCAGAATGACTCCTGCATTAAGATGGGCAGCGATGAGAGTCATTTTAATGTTTCATTAATTGTGAGGGTCAAAGTCACAAGACAGTGTTCACAAACCACAACCTTTTTGAAGAGAAAAGGGGGCCGAAGCGGAATCGAACCGCGGTCCCTCTGCTTACCAACCTAACGCCTTACCGCTAGGCCAAACGGCTCACGTCTTGTGTTGTCCGACATTGCTAGCCCTTTGCCATCACTGTTAAGTGCACTGTGTTCGACAGACATCACCGTAAGAGTGTTCTGTCGTTATGTGGCTATGTATTGTTTTTATTACTCAGTGTTGGGCTGTTTTGCCAGTCTCCGCTTCGGTTAGTGAGAGTGAGCTTTTCCCGCCCCGCCCTTGCACACTCTGCTGTACACAGGGATTGTTGTCATTAGTACAGTTCCAGCCCTGAGTGAATGGTGAACGAGATTTTTTTGTTTTTTACTTTCAATGTAAATGGTTCGAGGGAGTTTTAAAAAAGGAAAGATGTTTTTGATTTTCTTAGGAAACAAAATAGTAATATTTACTTTTTACCAAAATGTAATGTGCGTGCGTGCGTGCGTGCGTGCGTGCGTGCGTGTGTGTGTCTCCGTCTGTCTGTGTTGGGAGGGGGGGGGGGCGACGTGCGTGTGTGTGTGTGTGTGTGTGTGTGTGTGTGTGTGTGTGTGTGTGTGTGTGTGTGTGTGTGTGTGTGTGGTGTGTGCGTGCGTGCGTGTGTGTGTGCGTGTGTGTCTGTCTGTCTGTGTTGGGAAGGGGGGAGGCGACGTTTAATGACAAATCTATGTATGTTAATATTGTGTGTTGTCATTTTAAGTTGTTTTTGAGTATGAAATGTACGCGCCTACGGCTCATTTGAGAAAGGGCTCTAAACTCCACTATTATTATTATTATTAGCTCAGAGTAGGTAGATATATATATATATAGATAGATATATATATAGGGGAAGGGGGGGGGGGTGGAGAGTAAGGGAAGCAGGTTGCAAGCATGAGGAAGAGTCACAAGTCAGAGGTTGCCATAACATAACTTTTATTTGTACACCAGCCAACCAGGAAACAGTGTAGGCTCTCCCCTGAGATGAACACGTGAACACCGGCCGCAGGGACACGGGGGAAAGGGAACGCTGTCGGCCCAGCGCACAAGTTTTAACACCTTAGATAATTGGGGCCATAAAACTCACACCCAATCAAAAAGGATAAAGGACAGGAAAGAAAAGGTTAAAGGGTCATGGCCCGAAACATGTATACAATACACTCGGTTACATCTATATATATATATTAAAGAGAAAGATTTTAAGAGAAGTTTTGAACTGTGAGAGAGAACGTACTGCAGTGTCGGATGTGAGGAGGAAGGTTGTTCCAGATAAACAAAACCTTTGTCTTTAACAGACGCAGAGCTATTTTTCAATCGATTTATGACCTAGTTTGTTAACGAGGCCTATCAACGTACGAACGTCGTGGAAACGTTACCATAAGCTCTGCCATTTTGTGTCTGCCAGTCTGTGACGACGAACAAACAAGGTCGGCATGTGTGGCAGAGGGTACATTACGTCAAGAGCCTGCCTTTTTCTGCTCTTCGTTGCCCGGGTTAACCCCTTCGCTGCCCCAGCCTGTAAAATGTCCGGGCTGAAAGATGCACGGACGCGCCTGCAAACAGCACATTATCCGGTCCTACAATGCATCTACTTTCGGTGCTATGCGTTTTGATAAAAATCCTTTCACACTGATGCCAGTGCAAAAAAGAAGAAGACAGAAACGGTTTTAGATTTCGCACTACTGGTCGTTTTGGCATGTAGCATCATGGCAGTGAAGGGGTTAAGAACGAGCCAACAAAGCCGCGTGCGCCCCGCGGAACTCAATTTCGAAGTAAATATAAGCCCTACGGTGACACGGATACTGATAGCAGAACCATACAATACCTGCATATGAAAATAACTGCACATTTTCTTTGGAAGTGAAACAGTGGATCCCTTGTCTACAGCGCGTGTATTTATGCATGCGTGTTTGGGCGCACGTGTGTGTGTGTGTGTGTGTGTGTGTGTGTGTGTGTGTGTGTGCGTGCGTGCGTGCGTGCGTGCGTGCGTGCGTGTGTGCGTGCGTGGTGGTGGTGCGTTGTGCGTGGTGGGGTGGGGGTGCGTGGTGTGTGTGTGAGTGTGTGGGTTTTGTGGGAGAGTGTGATGGTGAGGAGTGAGTGTGATGGTGTGAGAAGAGAGAGAGAGAAGACAGAAGAGAACAGGAAAAGAGAGAGAGTGTGATGTGTGTTGTGTGTGTGTGTGTGTGTGTGTGTGTGGTGTGTGTGGTGTGGTGGAGAGAGAAGAGAGAGAGAGAGAGGAGAGAGAGAGAGAGCAGAGAAGAGACAGACACACACAGACACACAAGGGGGGGGAGAGAAGAGAGGGGAGTGTGGTGAGATGAGAGTGTGTGTGTGTGTGTGTGTGTGTGTGTGAGAGTGAAGGGGGGGGGGGAGGGTGTGTGTGTGTGTGGTGTGTGTGTGTGTGTGAGAGAGAGAGGAGGGGGAGAGAGGGAGAGAGAGAGGGGGGTAGTGTGTGTGTGTGTGTGTGTGTGGTGTTGTGTGTGTGTGGTGTGTTGTGTGTGTGAAAAAGAGAAGAGAGACAGAGAGAAAGAGAGACAGACAGACAAACAGACAGAGATTTCTCCATCTGTCCTACACATCTATTTCCGTTCACCTTACAGTGTTGCGTTACTGTTACACGTGTGTAATAAGGAGGAGATAGCTGTTTATGGGTGCACCACGTTGGGGCAGAACTAAACAAAATAAAAATAGTAACCTCGCTTCAACAGCCTCAAGGCGGTATTCTTTGCTGTACAGTTAAACGGATCGGTTACAATTTCCTTCAAACTGCAGCCAGAACAGTTTGCATGCTTTAACTACACCCGTCATTCCCGCAACTGCCGTTTCAACAGGTAGCACTGTCGTGAGTCACACACTCCAGTCCCCGCCTCGCGGAAGAGAGGTAAGAAGGTGCTGACAAATTATGTGCACGCATGGCCCATACTGTGATTTCCCTATGGTAGCCGAAAATTGTAATAATTGAACAGTGGAGCGTTCTAATTTGTCTTTATTTAATTTTAACTCAGTCATAATTATTTAGATTTTCTTAGACTTTAGAGATGTTGTTGGGATAAATACTCTCAACATATACAACCGAATATTTCAAATCTTCCAATTATTTCGAGGTCTTTTCTCGCTTGTACTGGAGAACGTCACACAGTTTCCATTTGAAGCAAAGACACAACCTAACCCAGGACAAAGACCCAGACTGTAAACACCGTCATCTGGACCAAAAGCACGCACACACACACACACACACACACACACACACACACACACACACACACACACACACACACACACACAAGAAAAAAAGAAGAAGAAAAAACCAACGTAGCACTCTCAAGTTGTGACGCGTTTCTATCTAGGTCTCCAGAACAGTGACTGCGACCGCCTGATTTGCATAATCAAATTGGCCGGGGTCTGTGGAGTCGAGTGATGGGAATAAGGACCGCGGTCTCCGAGGGATGTCACGCAGACTCGCTGGCAGACATGGGGCGGCTCGCTCGGTATAGCGAGCAGAACGAGACTTAGAACTAAGAGCGTACCTGTCTGGCTTTGCAAAGAATGCAAGCAGTGTCAACACACACGCGCGTGCACACACGCACGCTTACACACACACACACCCATACTCTCTCTCTCTCTCTCTCTCTCTCTCTCTCTCTCTCTCTCTCTCTCTCTCTCTCTCTCTCTCTCTCTGCCCTAAGATGACCTGCTGCAAAATCATATCTACGAGTGTAGCTGTCGGACTTTGCAAACAAAGCAAGCAGTGCACTCTCTCTCTCTCTCTCTCTCTCTCTCTCTCTCTCTCTCTCTCTCTCTCTCTCTCTCTCTCTCTCTCTCTCTCTCTCTGCCCTTAGATGACCTACCCTACAATTAGAAAACTATGAGTGTAAATGAAACTGTCGGACTTTGCAAAGTAAGCAAGCAGTGCAAACTCTCTCTCTCTCTCTCTCTCTCTCTCTCTCTCTCTCTCTCTCTCTCTCTCTCCCTTTTTCTTCTCTCTCTTCCCTCTCTCTCTCCCTCTATGCCCTAAGCGATCTGGCCTACAAGTTGACGTTAAATCCATTTGCTTGATTATACAGGGCCTCTCTCCCCCCCCCCCCCCCCCCCCCCCCCCCCCCTCCCCTCCTCCTTTACCGGTCCCCCACTTCAGTCAAAGATCTTGACACACTAATCAGTGCCGGAAGTTGAACAAGCCTAGTCCAAACACTAAAGGTCGTCCATTCAGCAGGCATGACGCTACTGTACATATATATATTTTATGCTGCAATTTACTCCTGTCTGACCTTACATCTGAACAGATGGCCCGGCTGCAGGAAATAGCCTACAGAACCATGCTGCCGGACTGGTGGTCTTCCGTAATAAAACGTAATGAACGTCTCACAGCTCTTCTGAAGAAATTCCACCGGCTTTCTGTAGCAGGGCGCATTTTCTTTAAACTGGCAGCCTTTTCATTTCGGTACTTGGATGGCACTCTACCACCGTCTGTCCTCGTACTCACACCCTCCAGATCTCTCCGTTCTTCCTCTCAGAAACCTCTGACTGTTCCATGGGTCAGCCTGAAAAGTGCTGGTGCACGATGCTTTCAATGCCAGGCTCCAGTTCTTTGGAATTCATTGCCATTGAATACCTGCCTCTCCTCGTCTTTGTCTTTTAAAGCTCAGCTTAAAATACACCTCTCCTGCACCGCCTTTTGTCATATCTATCTATATGTCTATCGGCCTTTGAGGAACGCTAATTATATGTCTCTGAAAAGGTACTGGCGGGGACCGAGATACACATGAGGTGGGGGAAGAGGGAGGCTGTACCTATTGCTGCACTGTCACCACCAGCATTAAGATGGGCAACAATGACTGCCATTCTAATGTCTAATTACGAGGGACGTATATAGTCATCAGACAGGTGAGATCAAGAGGAGGGAGGTGAGCTGGACTCTCACGAAGAAGTTAGACGCTTTTGCAGGCGAGATCAAGAGGAGGGAGGTGGTGCTGGACCCACAAGTTAGCCCAGAGAAGATCAAGAGCAGGGAGGTGTTGCAGGGCTAGAGATTTGGACTTCTTTTGCTCCAGTTGTTTCCCAACGGCGAAGCTACGGACATTGTCTTTGTGACTGTGTTCTGCATAGCAGTTGGGACAGCGTGGTGCGGTGATTGCTGCGTAATGCCGGGCGGACACTGCCTTAACATTTTGTTGTTCTGGCGGCGGTCCACGGCAGCCTTGGTCTTCCGGGTCGGCGCCTGTTTCGAGGTTTCACTCTTCTGTCCCCCTTTTCCAATTCGTCCCCGTCCCTAATAGGCCTACTCGCCTCCGTGGGCGTTAAGCAACAAAGCCCCCCCCCCCCCCCCCCCCCCCCCCCCCCACCCCCACCACACACACACCACACCTTTTGAAGAGAGAGGAGCGCCGCAGCGGAATCAAACCGAAGTCCTTCTGGAGATTTAAAAACAAATCTGGTGTGACCTCTGCCCGGAAGACATCCCCCCTGCTTAAATTTCCACAGATTGGCCCACAGAAAACGGAAAATGTTTTCGAGGACGTGCTTCTGGTATTCTTGTATTTTTACTCGTATGCCAGGCGAGAGTTACCGTAGGCGTCACTGGTCTTTGTTGTTGTGTTTGTGTGGAGGATGTACCGTACCTCTGGTTGGGCTTAGGTACCTAGTATGTTTACTCGCACGCCAGGTGAGAGTTACCGTAGGCGACTCAGGTCTTTGTTGTTGCGCTTGTGTGACGTCTTTCGAGTGCTAGTTAACTCAACTGTTTGTAGATTTAGCCTCTGCCCGGGTTACGCAACAAACAAAAAGCCAAAAAAAGGAGGGTGGGGGTGGGGGTGGGGTCATGGGGGAGGGGCTGCTTCCATTACACAGTCCTAGGTCATAGAGTCAAGCGCAAGCCTGACGTCTTACACAGCCTCGGTCACCAAGTCCCACGGGCCAGATCAGGGGTGACAGCAGACTGTATAGTCTCGCCTGATCTGTCTGGATGGCCGAGACTAGGAGGTCTGTTCACGACTAAAGACAA
>JABMCL010003256.1:930000-947500 GCA_018857735.1 Alviniconcha marisindica | reverse complement strand
GTTTGTGTGTGTGGTGGGTGCGTACTAGGTGGTGCGTGAGGTATCATAGTGTGGTGTGCGTGCGTGGCGTGCACGTGTGTGAGTGAGATTTTAGTGTGGTGTGTGTGTGTATGTGTGCGTGCGCGCGTGTGTGTGTGTGTGTGTGTGTGTGTGGACACACACACGCATGCGCGCACGCATCCACGCGCACGCACGCACGCACACACACTATAGATAGATAGTGACACGCACATATATAATTTCCCTCTCTCTCTCTCTCTCTCTCTCTCTCTCCTCTCTCTCTCTCTCTTCTCCTCTCTCTCCTCTCTCTCTCTCTCTTACTAGAGAGAGAGGCAGAGAGAGATACAGACAAACCACACGGCAAAATACCTAAGGCAGCGCATGAAACCCTGAAAATCACGGCTGAAAGAAAGAGGCACTTCTGCAGGGGTAACTGAAATAAGAACAACTCTCTTTCGTTTTTGGTTTTTGGAAGCGTAGCCTATAGGTCTCTCGTGGGGAAGGAAATCAAGCACGATTCGTACGAGAAAGCAAACAACGACTTGTAGACAGCTCATCAGAAGGATGGCGCGACAAGACCTCTGCTACTGAACGATTTGAACACTGCGGGCAATTCAAGCAGACGTTAGAATAATGAGGGATAGCTGTCCTGGCGTAGACCCAAAGTACACCGAGACGCAGTGGTGACGATTGAGACCAGGAGTTAATAACTTTTGTTGAACAAATACAGATGTGACATCAAATGTTCAGCTGCCACTGGGCCCTCGGGGCGGAGCGGAGGAGGAGAATGAAATTCAGTCATTTCACTTTCGTCTGCCAACCACTGAACCAATTACGGAATGTTTCTGTTTACCTCCTTGTTGATGCTGCAAAGCGATCCGTCCTTCCACATCGTTAAAGCAATGTTGCTTCCTGAAGATTGTGTAAATCTAGCCAAATTTATTGTAGAAGCTGAGAAAGTGAAAAAATCCTGAATTTGGAAATTTACACATGGAAATTCCTGAATCTATCTGATGTAGAAAAAACGATTATAACGCTCAAGCGACGTCATTTCAAACCAAATACTAGAAAACTGGGCCCAAGCCTGTCAAGCTCAAGTTGCAGATTTCTCATAGTGATTATTGTATTTCTGTGTGTGATTGAATAGGTGTGTCACCGTGCGAGTGTGTGTGTGTGTGTGTGTGTGTGTGTGTGTGTGTGTGTGTGTGTGTGTGTGTGTGTGTGTGTGTGTGTGTGTGTGTGTGTTCGTGTGTGTGTGTGTGTGTGTGTGTGTGTGTGTGTGTGTGTGTGTGTGTGTAACCAATCGATTTACACACACACACACACACACACACACACACACACACACACACACACACACACACACACACACACACACACAGAGGCGCTCGCACTGATGCTGGCAGCTGCGAGGCCTGGCTAGGCCTAACTCTCCGTCTGGCGCCATCGCGATCAGACAAAGCCAGACTGCCTGTCTCAGAAGTCACGTGCCCAGTTAAACCCCTCAGCTCCACCTTCCGTAGCCTACGCCTAGTTACGCAACGGGGGTGCTTTCTGCCAAAACAATTGCCAGTCACACGCTGGCGGGAAACCGCGGACGCAGAAATAACAGGCCCGCCTCTGCTGTTGTTGTTGAAGTGTTGCTTTACGTCCACAGAAACCGTAGGCTTATTTGGGACGGGAGCCCAGGACGGCCACCTCGACTTTCACACAGCTCCTGAGCTCTGAAAGG
This sequence comes from Alviniconcha marisindica, assembly GCA_018857735.1. Taxonomy (NCBI): domain Eukaryota; kingdom Metazoa; phylum Mollusca; class Gastropoda; family Provannidae; genus Alviniconcha; species Alviniconcha marisindica. The sequence continues at coordinate 945,768 of JABMCL010003256.1, read as the reverse complement.
TTGAATTGGAATTCAGTGTTGCTTTACGTCCACAGAGACCTTAGGCTTATTAGGGACGGGAGCCCAGGACGGCCACCTCGACTTTCACACAGCTCCTGAGTTCTGTCGCCTCTGCTGGAGGTTCCGAGCTATTTATTTGTCTAGACGTTGTCCTCCTTGAACCGTGGGGTAAAGTGCACGGAACGCCGCCTAATCGCACGCTTTAATTCGCATGCTCGCTGCGGAGAATGAATTCACCACAGCAGCGGGAAGAGCCCGTGAGTGTCTTATTCGCACGATGTCGACTTGCGTAATGTTCAATTCAAATCAACTTCAACCCGTCGAAAGCTGACTCTTAAGGAAATCAACACGCAATTAGGCCTCTTGTTGTTCCTTCCCATTTTGCACAAAAAGTTGGAAGTGTGTGCTTATGTTGCGTGTACTGTCTGTCTGTCTGTCTGTCTGTCTGTCTGTCTGTCGTTGAATTGTTCATACTCCTTTTTGCAGATGATGTAGTTCTGTTGGCAACCACTCCTTATGGTTTACAAAACCAACTGAATTCTCTGAAAGCATGCTGTGATAGACTGCACATGGAAGTAAACAGAGATAAAACAAAAGTTATGGTGTTCCGAAAAGGCGGCTACCTGTCAAAACATGAAAAATGGTATTATGATGGCGTTGAAATGGAAGTCGTAAACAAATATCATTATCTTGGTTTCGCATTCACGACAACTTTAAGTGTAAAACAAGGTACAGATCATTTGGTTGCAAAAGGTAAAAAAGCCGTCTTCAATCTATGTACGTCTTTCCAAAAATGCAGAGAAATGACAAAAGAGACTTCCTTTAAAATATTTGATTCAAAGATTCAGTCAGTTTTGTTGTATTCATCAGAAATATGGGGGCTACACATACTAGACAGCATCGAAAGAGTACATCTCATGGCATGTAAAAGATATTTGGGAGTGCCAAGCCGTACCCCAAACAAGATGGTATATGGAGAGTTAGGTAGATATCCTCTCTTTATTGCCTCATATGTTCGTTGTATTAAGTACTGGTTGCGCTTACAGTATATGGAACAGAGCAGATTACCTAATCAGGCCTACAGGATGCTTGTTAATCTTGATGAAAACGGGAAACAGTGTTGGGCAACGGAGGTACGAGAACTCCTGTGTAAAACTGGCTTTTACTTTGTATGGTTACAGCAAGGCGTTGGAGACGTCAAATCATTTTTGTATGTCTTCAAGCAAAGATTGTTAGACATGTTCACCCAGGAGTGGACTGCTGACATCAGAGACAAAGAAAGATATGAAATGTATCGTTCTTTCAAAAGTTATGTTTTGTCGAGTAGCACTGACGCAATTCCGACTTGGTGTACTTCCAATAAATAGCAATATGTACAGATACAGTGACTGTCCTACAAACAAAAACTGTGTATTTTGCCAAAACCAGGTTGAAAATGAAGATCACTTCCTTTTGGTTTGTCCTCTGTACACGGATCTAAGAAACAGATTCCTTGAACAAAAAGGTATTCAGTCGTTACAGAACATATTGAGAAGGAAAAACACTAAAGGTTGTCGACTGCTTTCAAAGTTCATTTTCCATGCTATTAACAGAAGAAAACTATATGTAGATGTGTAAGCACCTGGGATGATATTGACTAGAAATGACTCCACCTTATTGACCGACACACAGTACTTTGTCGGCATCTACCACCATAATGTCTCATTTTCCCGGTGCGACTGTTTGGTCCTCTTTTCTTTTGTTTATTGTTTTTGTTTGTTGTTTGTTTGTTTGTTGATATGTGTCTTGTTTGTCTGTGTGTTTTGCTGTTTGTATGTCTTATTTGTCTGTCTGTGTGTATAATTTAGTTTTGTATTGCGGTTTGTATATGGGTCTATGGCCAAAATACAATAAACCATCTGAAGTCTGAAGTCTCTCTCTCTCTCTCTCTCTCTCTCTCTCTCTCTCTCTCTCTCTGTCTCTGGGTCGGTTTGGCCTAGCGGTAAGACGTTGGGCTGGTAAGCAGAAGGACTTCGGTTCGATACCGCTTCGGCTCTCCTTCCTGTTGAAAAAGGTTGTGGTTTGTGGACACTGTCTTGTGACTTTGTCCTTCACAATTATGGAACATTAAAACGGCTCTCATTGCTGCCCATCTTAATGCAGGAGTCATTCCGGTGGCGACAGTGTAGCGATAGTTATATAATCTCTCTCTCTTCCCCCCCCCCCCCCCCCCCCCCCCCCCCCCCCCCCCCCCCATAAGCCTTAAGATTTCTGTGGACGTTAAGCACCATGTTTACTAACCCCTCACCCCCCCACCCCTCTCTCTCTCATTTTTTTTAAATTTTATCATTTGGTTTATTGGCTCTGCCATTAACCTTGCATAAGTGGGTGCGCGTTTTGTTGTTTTTGTTGTTATTGTTGTGTTTTAACAAGGACAGATTGTAAGACTGGGCTTCTGTCTAAAATCTTTATCATTGAGTAGTAAAAAAAAAAAGTAAAAAAAAACCTCTGTCTGTCTGTCTGTCTGTCTGTCTGTCTGTCTGTCTGTCTGTCTGTCTGTCTGTCTGTCTGTCTGTCTTCTCTCTCTCTCTCTCTCTCTCTCTCTCTCTCTCTCTCTCTCTCTCTCTCTCTCTCTCCACGTTACTTAAGCTTACTTTATGACTGAAGAATTTATCTGCTTGATTGTCTGATACATGACATTATTAGCTTCCTTGAATTTTTCTTTTTAATCCATTTATCTACATCATAAAAGCAAAAATTAAATTTAGAAAGGAATAAAAAGCATAAATTAAATCAATGCACAACGACGACGACGACGACAATGCTGCTCAGTGCTGCTGCTGCTGCTGATGATGATGATGAATGTATGGCTGGCTGGGTCAATCATGGCGTAAGCGCAGGCATCCATTGTTTTCAAGGAGTCTGGATGAGCCGATCTTACCAGCTCACTGAAACACTAATGTGTCACGCTTCCACGATGCACGCGAGTAATTGAGATGCTCACCCAGATTCTGCGAGTGGGTGCCTGCAGCTGCATGCAACAACCGCAGTCGCTTACATCAGCCGCCATGGCAGGATCAAAGAGCTGTGCGAGGTGAGGTTATGCGAACAGATACCTACCTACCCGGCAGAGCATGCAGTTTCGCTCACTTCAAAGGCGCAGGTACACGAGCGGTCCAGTTCCGCCCGAATGGTTGGGAGCTGAGGAATGTTCGAACCTCATGCGGTCGAGTAAGTAAGTAAACTGGTGTTTTACGCCCAGTCAACCAATGCGGTTATATCAGGGCGATACATATTTTGTCATCACATGTTACTTTTTAAAAGTGTATACGTGTTAAAACTGGTATATGTACAATTTTAAAACCACGCTTAAAAGGGAAGTAATACATAAACATAACCAAAAGTGATCTCAAGTTGTTGTTTTTTAATCTAAAAAATATTGATTTCTTTCAAAATGTTAAAGATCTTCTCAGGTGAAATCTCCTGAAAGAACACACGCAGTGATTCAGCTGTAACGTGGCTCTCTCTTATTTCAATAAGATCTGAACAAAATTCCGAAACAGAATGACTGCTAGCGTTCTAAACAAGATCGGAACAAGTAAGTAAAATATATTCAATAGCTAAAAGGTTCATCACATCCGATACACACTGGCGGTTCCTCACCCTTGAATAAAAAGGAATGAGAAATAAAAGAATGGCTGATGTGCAATCGGGCTATCACAGTTTCTTCTTTTTTGTTTGTCCGAGGACAAACAACACACTCTTTTAAAACTGGAAATATTCTATGTAATTTATTTCCCGGAAACTCATCCCACCCAGGTTTTTGCACGTGATTTTAAGTCTGAGAATGAGATGAGCTCAACCGGGGCATCTTGTCCTTCTTAAACATACTGGCTGCCACACAATACAGCCGAAACTGACAGACTAAAGCAAAGGGAAGGTTGATGCGTTCAACCTTGCTACTCGAGAGTTACCGTCCCTTGTGACCTCCGGCCTTTCCCCGGCTTCAGTTGAAAGGGCGGGCGCTCATTGGCTGGCGGATGCTGTTCACCCGTTTGTAATATATCATTGTGTATTTGGAACGGCCGGACAGGTTGAAACCGATGCACTTGGTGTGTTTGGAACGGACAGATCGGAAACAGACGCTCTGAGCTCTGACACGTACACGATCTGTCTGAGATCAGATTCGGACGGTCCTCCCCAACCATACGACCGAAAGGGCCCGTGTATGAGCGCCTTTACGCATGCAGCCCAATGATTCAACTGACTATTTATACAGTGGAAATGTTTCTTTGTTAATCATGGAGGGAAAATCCTGAACAAATACAGTGTGAACCACCACACAAGCAAACAAAGCACACCATCGCCCAATCCTAGATAATTAATTATCCTCTGAAAGAACGGCATAGTCTGATGAGCACTGATGGGAGCTCCCGATGACTAGGCAACACAGGACGGCACTATAGCCTCGGCCTCGTAATGACCAATGTCTAAAATCTAGTGAAATAAGAGGTTAAAAACCTTCCTTTTTTCACAATATTAAAATTTTGTACACCAGCTAAAACCAGTATCCGTTTTCCTCGTCTGTGTGTGTGTGGGAGGGGGGGGGGTGTTTGTGTCTGGATGTGGGTGTTTGTGGGGGTGGTGTTTGTGTGGGGGTGGGGGGTTTGGGTGAGGGTGGGTGTGTGGGTGTATATGTGTGGGTGTGGGTGTATATGTGTAAGTGCGTGTGCATGTGTGTGCGCGCAAGCGCGTGTGTATGTATGTGTGTGCCTAGGTGTGAATGTGTATGTGTGCGTGCGCAAGCGTATGTACATGCGTATGTGTGGGCGGGCGTAAGTGTGTGCGTGCGTGCGTGCGTGCGTGCGTGCGTGCGTGCGTGTGTGTGTGTGTACGTACTGTATTTAGCCCACTGTTCCCATTTATTTTAATGTGCGTTTTTGTATACATGTCATTAAACCGATGCCAACGGATGGCGCAGCTTGGCTCAGTTCAGCATGCAACTGCTAGACAATTTCAATCATCAGCTTACAGTAGCTGGCTCTTTTCCAAGTCTACTGAAAAACTACTGGAAGATGTCAAAAGATATCCAAAAAGGTGATGGTCCTCAATGTCAACGATCTCACAAATCATGGATTTTCTATTTTAATATATATCTTTATATATATACGACTTTATTTGACGAGAATACGAAACCTGTTTATACTCTCCTTCGTTCTTAAAGTTGCTATATTTTCTTGGCTCGAGTGCAGTGTCAGCAGGGCAGGTTGTGAAGACAGATAATCAGTTTGGAACGCCCAGTTAGCCATGATGGTTATATCAAGGCGAAAACAGACTGCTGTCTGTTTAGATCAGTGGAGTTTTTGTAAGCATTCAGGGCGTGGACTAGCGCATTATTAAAGGGCACATTGTTTTTATTATAATTATAATTATTATAGCGACTCATTTATTTCTCTGTTCTTCTTCCGAATAGCGTCAAACTACAACACGACTGAGCTTGAAGACTCGGACACTTTGGTGCATACTGGGTTATTTTGGTTGTTTCCAGAACCCACCGAACTACGGCATGGAAAACAGGACATTCCACGTGTACAAACGATCTTTTAATTGCATGCGTATAATTATACACACACATACGGGCGGGGGGGGGGGGGGGTCGGTTCCAGTTTACTTTCTCACCCAAAGGACCTTTGTAGACCTTTAAAATGATTTAGCCACAAACAAGTGCAATATGCCCCAACCCCCTTTCTTTTTCTTTGGAGGACGATGGGGGGGGGGGAGACAGAGGACGGGGAAAGGGGAGGCGGGTGCCATTTTATCCAATCGGCCACTTTCATGCATGTAAAAAGTGCACGCCTGTAGAGATTCCGTGAAGCTATAAAAATGTCAAACGTGATAGCTAGCAATGCGTACGTGTGCAGAGGTCAGCCTGACATGGTGTGATTAGTCGCCCTGCGTTGCCAATCGATCATTCAATTAAGTAATTAGAAGGGGAGGAGAGAATCAGGCTGTGTGTGACTCTGTGTGTGTGTGTGTGTGTGTGTGTGTGTGTGTGTATGTGTGTGTGTGTGTGTGTGTGTGTGTGTTGTGTGTGTGTGTGTGTGTGTGTGTGTGTGTGTGTGTGTGTGTGTGTGTGTGTGATATGTGTGTGTGTGTGTGTGTGATGTGTGTGTGTGTGTGTGTGTGTGTGTGTGTGTGTGTGTGTGTGTGTGTGTGTGTGTGTGTGTGAAGTGTGTGTGTGTGTGTGTGTGTGTGTGTGTGTGTGTGTGTGTGTGTGTGTGTGTGTGTGGTAAGTGTGTGTGTGTTGTGTGTGTGTGTGTGTGTGTGTGTGTGGTGTTCGTGTGCGAGGTGGTATGCTGTTCTGTCAGTGTGTGTGGTAGTGTGATGTGGTAGTGGTGATGTGTGTGGTGAGCTGTGTTGGGCTGGTGGTGTCCGGTTTGTATTGTGCGTTCGCGCGAAAACCCGAAGAGTAGCCGTCATGTTTTCCTTACAAGTTGTTGAAAAGTATTGCAATGAGGCTAACGACTGGTGAATGCCGACCAGCCTGGTGACGCTTCTCTGGTCGCGTGGATCGTCCGCAGAATAGGGGGGAGAGAGAGAGAGAGAGAGAGAGAGAGAGAGAGAGAGAGAGAGAGAGAGAGAAGACGGGGGTAGGGTGATATATCAAGGTGAGTCTTGATTCTTTAACTTTAGGGAGCCGGTTTGGCCTAGCGGTAAGGCGTTAGGCTGGTAAGCGGAAGGACCTCGGTTCGATACCGCTTCGGCTCTCCTTTCTCTTCAAAAAGGTTGTGGTTTGTGGACACTGTCTTGTGACTATGTCCATCACTTCCTACTGAAACATTAAAATGGCTCTCATCGTTTCCCATCTTAATGCAGGAGTCAAACTGGTGGTGACTGTAGCGATAGGTATATAATCTCCTCTCCCCCCCCCCCCCCCCCCCCCCCTCGGTACCCCCCCCCTTCCCCCTTCTCCCCGTCCCTAATAAGCCTCATGGTTTCTGTGGACGTTAAGCACCATGTTTACTTACTTACTTACTTTTTTAACTTTAATGCCCACCACGAGGGTCACATCAACGCGAAACACAAGTGATTGAATCGCAATGAAAAAAAGGTCTGATTCACCGTTTTTATCCCAAGCCATTGTATGCTGGACAAAGAGTAGGCAAAAAAGGAAACGAAACAGAACCACGAAAGCAAACGTTAGAAAGGCAGAATTGCTGACAGGAGGCAAATTTAAGCTACGTTCTGACCCGATTCAGGCATTAACCCTCTCACTGCCATGACTTCACTTGAAAACGACCAATAAAAATGCGAAGTTTGAAATCCTAAAACAGTTTTGTTTTCGTTTTCGCGTTAACATGTAAAAGAATTTTCTTCAAAACGCACGATATGAAAATTAGATTTGTTAGAGGACCGGAAAATATACTTTTATCAGGCGCCTGTCTGCACTTTTCAGCCCGGAAATTTTACAGTGAAGGGGTTAAAGGTTGAGACCCTGATAGCTGTGGCTTCTCTGCAGAGTCGACCTAATTTCTGCGTCCGCGGTACCCCACTCCGGAAGATGCTGATGTTATAAAACGATAAGCAATGTTACAACAACAACCGCAAACACTGGGCAAAAGGTCGTTAATAAATAAAGTCATTAATAAATGAATACGTAAAAGATCCAACAGACATAGCTGAACATATCATATTAAATCTCAAGCAAAGTCAGGTTCAATGTTATGATAAAACAAAATCCAAAACAAGGATGACTGTAGAACGCCCGCATTCTATAACGAAAATTATACATAACGAAACCGGGTAAGTGAATTTCCATTTTTCTGTTCTTTTGTCTCTCGCAAAAGGGGCTTACCTGGAAAATTCGCATGTTTTCCATTGTCGTATTAAAATCGCGTTCGTTTTATATAGAACGTTGTATGTGCTTGGATCGATGTTTTAACAGGCAAAAATACCACGAGTTTGGGGGCCTATTCTTGTAGTCCACAGGAACGTGCGCCAATCGCGTTTGACGCAACAAAAATAAAAATAAAGAAAAATCTGCTGGCCTTCATAAATTGAAGAGGATCACCTTCCCCACCCCTGTGTTTACGCACGCAAACAACGTGCATGGCTTTGAGACAGTGGTTCAGATCAAAGCTCTCTCTGCGACGCCAGCGGAAAATGATCGTCAGCCCATTACAGGATACGTTCAAACTTGGCTTCTCCCCCTTTGAAATGGATCCGGTGAAACCTAGCTCTCACTCGGAAGGCTATAATAAGAACGCTTTCTTTCCTACGGCCCAAAACAACAGCAGTAATTATTTCGTCTCTTCACAGCTTTCGTCTTCCCGAAAACGACAGTTAGCCGGTAGGATATATGTTCAAAATATGGCTGAAGCCCTCGATCGTCAAAGCTAGGGTTCTGTCGAAAACTGGTCACATGCTTTAATGGAGGCCAAAACCAGTTCGCGAAGAAAATTTGTCCTCTTCAGCCATGATAAGTTAAGTTCCTTGCATAACAGCTTTCACCCTCCAGAAATGGAGATAAATCCTTCGAAGATGGCCCATGTGGTGGGGTAATAATAACAAATTAAACGGGTGGGGGTGGGGGGGTGTTTAAACGCACACGCAATCCCCTCACCCTACAGAATGCATTTATCAATGTGCAACTGCGTATACCGGGTGACCCCAGAGTGTTCAGCCGTGGAATGCTACAACTACAACAGTTATATAGTTAGTTGGTGCTTTGAGCCCAGTCAGCCACATAGCCTGGGTTATATCAAGGCTAACAACAACAGCTACATAGCCTGGGTTATATCAAGGCTAACAACAACAGCTACATAGCCTGGGTTATATCAAGGCTAACAACAACAGCTACAAAGATAAAGTTGCAGTTTGCATGTTTGCAGGACTTTTGCGAGCGCAGATCTGTAGCTGCATAATTATTGGCACTTTGCAGCGACACAATTTTGCTGCTTCAATTGCTGGTGAAATGGACCTGCTGTCGCCAGCCTCTGACCGACAGGTGAGCTTTAACCAGTCAGCGCCTGCGTACAAATAATAATCAAAGTATTTATAAAGCGCAAAATCGTGTCCGTATAGATAATAGACTATAAGCGCACGCGCGTGCAGACACACACGCGCGCACGCACCCGCAAACACGAGCATACTGACTATACCCCGGGCAGCAAACAGCAACTTATAATGATAATTAAAGCATTTTTAAAGTGCAAAATCTTGTCCCTAGAGACTATTCTAAGCGCGCACGCGCGCGCGCACACACACACACACACACACACACACACACACACACACACACACACACATACACACACACACACAAACACACACAGAGGCACCCGCACACACAAGCATTTTGACTATACAAAGCTAAATATACACAGATTAAAACGGGCAGCAGACGCCCGGGAGACTTGGAATGGATAAAGATGAAGACAGTAACACGGAACGGAAAACATGGCATGTCTATAGTTTTGGGAGAAGAAACGTTTTAAGGTTATACACACTTGAATGAGTCCGGACAGGGTTTCTGTCGGAGAGGAAGCTCCTCAGACAAGCCAGCAGGATTTATAGCTACACCTTGAAGCACTGGACATAGCTCACCCCCAAAAAGATAAGTGGATTAGCTCTCCATCTCGTTTTTTTAATCGTTTTTCACCGTTTGATTGTTGTTTGATTGTCGTTTTGTGGCTTGATAAAGGGGATTACCCCGAAAATTCGCATGTTGTGTTTTGTCCCAACAAACAGCGTTTTTGAATCTTTTATGTGTTTGTTACTTCTTGAATTTTAACGTCCCGTCCACAGCACAGTCACCTCAGGACGAGTGACACATTCACAGTTCTTCTACACTAGTTCAAAAACACAAAGTCACCAAAATCACAACTTACAAAGCTCGGGGTGGGGGGAGGGGGGGGGGAGGGATGGGGGGAGGGGGAACGCTACAACATCAACACAATCAACCTATTATAGGACGCGTTCAAACCGGGCTGCTGCCCTCTTTGCAAAGGATCTGGCCCAAAGCGTTCACGACACAGAAGGATTATGATTAGAACGATTCTATACTAGCGGCCACAAGCACGAGTAATTCTTCATCTTTTCGTAGCTTTCTTCTTCTCGAGACATCGCCCGTAAGGACGTGCACATCTGAAGGCATCTTTCTATTTGCAGTCGTTTGGATTACCAGTCGTCCCTCCCGATGCGTGCTCAGCCATTGTTAGAGCACGAAAGCTTCCCCTTTTTTGTATTCTGGATTCAAAATCCAATTACCTTCGCTGACTTGAGATCATTCCAGTTCCGTCTGAATCGTTAAACGAAATGCCAGCCAAGACGGAGCACTGATGTTTTCTTTTTTGATACCCCCCCCCCCCCCCCCCACTCTTCTCCCCCCCCCTTCTGCTCTACTCCCCCCCCCCCCTCTCTCTCTCGCGCCTCCTACCCTCTCTCTCTACTCTGCTCGCCCCCCACCCCTCCTCTCTCTATTCCGATTCTTCTACTTCCCCTCTCTTTCCCCTCCCACTCTCCCCTTCTTTCTCAGTGTGTGTGTGTGTGTGTGTGTGTGTGTGTGTGTGTGTGTGTGTGTGTGTGTGTGTGTGTGTGCGTGTGCGCGCGCGCGCATACGTGTAAGAGTGTCAGCAAGACTGCGTGTGCGATGTACATGTGTGTGCTTCACCACGGTATCTGTGTGTGTGTGTGTGTGTGTGTGTTCGTGCGCGCAAATTGGAAGCAAAAACAATTTTGACCTCGCATAAACCAAACGGAGACAACTATAAAAAGAGAGAGGGGGTGAGTGAGGGAGGTGGAGAGAGAGAGAGAGACAGAGACAGACAGACAGAGAGGGGGGAGGGAGAGAAAGAGAGGGAGAAGAAACAAAAAGGAAGGGAACTATTCAGATGAAGGACATTAATCATGTTCACTGAGGGCAGAAGCATACCTTTCACAACGAGGCAGTTTTGCTGCAAGAAGAAGATTGTAACTCCGCAGCGGCAAACATTTTGCAGCCGGAAACATTTGTAGACGGCTGCAGCCATGCTTGCAGAGAAAGCAAGCAGCCTTGAGGTCTCGACACAGTAGGTCCATGAACCTATCAAACTCCAAGCACTGGTTTACGACAGGCCGTGTTAAAATGTTATGTGCTGTGTAGTTATGTGGGGATTATCTTCAGCCATGATAAACTCCTTGCATAACAAAAATCTGAAACAAGAATGACTGCTAGCGTTCTCAAATAAGACCCAAACACATAAACGATTCAAAGAACGCTGATTTATTATGACATAGACAGAAGGGAAATCCCCTTCTTCAGGCCACAAAACGACACTTAAACAACAGTGAAACGGTTAAAAAATGGTTGTTTTTAAGCATTCTTTTGAATCTTTTACGTGTTTGGATCCTTGCATAACAGCATCCACCCTCAAGAAATGGAGACAAAACCATCTAAGACGGTGTTGCCATAGCCCAGGAGGGAGTTGGAGCTGCATGGGGCTCTCACGGCCGGACGGATTGTCTTGCTGCTGAGTCGTTCCTCAACAGTGGGTTTCCGGACATTGTCTTGGTGACTTTGTTCCGCACAGCTGTTGAAACAGCAATTACAACAAGTTGCTTCTTAACGTGGTAGTACTGGTGGTGGCTGATGGTCTCTTCGGTCATTACTGGTCGGAGCGCACGGACGAGCTATTGTTCACCCCCCCCCCCACACACACACACACACACACACACACTTTCCCCTGGCTTTCCCTAATAAGCTTTATGGATTCTGTGGACGTAAAGCATCATGATTACTTACTTACTTACGTGTAGATGCCCATGTAGCGGGGTAATAAATACCTTTTTTTAAACGGCCACATGCGCAGCCCCCCCCCCCCCCCCTTTGTCAATGTACAACTGCATATAATATACCAGGTAAGCCCCAGGGTGTGAGGCTGGGGAATGCTATAACAACAACAGCTCTGTCGCTGTAGATCGGACGTTTACACAAGATAGGTAGTGTTGCTTAATGTCCTCAGATGTCAGTTGACATATTAGGGACAAGCTGAGACCAGTGCCGAAGCATGGTTCAATATAGCTTTACGTCCACGGAAGCCAGAAGGCTCGTTAGGACGGACAGCCCAGGACGGCCACCTCGACTCTCACACAGCTCCTGAACTATGACGTTTACACAACTTCGGAAACGCAGATTTATAGCTGCATATGGGCACCTTGCAGCGACACAATTTTGCTGCTGCAACTGCTCGTGGAATGGGCTTGCTGTCGCCACCCTCTGACCGACAGATGAGCTTTATATAATTATTTTAGTGCAGACGCAACAGAAACTGCATAAATTAGCTCCACCTCCCTCCTCTAAGATCTCTTGATCTTATGATCTCGCCTGGAACCCTGTGACACACCTACTGGCACATCTTCCTTCTTCCTTTTTATTTAGACTTATCTTACGATTGTCAAGATAGCATTGGCCACAGTTCGTCCCCAATATGTTAATGAATTACACCAGAACAACGCCAGACCTAAAAAAGAATGTCTTTGAATACACATTTGTTTTGCAGTCGCAAAAACAAACTTAAACATGTATACGTATCCATGCACATAGTCATTTCTTGTTCTTCTATCAAGCACCATTACTGTGGAACAATCAAACTTAAGACATGCATACGTATCCATGCACATAGTCACTTCTAGTTCTTCTATCAAGCGCCGTTACTGTGAAACAATCTACCCTACTCTCTCTGACACTCTTCTTCCATACATCGTTTACATCCGCTCTCAAGGCCCATCTTTTCTCCTCTGGACTCTGAATGCCTTGCCTGTATGCGTGTGTACGTGCAGTTGTGTGCTATTGGTGCGCGCGCGCGCTTGTTTGTGTGTGTGTGTGTGTGTGTGTGTGTGTGTGTGTGTGTGTTTGCTGGAAGTGATGAGAAAGATGATGAAGGAAGTGTTGCAGCGTGTTTATGTAACTAATATTGTGTTCTAGGTTGTGTATATGTATACTTTGTTGACCTTATTGGCGTGTATTTATATGTTTTTTGTTTTTGTTTTCATTATTATTATTATTATTCTGCGCTTCGGGCTCACGTTATAAATACTCCTTTACATTACATTACATTTCAGCTGATGGGACAACCGCCATGCAGACACTGCTGGTGAGCATGAACCGGGACACTAGGTCCATTCTAAAGTGCACATGTTTTTACACTAGGCCATATGTATATATAGCTCTCTCCCTCGTCCGCTGATGCTATTTATTCCCTGGTCTGGGCCCTGTCAGTGAGCCACACTTTAGAGTGCGTATCAAGATCAAGATCAAGACTGATTATTCATTCCACCCGGGGCCCGAAACAAATGTTGCACAATTTCCTGTCTTTTCTTTACGGAGCTGCGGGACTCTCACCATCGAACTGTTGGTGCAACACTGAGGCATATGCTAGTTTCAAAAAACGAATAACTGTCACTGGCTTTTAGACACGAGTCCCAAATGCAATCACCCGACATGCAACAAGGAGCTGTGGCCACACGTGGCTCAGCGGTCAGTGCGCTGCACCGGTTAATCCAGTCCCGTTCAGTTCAAGATCGTATCTGGGTCATTCTCAGGAAAACTGGTCAAAATTGTGACATAGAGGGTCAAAATTCAAAGTGTGAATTTTTTAATGCTTTTATTTGGAAATGAAAGCTTGACATCTCTTGTGTACATAAATATAAGAAATAAATTGACAGGGTGACAAAAACCTGGATAGTTGTGCATTATGTTACGTCATGGGTCAGTGTCAGTGTCTCGCGCGTTACAGAAGACACCAGAAATCCCTGAATAGAGTCGGCTCAGTGGCCAGTTTGACTCTTGCCTTTTTATTATACAGCATTTCCTAATTAAAAAAGGGAAATATCTGCCCCTTCTGACATTTAAAAAAAATTGTACTGCCTCTTTAAGGGTTTTTGGGTTTTAAAAAGGGTTTCTTCAAAATACAAACATGCACGAAATAGATTACACATTTCTTCCCCCAAAAATTTTGGAGGATGCATTGTACTAACTTGGTCTGAACCTTATATATAAAAACATGTCAGAGGGATATTTGTTTCTTCTGTCTAAAGTTAATAACCAACCCACTTAATTAGTAGTCTGTCTCGCATTTTTGTGGACATCATCACAAGTACAAAAGCATATAAGAATAACACACCTGAACCAATGACCAAAAAACTTAATAACAAGTATATTCATTACAAAAGCAATGTTCTTTCCACATTTTCTTGATTGGAACCGGTATTGCCCCCTGTTTTAATATCGGGATAGCCAAGAGTGGCAGCAATCTAGTCCACAGTCCCCCAAGCCATATTCTCTGTCTCACGCCCTGTGTAAAAGCAAGAAAATCTTTTCATGGTGTCTTACCCTGTCTTGTGATGATGTTCCATCAAACTAATCTGGATTGCAAAAGTTTCAGTATTTGTGAAGATCTAGTAGAAACGATTGTGGCTTTGACCTTAAAAATCGCAAAATGATATTTCCCGAATGATATCTGGCTGATGATGCCTCACCATACTAAGTTTGACGGATCAGAGATATTGTCCGGGTTAAAGTTCCGAAACCCTTTACTGTGACCTTGACCTTGAATACGGGAAAGCAACCTTTTCACAAAAACCCCCAGCCCTTTTGAACATACACTGTCAAACTAAGTTGATCGCCCCAAAAAATCAGCAGTTCAGAACATATAATAGAAATATCATATTTGATTGTATGAACCAAAATTCAGTTACTGTGACCTTGACCTTGAAGAAGAAACCCAATTTTTTCCCTATGACGCTCTGGCTTATAATGATGTCTCCCAACTGGGTTTGGTTACAAATGGTTCAACGATGCATAAAAATATCATCCCAAAATAACATTAACTGAAACTTTTAACCTTGGCTGTGGCACTGACCTTGAACACAGCAATCTAACATTTTTTACTGGACACTTCTTTGCTTATGATAATCTACACTCCCCAAAATTTAGTTTGGTTGCAAAAAACTCATTTGGGTTTTGAACTAATAAAAAATATAGTTGAAACTGTCATATTTTTATTATATAAGCCCACACTGTGACCTTGACCGGGTAGAAACCCATTTTTGCATGACATTCCGGCTCATTGGGGGTGCACCACAATACCAAGTTTGGTTACAAAGATTGCAAAAAACCTCAGTCAGTGGGAACAAATATTTTCTCGAGCGTTACCTTTCCCCCACCCTGAAGACACCACAGTGCTTTCCCTTTTTTTAGTAAAATAATAACCCCACACAGCGCAGAAACAGGTCAAAAATTGCTGCCCGCAAGTCAGCTGATGTGAACTGGTACGTTTAAAGGGGTAGGTCGAAAATCAATGGTTTCAAGCAGAAATAATTTTTTTGTGGCTCGCCTTACACCATTTAAAGAAAACCCCCGTCAACCACCCCCGAAAAAAATGACTGTAATTTATTTCGTATCTATTCTTTTGTCATCAAACAAGCATTAAAAATAAGGGGGAAATGTGGTTATCTACTAAGGGTGATGAAAAATTTTTAGTTTCCGTTGTGAACAAGTCCAATATCTGATACACACTCAGAAGACACCATCGGGAATGTGCGAGACACTGATTATCTTTCCTTTTTTGGAGCTGTTAATAGCAAGCAACACACAATAAATACCATTTTTATGGGAAGAACTGGGATCCTTCTTTCCAAAAACCCTTTTTATTCACTCATGAACGATTCCCAAGGGAAATATCTGCGATCAAAACCTTTCCCAAAACCATGTCCAAATGGCGGCCATGAAAAAAAGTCGCGATTTTACAC
>JABMCL010003256.1:905000-925000 GCA_018857735.1 Alviniconcha marisindica | reverse complement strand
CGAGAAAGAGGGTTCAGTGTTTTTGGTCTGGTTGGTTAACTTTGTTTAACGCCGAGTTGTCTCCGAAGAGGTACTGGCGGGGACCGAGATACAAGGAGGTGGGGGAAGGGGAAGACCATACCTAACGCTACACCGTCACCACCGGAACGACTCCTGCAGCCTTCAGCACTTCAACAGTTTCAGGTACCTGTGCACCACGGTAACAATTAAAGGACCGAGCGGTGATTTCTTCGGAAGCTGGGGGCAGGCTGGATTGGGGGTGCAGAGGGGAAGGGGGAAAGTGGTTGCGTGGAGCGGCGTTGCAGACATTAAAGGTAATCGGGGACCGCATGACGCCGGC
The DNA here is from genome assembly GCA_018857735.1 of Alviniconcha marisindica. Taxonomy (NCBI): domain Eukaryota; kingdom Metazoa; phylum Mollusca; class Gastropoda; family Provannidae; genus Alviniconcha; species Alviniconcha marisindica. The sequence continues at coordinate 924,660 of JABMCL010003256.1, read as the reverse complement.
CGTGTCGTCGTTGACAATGAACCTCCGGCCACAGAGGTGTCAGTTAAGCTTTGCAGCAAGCGATCGCTCTGCTGACGACTGGACGGAAGATCAGAGGACGTGGCGGTCTGGCGTTGTACACATCCGGCCAGCCGTCCGCGCAGATCTAGCCTAGCTATCTATCAAGCGGCTGCTGGTGAGGCGAGGGAGGACACGGCGACTGATGGAGTAGGTAGGTGTGCGAGCTCGCAGTGACCTGGGCCGGGTTGATGTACGTGTCATGGTCCCGTGACCGAGAGACTAGCGCGTGGCGTACGTACGAATGGACGAATGAAGTGTTTATTACGTACTGATTCCAATCCCCTCGTAAATAAACAATTCGTACGAACGAGGGTAATGGAATCAGTAGTAGTCAATATTTTTGTTTTACATCCAGCCCTCGGGGCAAGCAGTGTGTGTGTGTGTGTGTGTGTGTGTGTTTGCGGGGGGCGAGGGGTAGGCAGTTCTGTCAGTTCTTTCTACAGCTTTGTTGGAGCTTCGGTTAGATGGTTTGGGTAAGGGGCAGGTTGGAAGGGGCAGGGGGTGGGGTGGATGTGTGTGTGTGAGAGAGAGAGAGTATTATTGATGTATTATGGGAGGTGAGAGAGAGAGAGAGATATATATATAGAGAGAGAGAGAGAGAGCGTCTGTGTGTGTGAGAGAGAGAAGTGGGGAGACTGAGACACAGAGAGAAATGTGTGAATGTGTATGTGTGTGTGTACGTGCGCGCGTGTTCGTGTATGTGTATGTTTGTGTGTGCCATGTATGTGTGCGCGCATGTCTATTCAAGCGTGTGTGTGTGTGTGTGTGTGTGTGTGTGTGTGTGTGTGTGTGTGTGTGTGAGCGCGTGCGCGCGCATGCATGAGCACGCGTGTGTATGAGCCATATGCGTTCGCGCTTACGCGAGTGCGTGTGCGTACGCGAGTGCGCTTGAGGTTTTTTGTTGTTTTTGTTGTTGGGGGAGGGGTGGGGCAGTTCTTAAATTATAACACCTCACCATAACATATGACAAAGGATATTTTTGCATCTTTCAATTTTATCTTTCTAAAACGCTCAGTCAGTCAATCCTTCACTATACCAACAACACAACGAAGAAAGAAACACAAAATACGTATGCAGGCAAGCTCATAATCACAGACGAACTCAACTGGCCTTAATTGGACGAACTAGTCTGACAGGCAACATATTTTTCCCGCCATTCCGCTCAGCGTAACCTCGGTGGGCGACCACCTACAGCGCCCTCGTCGCCCTCGTTGTTAACGTTTCAGCTGACATGTCTGGCCGCGATTTGAGACAGCGTGTGGAGCGTGTCCCACGTGCAGTGGCAACTCACCTCGACATACTAATGATGGATCTCGCCTATTATAGTAAGAACCGCTGTACTTCAAATTCAGTTCGACCGCCCAGCCCGTTTGTAGGACGGTTTTGTTCTTGGTCATTAGACATATACGGGCCCAGATACGCGCGCGCGCACACACACAGACACAACACACACACACACACACACACACACACACACACACACACATGCATACCACCGAACACACACACACACACACACACACACACACACACACACACACACACACACATAATGCGGCCAACACTCTCTCACACACTGACACACGCACGCACACATGCCCACACACATACACAAAACAATGCACTTCAAGCACATTCACATTCACACGCCCCTCCCCCCCTCCCCCCCCCCCCTCCCCACACGCCCGCACACACTCTGCCCCTCCCACCCTCACCCACACACACACACACACACACACACACACACACACACACACACACACACCACACACACACCACACGGCGCGGCGCACACACACACTTATCACACACACACACACACACACACACACACACACACACACACACACACACACACACACACCCCCACACACAAACAAACACACAACACCACACACACACACACACACACACACACACACACACACACACACACACACACACACACTCAACACACGCACACACGCACACACACACACACACACACACACACACACACACACACACACACACACACACTGACAGAACCCTCACATCGCCATATGACACTGCTTGGCCACGGAGTTAATCCAATTCCTGGCGCGGGCGTCACACAGGCAGAAAGAAATACCAACTTGTTACTGCCCCCGCCCACGCCTAGCTAATTAATTAATAACGCACGCGGCATGCGCCCGCCTAGCGGACTCTGGGACCGTGTGCAGGCAGCCCGGGTGGAGCCCAACCGGCATTCCGGGGAGGAATGGGTGTAGCCCGCACGGGAGGTAATGCGATTGCCATTCACAATTAATGCCCTTCGGCCCGACCGTGTGCGGTCAGTGACAGGGTCATCACGCAGTCACGGAGCTAAATTTGGACAGTCTGCTGCTGCTGCTGCTGCTGCTGGTGGCGGGAGGGAGTGTGCACAGGGCTGACCGTGCTTTGGCAGGAACCTACATCGGCGCGGTCCGTCCGGTGAGCGTCAGGGCCCGGAACCCCATTGCCTTTGGTTATAAAGCTCGGCGGATAGCAGGTTGGGTGAACTCGGTAATCTCCCCCCAAAGTGAAGCGAGGACCGAAGGCGGATCGAGTAGCCTACCGAGCAAGTAACTAACTTGGTGTTTTACGCCCAGTCAACCATTGCGGTTATATCAGAGCGAAGCCTATTGGGAGGTTCGCGCTGGGTTGTTAACTCCCTTGACTTTTGCCTTGCATCGCTTAAGTCCGTTGGCTGCTTTTACTTCCGGTGCGTACTTTCGTCACAATCCGGGAAGGCGGTTACAGTGAATTTGCGAATTTTACACTGCCAACTTTAAAGGCATTTTAGGATGCCCGTAGTCAGAATGTGTCTGACAACAAGCAATAACTTGTTGCTCGTGCCATAGGATGCCCCAAAACGCATTTCCCCCCCCAAGAACTCGCGTCTTCTGGTCAGCCAAAAAACGACGCAGACACTTTTTTCATCCCCTTTCCCCAGTAATTTTTGCAACTGCAACAGTGGTGGCATTTGTACTGCTTCGCAATTCTAGGTTCATCTTCCACTGTTATACACAGCGTGAAGCAACGCCTACTCAGAGATCGGCCCGGAAGTGACGCTGCGACCTCTCGCGACTTCTTGCGCGAAAAATTACAAAGGGCATTCACTCGTGCAAACCAGCTTCATTGAACCGCCCAATACTGAGAGTGCGATCGGGTTTCAGTGGCTAAAAGGGAAACAGTGAATTCTTGGATTTTAATGGTTTCAATGGACGGAAGGAAATACGGCCTAGCAAGTTGGTTGGTTAGTTTTGGGATTTTAACGCCCTATCAACCGGACATGGTCAGCTCAGGACGAATCACCCGTGCACGGTCATTTACCGTGGCAGGTGGTAATGGAAGTGACCAAACAAAACACAAGTAAACAGCTGGCTCACAGTTTTACACGGGTTCATAACAATCAATAGCAAAAAATCACCAAGCCCCTCCCAACCTGTAAAACTGGCACATCTAAATAGTTTGCATTTCATTTATTTACAGCTGGAAAACATACTTCCAGACTGAGACTCCCTGCGAGGTATTCAGTACAGAAGTAAAACACAACTGATCAAATAACGAGCATGCCTGATCATAAGTCACTATGCTCAGTAACACATAATTATTTGGTTGCCTGTGTATATTCCGCATGGCACTCAGCACAGGCATCTGCTGAAATCGCCCGTGACTACTAGCAGCGACCTAATGTATTGCAAGGGCGAACCCGTAATGAGAGAAAAGTAAATCTGAAGAAAAGAAATGAAGTACATGAACCAGGAAGGTCTATATTCTGACCAACTGCCTTGGTGGCACTTGAAAATGACCAATAAAAGTGCAAAATTTGAAACCCTGAACTGTTTCTGATTTATTTTTCGCACTGGCATGTGAAAGGATTTTCACTGAAACACATAGCATTGAAAGTAGATGTTATAGGAGCGGAAAATATACTGTTTGCAGGCGCGTCCGCGTATCTTTCAGCCCGGAAATTTTACAGGCTGGGGCAGTGAAGGGGTTAAAGGAAGAAGAACATTTGTCAGCTCTGCCATGGGGAACTTAATTTCTACGTCCGCAGTACTCCACTGCGTAACACAAGTCACCCAATCACAAGCATTATTCTAATTTACACATGTCCCGCCTTTGCTTGGGCTGTATCACAGCACACTGACACCAGCAAGAACACCAAGGTTTGGGCTGTGTCACAACACTCTGACACCAGCAGGGACACTAAGGCTTGGGCTGTATCACAGCACACTGACACCAGCAAGAACACCAAGGCTTGGGCTGTGTCACAACACAGTGACACCTGTAACAACACCAAGGCTTGGGCTGTGTCACAGCACAATGACACCAGCAAGAACACCAAGGGGTGGGCTGTGTCACAGCACACTGACACCAGCAAGAACACCAAGGCTTGGGCTGTGTCACCTGTAACAACACCAAGGCTTGGGCTGTGTCACAGCACACTGACACCAGCAAGAACACCACGGCTTGGGCTGTGTCACAACACAGTGACACCTGCAACAACACCAAGGCTTGGGCTGTGTCACATCACACTGACACCAGCAAGAACACCATGGCTTGGGCTGTGTCACAGCACCTTGACACCAGCAAGAACACCAAGGCCTGGGCTGTGTCACAGCATAGTGACACCAACAAGAACAGCATGGCTTGTGCTGTGTCACAGCGCACTGACACCAGCTAGAACACCCAGGCCTGGGCTGTCATATTGTGCAAAAACTAGCCCGGAACCAATCTGGATCCGGTTGACTGTGTCAGCTTTTGTCCAAACGGATCCGGTCCGGAAAAAAAGCCAGTGTGCTAGAATCATCAGGCCAAAACTTCCGAGCCGATCCGGATCGGATGCGAACCGGATCCGGATTGTCTACTGCGTACAGATTCGCCAGAGCCCGCCTTCGTGAGCACAGTATGATCAAAATCTCACGTGGACCTTTCGATAAGATAAAGTCTAACGGTTGTTGCACGGAGACTCACAGATAGCGAAGAATAGCATCAGAATAACCAATATGATTATGATAGTGGCTGCTACGATGGAAAAAGGTCGAACAGCTACAGAAACTCGTGTTCATCGTTTGGCGTTTTGGTTAGTGTTTTTTATAACAAACTTAATGCGTTTCTTGTGTCTTTCACACAAAGCACAAACAAAAACAGGCTTTGTGCAATTCTGTTGCACCTCAGCCCCCACCCCCAAATCCCCTTCTTCAACCCCCACCCCATCCACCCACCCCAAATCGTGACACATTACAAGCTTGACATTGTAAAGCCATTAACAAATTGTCTTTATCGTGCAAATCTGAAGTCGTTCGCAACAGCTCGGCTGGTCTAGCGGTGACAACGTTGATCTTTCAGCTGATTGTGTTCTATTGCGAAACCGATGACTCAGCAGACACTAGGCTACGTTCAACTACATTGCGCAAGAACGAAGACTGTGTGTGTGTATGCGTGTGCGTGCGTGCGTGCGTGCGTGCGTGCGTGCGTGTGTGCGTGTGTGTGTGTGTGTATGAACACGAGAAAGAAAAACCAAAGGTTTTGGGACAGAGACAGGGAAAGAAAGGCTTTGCGGTGGACGAATGAACACACACACACACACACACACACACACACACACACACACACACACACACACACGACACACCCAGCACCCACGCCGCACACACGCACGCATGCACGCACGCTCGCACTCGCACACACATCAGCATGCACACACACACACACACACACACACACACACACACAAAACACACACACAATACACGCGCGCGCTCACACACACACACACACACACACACACACACACACACACACACACACACACACACACATGGAGACAGAGAGAGAGAGACAGAGAGACAGAGAGACACAGACAGAGAGACAGAGAAGAAGAAGACGTTTAAGAAGAACAAGAGAGACAGACATAGACAGACAAACAGAGACAGAAGAAGAAGTAGAAGAAGGGCGGAAAAGAGAGACAAAAACTACGCAAAAACTCTTCTGTGACGGTTGCCTTCAAACTGTTGACGTTGGCGCTGCAAGGGGTTGGCCCAACACATTTGTAGCAAAAAGACTGCAGCCAGGACTGCGGGCCGCTCATGCATAATTCAACGCTCGTGTTGAGGCTGAACACTGGGTACAAGACAGCAGCCATTCTTCCTCCACGCTATGCGGCCAGACAAAGTGTCAACTGGACACGATGAAAAATTCTTCCCAGCGGTGTCTTGATTCACTTTTTACCACTGAACTCTTCCTCTTTTTCTTTTCCTTTTTTTTTTGGGGGGGGGGGAGGGGGGGGGGGGTAAGGTAAGGGGTCTATTGTTGATTTTGATTATTGTTGTTGTTTTTGTTGTGGTGGTGATTGTTTGTGGGGGCTGTTTTTGTTTGTTGTTGTTATTGTTGTTGTTGTTGTTGTATGTTTGTTTGCTGTTTGTAGGTTTGTTCATTTGGTTTTACTGAATTTATCTGCCACATTCAATTCAGTTTAGTTCAAGATGCTGACTATGCGCTCCTCTACCCCGTCTCTCGGAAATGTTCCCCACTGTTGCCTTTAAAATGGTTCCAATGATCGTCAGATGGATGAGGGGGTGGGTGGGTGGAGGGGTCGACCTGGGACAGAAATTCATTGTCACTGTTGTAACTAGCTCTAAATTTAAGCCACTTGACACGAGTTAGTGATCAGGTTCTGCGTTCCCAGATTTTAACAGAACAGTTTACAGTCATTTCTTGTCACAAATATTCAAATGCACAGTGTATTACTGTGCTTATTTTGCAAGATACATTGGTTTAAACAAAACTTTATTCCAGACAAACTAAAAGATACAGTGTATTTTTTATGAATGTGAACATAAAAAAATAAAAAAAACTGAATATTTCGGACTGGAAAATTGAAGGGGAACGGAAAGGTCAGAGGAGCACATCAGAATCAGCGTGCAAATGAAAGTGCCAAATGAAGAAGAGGAAAAAAGATCGATTGGTAGTTTTCTCCCAAGCTACACAGGAAGTAGGCGGTTCACAGTGAGACTGTTTTCTGGGGATTTCTTTGTTTGTTTGTTTGTTTTGAGGAAAGAAAAACTTGTTTATTCACACTGTAAACATTAAAAAAATTTTTTTTTTTTTACAGGAAACACAAAAGCAATATGCTATTTTAAGTTTGATCTATAAATGAACAAACAACAACAGTAACGTGCAGTTACAACGGCGAAATGGAATATCAGATTATTATCACAACGATTAAAAAGCAACAAAACTAAACAAAAACAAAAAGCACAAAAGACAGTGGTGGGCGTGGTTGTCAAAAGGTGAACATAAATAACAGAATGAACAGGTGGATGTTGACATACGGATGAGAGAGAGAGAGGGGGGGGCGGGGAGAGCAGCTTTAATATATATCATTTTTACATTGTTTGTTAAACGCATTTAAGCAAGCTTCGCATAAATTTACAAGCGGGTCTGACTGATGCAGAAAATCGTAAACTATAGCAAAATTATTCTTATTGGCTTCTAGGTGTAGTTGATCGCCTCCAAACAGAAGAGTATTGATGTTTCTTTTGCGACAGGTATTTTTAATATAACATTACAGTACCTGGCCCGTGTTAGGTGCGCCAGTAGTTATTAAAGGGGATACGAAGCGACGGACCACTTCGAGCTCTATCGAGGGCAATGGGTATAATTATCATAAAAATTAAAAGACAAATAGACATTTTTCATTCGATTTCTCGTTCTGTTGCGAAATCACGACCCTGACTGCTGCCACTTTGTGCCGAGTAGTCTGCATCAGTGACGTCATGAACAAGGCCTCTGTGTGTAGTGGCAAAAGTAGCAAAAACGTCACGAACCAACCTTTTTCTGCTCTCTGTTGCGTAAAGAGCGTAACAACATGGCTGCGCCCCCGAGGATCTCAAATTCGAAGCAAAAAAAATAAAAATAAAATGGGAGGGGGTGGGGGGGGGGGGGGGGGGGCTTCTCTTTCCTTAAGGTTGACAACAAACCAAATAAACCCTGCCGTTGGAAATCATTATTTGCACCTTATTTTTCTAGGTTTTCCGGCTAACGTATCTGCGTCTTCGTTTGGACGCCCTCTTAGCCTCGCCGATCACGCAAGAAATCGGTCGTGTTTTAATCGGCAAGTGTGCAGAAATCAATAACCTGTCTTTCTCCTGCGACGTTTAAAAGCGAAGCACTCACCCTCGTGACCCTGCTAATTGCTGTTGGTCGCCCAACCTCCTCTTCAGACTCTGGCGATGTCCCCTCCAGATCATGGTTACGGCGGATTAATCTGTCCGTGAGTTTTGTCCGCGTGACACTCCTGCGCCGTTAACACACCGGTTTATTTTCTCTCCCTTTGCTTCAGTTACTGCCCCTGCTGAAATATTTGTGACGTGACCGACCCCATCATGGAGAACAGCGCTATATAAGCGATCATCAATTAATCTATCACGGCAACAGGTTGTCAGTAAGTCCCCCCCCCCCCCCCCCCCCCCGAAACAGAACATCAACTGACAAGGGAATTTACTTGGCGCTCGAAAGACGTTACATAAAAAAATTAAAAGACCTGAGTCGCCTACAGTAGCTTTCACCTGGCACGCGAGTAAATTAATAATACAAGGTACATAAACTGCACCACAGGTACATCCTCAGATCTATTTCCTACCGTACATACTCCAGAAATGGAGCCGAGAAATGGAGGGCATACCTAAATGGCGGGATATATATATATAAACTTTTAAAAAGGCACACATGCAATCCTCCTTGCCGACGGAATGCAGCATTTGTCAATGTACAGTTGTATAATATATCGGGTGAACCGTATAGTATTCACAAATCTGAAACAAGTATGACTGCTAGAGTTCTAAAACAAGATCCAAACACATAAAAGGTTCAAAAGAACGCTTATTTATTAGTAATAAATAAGTGTTCTTTTGAACCTTTCATGGATCCTATAGTATTCAGCTGGGGAACGCTACAACAACACACACATCTCCCCCCCCCCCCCCCCCCTCCCCACCCCCCTCTCCCCCGCAGCCACATACACTCTCACCCCTCCCCACCCACACACACGCTCGCGCACGCACTACTGAGCATCACTTTGGATGTATGTTAGAACACACACACAAACACACAAACACACACACACACACACACACACACACACACACACACACGCGCGCGCGCGCGCGCGCGCGCACGTACGCACACACGCACGCTCGCACACGCACACATATGCAGGCATACACATGTAAATCTGTAATCTATGGATGTATGCTACGAACTAAATCGAATTTGTTACGAGAAACATAAAACGACAACGACGGCGGCGACAGACGATAGACGACGACGACGACGACCTTTCCGGGCCCGGCGTCAACGTTCACTTTGTTTCTTCATTACAACTGGACAGCCTTTAGCTATCACACGTAACATCTGCCTGCCCATTCACTACCCGAGTCCGCCATGGCTATCAAATAAAGTGACGACCGACGCCCGCGTCCGGGAATGATCGAAATTGTCTGGATGCGAAACTAACGTCCCCACTGGACGTGCAAATGAGACGTCTTAGTCGGAGCGAGGCTGGCGAGAATCCCGTGGGACGGCACGAGAACCAAAGTGGGCGAGTGACGCGGGTGTAGGTTGCTGGTGCCAAGTACACGGATGTGTATAACGCAATTATGGCCACCTCTTTCCAGTCAGCACACCACGGCACCGAGCGCTGCGGCCGGAACTACAGTGAGACCAGAGAGTAGCAGTAATGCTGTTGCGTAAGAGGATGAAGGGATGCTACCAGCAAACAGTTGTTTTAGTCCATCCGCATCGTCAGCTAATCGTCTGGTTGTAGTCATCTGGTCAGTCTGCATCGTCCACCAACAGTTGTTTGGTCTATCTGCTTTGTCCACCAACAGTTGTTTGGTCTATCTGCATCGTCCACTAATAGTTGTTTGGTCCATCAGCACTGTCCACCAACAGTTGTTTGGTCCATCTGCATTGTCCACCAACAGTTGTTTGGTCCATCTGCATCGTCAACTAACAGTTGTCTGGTCCATATGCATTGTCCACCAACAGTTGTTTGGTCCATCTGCATCGTCCACTAACAGTTGTCTGGTCCATCTGCATTGTCCACCAACAGTTGTTTTGTCCATCTGCATTGTTCACTAGCAGTTGTTCGGTCAATCTGCATTGTCCACTAACAGTTGTTTGGTCTATCAGCATTGTCCACCAACAGTTGTTTGGTCCATCTGCATTGTTCACTAGCAGTTGTCCGTCAATCTGCATTGTCCACCAACAGTTGTTTGGTCCATCTGCATTGTCCACCAACAGTTGTTTGGTCCATCTGCATTGTCCACCAACAGTTGTTTGGTCCATCTGCATTGTTCACTAGCAGTTGTTCGGTCAATCTGCATTGTCCACCAACAGTTGTTTGGTCCATCTGCATTGTTCACTAACAGTTGTTTGGTCCATCAGCATTGTCCACCAACAGTTGTTCGGTCAATCTGCATTGTCCACTAGCAGTTGTTCGGTCAATCTGCATTGTCCACTAGCAGTTGTTCGGATCAATCTGCATTGTTCATTAACAGTTGTTCGGTCAATCTGCATTGTCCACTAGCAGTTGTTCGGTCAATCTGCATTGTCCACTTGCAGTTGTTCGGTCCATCTGCATTGTCCACTAGCAGTTGTCTGGTCTGGTCAGTCTGCATCCTCGACTAACAGATGATTAGTCGATCTGCATCTGCATCGTCAACTAACAGCTAGTTAGTCAATCTGCATCGTCGACTAGCAGTTGTCTGGTCAATCTGCATTGGGGGCGGGGATAGCTCAGTGGTTAGAGCACCGGGCTCGTGATTGAAAGGTCGCGGATTCGAATCCCTGCAGGAGCGGCGGGAGAAATTGTTTCTCCAAGGTCGACTTTCTGTGCTGACTCTTATTTCGGTATCCGTTCCACCCCCGTGTTACCGCAGTAGCACGTAAAAGACCCCGGTCATTCTGCCAAAAGCGCAGGTGGTAGGTTACAGCTAAACTGCACGCATACACCTTACGTATGTGCCTTTGCATGAAGCGTCGTGGTGCATGGTTGTATGGTGTACACATAACTTGCGCCAAGACGGCTGCAGTTTCGTGTGGCACCAGCCATCCCAGCGCTGTAAGTATACCACTTCGGTGGATATTCAAAAAAACGCGCTATAAAGCTAGTCACTCATGCAGAACCACATGCGAGCGCAGTGAGTCTGCTCAAGAGAGCGGAGAATAGCGCTATATAAGCGATCATCAATCAATCGTCAACTAACAGCTGGTCAGTCAATCTTCATCGTCGACTGACAGTTGTCTGGTCAATCTGCACCGTTAACTAACAGTTGTTTGGTCAATCCGCATTGTCGACTAACAGCTGTTTAGTAAAACAGTGGTATAGTCGACAAAAAATTCCTTAGTATAAGTGATATTACCGCCAGACAGTCTTCTTTCTTCTTTCTCTTTATTAAAAGTCTTTTCACATAAGTGATATTAGACTGATCTTACGATTATGAAGATAACGACATATGGCACGACGTCAACATGGTATGGAACGTCCGCAGAGACCACTACAAGGACTATCATCAGGGACGGCCACCTCGACTTTCACACAGCTCCCGAGCTCTGCTGTTGTTATTATACCCGGCTTTTCTTTTATAACCACCCACAATACATGTATCGTCAATTACACAAATAAACCAAAGCCTTGGAATCGAGACTTTCGGATCTCATTTCTTACTTGTGGGCGAACGCCTCTAATGTTTACTCGCGCGACTCGATCGACGCCAATTTGATTCCACAGTCTTAAGTACTCGAACTTTTCGCAAATGTTACAGAGGGCGCTGACAGCGTGAGGCTTTTTGGGACGATTTCGGTCGACAGTCGCGCCGGGATGAGAAGAGCCCCTTCTTCAGTAGTGTACCCAATTACGGCCGAGTTCGGAGGAAGGGTGCCGGAAAGCGAGGCTGGGAGTGTGGCCGGTTGGGAAATGCTTTCTCTTCACGCCCGCGACCCCCGCCCCCAACACCCCATTATCCCTCCTCCGCTTTACTGTGGGTTTTGTCGAGTGACTGAGGGCAGGTAGTAATTGCATGCCCCCACCCAACCCCGCCCTCTCCCTCCTCCCCCCCCCCCTTACCACTACTGTACTCGTCCTTGTTCCTAAGCTGAGGTCAGTGCCCTAGATCAACGAAATTGGTGGTCGTAGAAACGGCGGAAAGTGTACCACGCTGCCCATAAACCGCTTCATTTGCATTTGATTTGCATACGGGGGCCCAACGTTTTGATCTTTCCAACGAGGCGGTGAAACTTAAGTAACGTAAGTAGAAACGGGTTAAAAGCTGCTCGAGGTCACAGTGAGAGAGAGTTGGGGATGGGGCGGGGGGAAGGAGGGGAGGGAGCGCGGCGGTGGGGGGGGGGGGGGGGGGGGGGGGAGAGAGAGAGAGAGAGAGAGAGAGAGAGAGAGAGAGATTGGTCCAGGCGGCAGCAGTTATTACCTAAGGAGTTAAGTTGGTTCTTGGATGTTAACGTCCCGTCGACTGCAAAGTGTCACCTCAGGATGATTTAAGAAACAAAGGGAGGGCCTGATACCGATATTTAGAAGACGGGAGTTAGCTAGCGCTCGAAAGTCATCGCACAAATAGAACCACAAAGACCCGAGCCGCCTACGGTAAGAGTTTGTGTGAAGTCTTTCGAGCGATAGTTAACTCCCTTGTTTGTTGATTGTGCACAGGGCGCTGTGGGCCTCGTTCTGTTTCAGATTCAGATCCACAAAAATTAATAGTCTTAGGAATAATGATTATGTTCTTGCTACGAATATGCGCGCGTATGCACGCACGCAGACACTGACACACACATGCACACACACACACACACACGCACACACACACACACACAGACACACACACACACACACACACACACACACACACACACACACACACACACACACACACACACACACACACACACACACACACACACACACACACACACACACACACACACACACACACACACACACACACTTGCATACATTCACCAACACACGCACCACACACCACAGTGAACTCGCCTGTCCTAGCTTAATTCGCTTGTACTTGCTTCTACACCCCCCCCCCCCCCCCCCCACCCCCCCCCCCCCCACCCCCGCGTTCATTAGTTATCCAGACAAATGGCGGCATTCCTACAGATATAATAGCTCTGGGGTTCAATGCCGTCAACTGGTGATGGTAATCTAGAGCGCACTGCTTTAGTCTAAGTGTGTGTAGGCGGAATAATTACATGCACACACGCCGACGTTTGCAGTCTGTACACACGAGAATATTACAGCAATGTAACTCTCTCTCTCTCTCTCTCTCTCTCTCTCTCTCTCTCTCTCTCTCCTCTCTCTCTCTCTCTCTGTGCGTGCGTGCGTGCGTGCGTGCGTGTGTGTGTGTGTGTTTGACGTGTCCATTCTCTGTACGTTTATTTGATTTGTCCTTTTTTATGGGTCAGTATACCATGTATTTCTTTGGCTTTAGCAAGGCTTTCAATCAGTCAAGCTTTGTTTTATTTTATGTCTGTTCACAGCAAGGCGATATAAGACCCAAAAATATCATATATTAATAAGTTATACTAACGTACCCACAGGACTTTTAACAATCAATTTAACAATAGAAGTTATAGCATCAGTATTATACAAAATAGCTCTTACGTTGTTGCAAGCATTAAAGTCATACATATCTTTCTAAAATAACCCTGTTGTAATAGGACATTCAAGTAGTATATGGTTAACAGACAAGACGTTTTTACAAATGCATGTCACATTCTATGAATATTTAGTTTTCCGTGAATTTAGACGGAACTTTAATTCAATTTAACAAGGCTTACTTACTCTTTGAGGCAAAAAGACTAGGCTGTGACTTTTGCATTTCGGCTTTACCGCTATACTTCTCATGTTGAATGTGTGTTGGTTGTTTCTGTTGTTTTCGTAACGAGAGCAGATTGCACGACTAGGCTCTTGTCTAAAATGGTTATCCATTAGTATTAAAGATCAATCGATAAATTAATCAGCGGGGATAGCTCAGCGATTAGAGCGTCGGACTCGTGATTGAAAGGTCCCGGGTTCGAGTCCCCGCAGGAGCGGCGGGAGAATTTTCTTCTCCTGGGTCAACTTTCGGTGCTGACCCTTATTTCGGTATCCGTTCCACCCCCGTGTTACCGCAGCAGCACGTAAAAGATCCCAGCCATTCTGCCAAAAGTGCAGGTAGCAGGTTACAGTTAAACACGCTTACACATGACGTACATGGTTTTGCATGAAGTGACATGGTGCATAGTTGTATGGTGTACACAGAATGCGCCGAGACGGCAGCAGTTCCACGTGGCACCAGCCATGTCAGCGCCGTAAGTACACCACTTCGGTGGAAATTCAAAAACGCGTTATAAAAAGCTAGTCATTCATGCAGTGAGTCTGCTCGAGAGCGGAGAATAGCGTTATCTAAAAGTGATCAACAATAAATTCATCAGTCAATCAATCAATCAGTCCCTATACCTTTGTTTCGGATGACGTGTGCGTGTTTGGGGAGAGTGGCTTTCTTCTTCTTTTTTCTTTGGTTTTCGTGTTGTTGTTTTTGTTGTTTTTGTTGTTGTTGTGTGTGTGTATGTGTGTGCGTTTGCTCCGTTTGTTTGTTTGTTTTTATTGCTGTTGTACGGGGTTGTTGTTATTTAGTGAGGGGGTTGTTGTTTGTTTAGGTTTTTGTTTGTTTCCCTTTTACCCTCTGCAAAAGCCAGGTTGGCGTTGCAAAGCGTGTTTTTTGTTGTTGTTTTTGTTGTTGTTTTTCTGCAAGATCAAAACACACGAAAGCTCCGAAAGGATGCACGCTTTAATTAGACAACACAAAACAAGCGGAAATCAGAACGCCAGCAGAAAACTTTTTTCTTTTTTTTTCTTTGCTTTTTGTTTTGTTTTTGTTTGCTTTTTTTTTGGGGGGGGGGGGGGATGTGTGTGGGAGGGGGGGGGGAGGGGAGAGTGGCAGCAGCTGACATGATTTCGCCACAGCATTAATTCTGTGGAATCGTGGCAGCTCCCGCCAGGGACGCACTGCAGCGTGCGGGGGAGGTAAGCCAAGTGGGCAACCAACAGTGGGAGTGAGCATGTAGCGGGCAGAGGTTGCCTCGTTTAGAGCCAGAGAACGTCAACGCTGCTGAGCACTCGCCATCAACGCTGTGTTTTCAATTCATTAACGTCTGTCAGCGTGGACACGCTAATTGTCAGCATATCAGACATGAAAACAAGCGCGGCATTAGGTAAAGTCTGTACACCACGGGAAAACCTGGACCTGTCGACGTTCGACTTGGGGTGTGTGTTTTTTTGTTGCTTTTTACTTCTTCTTTTTTGTGTGTGCATGTTATTGTTTTGTTGTTGTTGTTGTTGTTGTATGTGTGTGCTTGTTGTTGTTGCTGTTTTGAGGTTTTGGTTGTTGCTGTCGTTCTTTTTGTTGTTGCTGTTGTTGCTTTTTGTTTTTGGGTTGTTTTTGTTGTTTTGTTCTTGGTCTTCTTGGTTCTGTTTATTCTTGTTCTTGGTCTCATTGCCCTTGTTGGTCTTGTTCTTTTCCCCCCTTCTTCTGGTCCTTCTTTGTCAGTGCCTCACCCACCCATCCCCCACCCCCACCACATCACCACCACCACACACACATTTCACTGTATTGGTCTTAGTCTTGTTCGTGTTCCTCATGTTCTGGTCCTTGTCCTTGGTCTTTGCCGTCTCCTCCCAACCCCACCACCACCCCATCTTATTGGTCTTAGTCTTGTTCCCTTTGTTCTTGGACTTATTGTTCTTCTTCTTCTTGGTCTTGCTCGGCTCCCCTTCAAACTGTAATATGGGTTGGTCAGTTAGCAATTGGATTTTAACGTCCTGTAAACCGCAAAGGGTCACCTCAGGACGATCACAGTGCAAATGCACATGAAAAAATGAAAACTAAAAACAAAACTTTTCTCACATTATGTAATCCCTTTCTCAAATCAAATCTACAAAAATCAATCCACGCAGGCACAAAATATCAAACATAACATACATCAACAAGCATCAAACACAAATTTTCCAAGAGTTAAGGCCTTCAATAATGCCCTTACTCAAAAAGCGTACAAGGCAAGGACATGCTGGTATCGTCGACCATTCTATCTATCAAGAGAGAAACAATGAAAGTGCGTCTGCAAAGGGAGAGAACAATGTATAGATCTAGCTGCACTAGAGAGTAACTCACTCCTTTGGATGAACTAGGTCTGTCTAGTACGTTGTGTGCTTTTACAGCTAGTGGGTAAACGATACCCTTCAAAAGCTGTTCACACAGTAAAAAGAACTGTACATTAAAAGATTATCTATACATTTCTTTTTTCGTGTGCGAACAGCTTTTCTTTTCAAGGGTATCATTTACTCCACACAACGTACTACAGTGGACGGATAATGCGTGCGTGTGTGTGTGTGTGCGCGCGCGCGCGCGCGTACGTGCGTGTGTGTGTGCATGTGTGTGTGTGTGTGTGTGTGTGTGTGTGTGTGTGTGTGTGTGTTGTTTTTTGTTTGTTTTGTGTGTGTGTGTGTGTGTGTGTGTGTGTGTGTGTGTGTGTGTGTGTGTGTGTGTGTGTGTGTGTGTGAAGATAGCTAGATAGCTAGATAGATAGATAGACAGATAGGTATCATTTACTCCACACAACGTACTACAGTAGACGGATAATGGCAACATGGTTCATAAAAATGCACCAAGAGCCCGAAACGGTAAAACAAAAAACAATTTCGTGTTGCCGTTTTAATTGTCCGCGTTTGTTTGTATAATAATATTAACAATGTGTGCGTGCGTGCGTGCGTGCGTGCGTGCGTGCGTGCGTGCGTGCGTGCGTGTGCGCGTTGTGTGCGTGCGTGCGTGCGTGCGTGCGTGCGTGTGTGTGTGGGTGTGTGTGTGTGTGGGGGTGTGTGTGTGTGTGTGTGTGTGTGTGTGTGTGTGTGTGTGTGTGTGTGTGTGTGTGTGAAGATAGATAGATATACTTTTTCAGATTTAAATGCTTAATGGCAAACACCAGTGACACATGGCAGCAAGTTCTATGTACACCATTCAACCATGCACCAGTTTACAGTGTCACTTCATTCAAAGTCACATAGGAAGGGTTTAGCTGTAACCTGCCACCTGCACTTTTGGCGGAATGACCGGGCTCTTTTACATGCTACTGCGGTAACACGGGGGTGGAACGAATACCGAAACAAGAGTCAGCACAGAAAGGTGATTCTGGAAAAGAAAAATTATCCCGCCGCTATTACCGGGACTCGAACCTGGGACCTTTCGATCACGAGTCCGACACTCCAACCACTGAACTATCCCCGTTCCCCGGGGATATCGTTGGGGCTGTGTGCAGGCCCAGACATGCCGAAAAGGAACTCGGTGACGTTTAATTTTACATGAAAGTATAAGATCTCATCATAAAGAGCTCAGGAGCTGTGTCAAAGTTCAGGTGGACGTCCTGGGCTCCCCTTCCATAATAGTACATACGGTCTCTGTGGACGCAAAGCAACATCAGAAGATCTCATCATAGGTCGAAGAACTTTGACATACTCGTAACCTTTCTGTTCTGTTTTGTTTCTTTGTTGTTGTTGTTTTGGGGCGGAAGATTGATTCGTTATTCACTCTTTGTTTCTTTGTTGTTGTTTTGGGGCGGAAGATTGATTCGTTATTCACTCTTTGTTTCTTTGTTGTTGTTTTGGGGCGGAAGATTGATTCGTTATTCACTCTTTGTTTCTTTGTTGTTGTTTTGGGGCGGAAGATTGATTCGTTATTCACTCTTTGTTTCTTTGTTGTTGTTTTGGGGCGGAAGATTGATTCGTTATTCACTCTTCAGTGCAGTCTGCTCTATTCGCTTTCACAAAGGGGCCGCAGCTTATTTGTCGTACGCGTGGGTTTGCGGCGCCGCCAGACTCGCCGAAATAAAATATTCAGTGTTGCTTTACGTCCACAGAAACCATGAGGCTTATTAGGGACTGGGAGCCCAGGGCGGCCACCTCGACTTTCACACAGCTCCTGAGCTCTGAAGCAGTCGTTTTCTTCTTCTTTTATGGTGCTTTACTTCCACAGAAACCACGAGGCTTTTTCGGGACGGCCACCTCCACTTTCACGCAGCTCCTGAGCTCTGACACGAGAATAAAATACAGCAAAACCCCGCAAATAAACACTTTCGTCAACCAGAAAATCAACGTGACTGATCACTTTTCGGGACGGGGAGAGTGCATGACAAGCCAGCAAGCGAGATGGAGTCCACGGCGGACTGGCACGGGCCAGATCCTCTTTGCCGCCATTAACGTTTGCTAGCTAGCCGTCTCCTAGTCGGCCGGGGCCAGAGGACGGGGAGGGAGACGGTCCAGCCTGCGTGTAAGCCGGTGTGCTAAAGCCCCAACCTCCAAGCACTGGTTTACGACACCCTCCCTCCAGTCATTGCTATAACTGGTGAATAGGTCTCCGAAAACTGTCAGTGAAGAAACTGACAGTTCTTCGTTGGTGCTCAAAAGGCAGCAAGTTTCTAACCCCTGACAAGTCGGATTATACCAGGCCGAGTTTCTTTTATAACAAGTCATTGATAGATTGGTTTTATATTATAACGCTCTTCTCTGCTCTAGAGCAGGCTCACTGCGCTCTTGTCACATGTGATTCTCAGTGAGTGACTGTCGCTTTTTTTACAGCACGTTTTGAACACCCATCGAAGTCGTGTATACATTTACTTACAGTGCTGTTTGCTTATTACATGATTGGTGCCACGTGAAACTGCTGCCGTCTCGGCGCACGTTCTGCGTACGCCATACAACCATGCACCAGCGCACAGTGTCGCTTCATTCAAAGTCATATACGTAGGGTGCGTGTATGTTTAGCTGCCACCTGCACTTTCACCTGCTTCGGGGTTAGCACGGGGATGGAACGGATACCCAAATAAGAGCCAGCACAGAAAGCTGACCACGGAGAGAGAGGGAGGAAGGGACGAAGGGTGGGGGGAGAGAGAGAGACAGAGAGACAGAGAGAGACAGAGAGAGACAGAGAGAGAGAGAGAGCAGTACTGTGGCAACGCGAGTTGAATTACAACTTCACCCATCAGTGACATAGTGATAAATATAGGAACCGAATACACCAAAATGTCTACGCCAGAGAGATCGAGAGAGGGCGCGTGAGAGAACATTCCCAGTTGTGAGTTGAATTACACGTTGAATATGGAACTCCAGCCAAACAGAACGCCTCCACAGCCAGAAGGAGAGGCACACGTAATATGGGCAAACGATTCCAATATTTATCGATATTTCAGTGATGAGCGAACTTGAAATTCAACTTGCATTGCCAGTGTACTGCGCTTCTCTCTCTCTCTCTCTCTCTCTCTCTCTCTCTCTCTCTCTCAATAATAATTCCCCAGATTACCTGGCACAACTCTTTATTAGTCGCCAGTCCCACTACACTAACTCCAGGAATAACCTCTACGTGCCAAGGCCAAGGCTGGACTTATTTAAAACTAGCATATCCTTCGCTGGAGCGTCCCTCTGGAGCTCCCTGCCTCAAAATATAAAATCATGTGTTTCTCTTCCTTGTTTCAAACGTAATCT
>JABMCL010003256.1:897500-900000 GCA_018857735.1 Alviniconcha marisindica | reverse complement strand
TCTCTCTCTCTCTCTCTCTCTTTTTTTCCCCCCCCCCTTTTCATTGCTAGGCTGATGTAAAAACGCATACATGCTTATCTATTACCCGTAAATAAAGAATTTTATCTCATTTCATCTTCTCACCCCCCACTCTCTCTCTACCCCCCCCCAACCCCATCTCCAGTCCTCATGGTGTTAAAGGCAGTTACTTCCCTTACTTCAAAACAACGAGTTTCGCTCCAAGTCACTCGCTTTAGAAGACGTACAATGAAGCAACCGTTTGTGGCTCAGCGTGAAGTTTTTGTTAGTTAGGAGTTGGATTCCAACGTCCTGCACACCACACAGTGTTTGTTACCTTGGAACAAACACCCTCTGTCATGAATCCAGAGAGAGAGAGAGAAGGGAAGAGAAGAACAAGAAAAACAAGAACAAGAAGAAGCGCAGTCCTTCAATGACTGGAATTTCAAAACCGAACAAGCTCCTGCCTGCCCCCTCTCCTCTCTCTCTCTCTCTCTCTTACACACACACACACGCACGCACGCACGCACGCACGCACGCACGCACGCACGCACGCACGCACGCACGCACGCACGCACGCACGCACACACACACACACACACACACACACACACACACACAAACACACACACACATGAAGTAGAAGAAACGCAGTCACTGAATCAGTGGCATTGCAAAACCGAAACAAAAGGAATCCCGGCCCCCACACGCACGCACGCACACACATACACACGCACACACACACACAAACTTTACAACTGATGGAAAAAGAACTGACTTTCCCCAACGAGTAAAACAACCAAATGCATTCTACTGTGTTGCAACCATTGTCCTCCGCAACTACACCGTCAAACCATCACCACAAGCACTGGGAAAAAAAACTTACCACACGCATCACCTTACGTTCGGAGAAAGTTTGCCCCCCCCCCCCCCACCCCACCACCAAAAAAAGAAGAGGTTGAAAGGTCAAACAAAACAAAATTTGAAAGGCAGATTTGGCCTGGACCGAAGTCGGCGGTTTCAATGGCGCATGTTAGCCGCCGAACAATGCCACACACGTTTCTAACTCCTACTCCTAGACCCCGAATCCCTTCCCCCTGGACTCACACTAGGCCAGTTTTGTTTAGGTCAGCACAACTACCCCGCCCCCAAGCCACCCCCCTCCCACCCGCCCACCCCTGTCGATCACATCTCTCCCGTCATTAATCTGGGGGCTCCAAATCCAATAGCAGCAGACACGGGACGGGCCAAGGGAGGTAAGGTTGGGGGGTGGAGGGGTGAGGATGGTGGGGGTAATGCAGACAAGACGTAAGTTGGTCTGACAGCAGCTTAATTAATCACCGGCTTGTGGTTCCTGCTGTAGACCGCGCTAATCTCATCGCGGCTGTCTTTAAGGTCTGCACACACGGCGCTGCTCAGTGTCGGCCGGCTGAAGGCGAGGAGGAGGGGGCGGAGGAAGGGGAGGGGAGGAGGGAGGGGGGGGGGGCGAAGTGACACATTCCAAGCACTGGTTTACTACATCCTTCCTCTTCCTCCAACCAAACCGCTGCCATAACTGGTTATGCCATAGATTCTCCGCTCTTTCGTTGTGGTGCTCAACCAGGCGTGAGTTATCTTTCTTTTTGTTGGACCTGACGTCCACAGAGACCACTTACGTTCTATTAAGGACGGGGAAACTCACGTCTGGCCGCGTTCCTCTTATAACCGCCCACAACGCCTACGCCAACATAAATAACTTTATGCCTTTCGTCTCCGAAACCTCTGACCGGAGAGTCTTTCAGTTAGTGCTCATACGGCACCAAGTTTGCAACAGACAACTCAAAATAACTATATCAGGCGTTTATTTCATAAAGGCCCATGTTGCTTACGTCAGCACAAATAAAGCCAAACTAGTCTGAATCGACACGGAGCTAATTAATCTTTTATCCGGGGCGGACGCGCCTCTTCTTTACGTGCGTGCTTGGACGTTACGTTGCTTCCACGGTCATTTAAGTTAGTATCCAAACCTTTCGAAAGGCGCCGAGAGCGTCGGTGGACAGCTACGCGGAGATAAAGACTGCCCCTTCAGCGGCGTATGTAACAAATTCTGGTACAGTTTAGAGGAAGGTGCCGGAAAGCGATTCTCGGAGTGTGAGAAAATGACTGTGTGCGCACTTCTGGCGTTTTAGACGGTTTTCCAGCGTCGCTTTACTGAAATCGCTTTGACTGCGATCCAGGTGCCAATGTACTGCCCTGGACATGGCACGTTTTGTGTACACCATACATCCGTACACCAGTTTACGTCACTTCATGCAAAGCTACAAGTAGGTAGGGTGCGTGCGTATTTAGCTGTACTAAAGCTGCTACATGCAATTTTTGGCAGAATGACCGGGTTCATTTACGTGCTATTGCGGTAACACGGGGGTGGAACGGACACCGAAATAAGAGTCAGCACAGAAAGTTGACCCTGGAGAAAACAATTCTCTCGGCGCTCCTACCGGGACTCGAACCCGCGACCTTTCGG
>JABMCL010003256.1:885000-892500 GCA_018857735.1 Alviniconcha marisindica | reverse complement strand
TTTATGAACCCGCCATGACCACAACAAAATTGCCCCTTGTGGGATGATTAAGGTTTTTGAATTGAAATTGAATTGAATTGAATATTATCAGCGGGGAAACAAATTTGGCAAGCACTACTATGTACACGGGCTCATTCAGTTGTATTCAATAGTACACACACCTGCGCAGTCCGCACTCCAGACCAGTTTCTTACACCGTTAGGGCCAGTAGAAAATGGGCCTTCACCACCATGCACTTTCTTCACTTGCAATGATGACTGACTGACTGATTGATTGATTGATTGATTGATTGATTGATTGATGATCGCTTATACAGCGTTATTCTCCGCTCTCTCGAGCAGAGTCACTGCGCTCGCATGTGGTTCTACAAGAGTGACTAGCTTTTCTATAGCGCGTTTTTTTGAATATCCACCGAAGTGGTGTACTTAGCGCACAGTATCGCATGCAGGACATACTTTTTTCATCAGTCCCAATGCCCTGAGATACTCGAAATAACAAACATAACTATGTCTAATTCACTGCGTAAATGCACAATCTCGTGGTTTGGGGTTTATTTATATTTCGCAGGTACCCCAACACGGGAACCTGCATCAATCGGCTGTGATGGCGAGCCAGGTGGCACATTTTATTCCTCCGGCCATTATAGCCAAATGTCACGCAGTTAAAAAGTAGGACAAGTATTTGGAGAAGAGGTGGGGGGAGGGGGGGGTGCTGAGGGGACTGGATTGAGAAGGCAGAAATCAGAACAAGACATTTTTGGCAGTGGGCAAAGCATGCGTGGCTATATTCTGACCTACTCCTGGTTTTAAAGGGAGAACGTTTGTTGGTTCTGGATTCCCAGCAGAGGGGACCTTAATTTCTGCGTCCGCAGTACCCCACTGCAGGGTGCGGGGTGGGGGGTCAGGAGTATGAACAATTAGCAACAACAAAAAATGACAAGACAGAAAGAGCAACAGGACTAGATATAAGAACAAGACGGGAGATGGGTAAGGTAAATCAAATGACAGCCCTGAGATTCCAGACAGGAGAATGAATACACCAGACATTCCCGGGGGTTGGGGGGGTGGGGGGGAGCAAGACAATGTATCGTTTCTGGCCAGCCATCCGACAGTCAGCTTCGTGTGAATGATTATTACAGATGATTGTGTGTGTGTGTGTGTGTGTGTGTGTGTGTGTGTGTGTGTGTGTGTGTGTGTGTGTGTGTGTGTGTGTGTGTGTGTGTGTGTGTGTGTGTGTGTTTTTGGTGAGAGAGAGAGAGAGAGAGTGAGTGTGTGTGTGTGTGTGTGTGTGTGTGTGTGTGTGTGTGTGTGTGTGTGTGTGTGAGAGAGAGAGAGAGAGAGAGTGCGTGGTGTGTGTGTGTGGGGTGTGGCGGCGTCGTGCTGCGTGCGTGCGTGTGCGTGCGTGTGTGTGTGTGTGTGTGTGTGGTGTGTGTGTGTGAGAGAGAGGAGAGAGAGAGAGAGAGAGAGAGAGAGAAGAGAAAGTGTGTGTGTGTGTGTGTGTGTGTGTGTGTGTGTGTGTGTGTGTGTGTGTGTGTGTGTGATGAAATGAGTGTATCCTTATCTCTGTGTAAACGCTCTGGGCTCTTACGAGATTGGGTGCCATAAATAATATATTTATTATTATTTATTGTCATGGTTTTGCAGACCGTCGCCAATACAACCCAGCATACTTTTGGGCACACCCCTCGCATGACGATTGCGGCGAGCACTCACTGCGGATTCACTTCAATCGTTGGTTGGTGAAACATGTTTAACGCCAAGGTCTCTCCGAAGAAGCAGCGGTTGGGACCGAGATCCCAGGAGGTAAGGGTAAGCAACTTGGTGCTTTACGCCCAGTCAACCATTACGGTTATATCAAGGCGATAGGAGGTAGGAAGGAAGTAAACATGGTGCTTAACGTCTACAGAAACCATAAGGCTTATTAGGGACGGGGAGAAAGGGGGGGGGGAGGGGGTATGGAGGTGGGGGGAGAGGCAGATTATATACCTATCGCTACACCGTCACCACCAGAATGATTCCTGCATTAAGATGGGCAGCGATGAGAGCCATTTTAATGTTTCAGTAGGAAGGGATGGACAGAGTCACAAGACAGTGTCCACCAACCACAACTTTTCATGAACAGAAAGGAGAGCCGAAGCAGTATCGAACCGTGGTCCTTCCGCTTACCAGCCTAACGCCTTACCGCTAGGCCAAACCGGCTCATAGGAGGTAGGGGAAGAAGGAGGGATACTGTACCTAACGCTAAACCGTCCCCCTCCAGAATGACTCGTGTATTAAGCTGGGCAGCGATCAGAGCCCCTTTCTTGTATTGATTAATTGCGAGGGGCAAATCACAAAGACAGTGTCCATAGAGAGACCACAAAAGACAGTGTGCATGGAGAGACCAAAAGACTGTGCATGGAGAGACCACAAAAGACAGTGTGCATGGAGAGACCACAAAAGACAGTGTGCATGGAGAGACCACAAAAGACAGTGTCCATGGAGAGACCACAAAAGACTGTGCATGGAGAGACACAAGACTGTGCATGGAGAGACCACAAAGACAGTGTGCATGGAGAGACACAAAAGACGTGCATGAGAGACCACAAAGACTGTGTGCATGGAGAGACCACAAAAGACTGTGCAGGAGAGACCACAAAATACAGTGTGCATGGAGAGGCCACAAAAGACAGTGTGCATGGAGAGACCACAAAGACAGCGTCCATGGAGAGACCACAAAAGACAGCGTCCATGGAGAGACCACAAAAGACAGTGTGCATGGAGAGACCACAAAAGACAGGTCATGGAGAGACACAAAAGACTGTGCATGGAGAGACCACAAAATACAGTGTGCATGGAGAGACCACAAAAGACAGTGTGCATGGAGAGACCACAAAAGACAGCGTCCATGGAGAGACCACAAAAGACAGTGTGCATGGAGAGACCACAAAAGACAGCGTCCATGGAGAGACCACAAAGACAGTGTGCATGGAGAGACACAAAAGACAGTGTGCATGGAGAGACCACAAAAACAGTGTGCATGGAGAGACCACAAAAGACAGTGTCCATGGAGAGACACAAAAGACAGCGTCCATGGAGAGACCACAAAAGACAGTGTGCATGGAGAGACCACAAAAGACAGTGTGCATGGAGAGACCACAAAGACAGCGTGCATGGAGAGACCACAAAATACAGTGTGCATGGAGAGACCACAAAAGACAGCGTCCATGGAGAGACCACAAATTACAGCGTCCACGCAAAGACCACAGCTTTTGAAGAGAGAAGACAGCCGAAACGGAATCGAACCGAGGTCGTTCCGCTTACCAGCCTAACGCCTTACCGCTGGGCCAAGCCGACTCGACTCACTCGCCTGCACGTTGGGGGCTATACAGAGGCAGATCTGGGTGGGGGGGGGGGGGGGGGGGGGGGGGGGGGGGGGGGGGGGGGGGGGGGGGGGGGAGCGGGGATTACGACCCACTCCGCGTGGTGCCTCCAGTCGCAGCGGGTTCGTGATGGAGTCTAGGGGGCCTGTTGGGGTTAATCGTTTGCACTTCTATCACCCCTCGGTCCGCGCTGCCTTCTGTTTTCTCTGCGTGATTATAGCTAGAGCCAACCAACCCCAGCCCCCACGCACACCACCCTCCAGCTTCGCTTCGTTCTCCGTCGGCCAGATTGGTCAAAACAAAGAGGTGTTTGCATTGTACTCTCTCTCTCTCTCTCTCTCTCTCTCTCTTTCCTCTCCCCCCCCCCCATTAATGGTATCAAGAGAATTTAGTCCCTTGTGGTTCTATTTCCTTGTCTCTCCATTCTCCCCTCCATGTATAGTATCAAGAGAATTTAGTCCCTTGTGGAGAGGTCTGGATGTAAAAATACCCATCTGATCTACATCCCTCATAAAATATACTCTCTCTCTCTCTCTCTCTCTCTCTCTCTCTCTCTCTCTCTTTTTTTTATTTATATGTAATTTTATTGCTAGTGTTGATGTTACTACCGTTTTGAAAGTGTCATTAATAACCTTTATGTGTGTTGTCTACATGATGTAGCCTAGCAAGAACAAATTGTAAGAACTGACAGGCTATTGCCCAAATATCAATCCTTGAGTTCTCTCTATATATACACATCAGATATATGACGTGTGTGATGGTGTGTGTGTGTGTGTGTGCGTGCGTGCGTGCGTGCGTGCGTGCGTGCGTGTGTGTGTGTGTGTGTCAGTGTGCGTGCGTGCGTGCGTGCGTGCGTGCGTGCGTGCGTGTGTGTGTGTGTGTGTGTATCCCCATCAGGGTCCACGTCGGCACCGACTCACTGACTGCGACCACAGTCCTTGGTTCATCTGCTTGGGTTCTGTGTTCGTTCACAAGCTGCAGTTACCCTTGAAATGAAACCACTTTTACAGACTCCGTACGCGGTTTGACTGGTCGTTCCATATCGGACTGCCTGTTGACCAAATTGCAGTCGAAGCTGAAGCAGGAAGGCGAAAAGCCTCTCGCATAACCTGCTTCACTGTACGCGGCTCGTTCCGTCAGGAAGATGATGATGAAGTGATGCTTAATGTCCTCAGATGTCAGCTGACATATTAGGGACAAGTTGTGACCAATGCCGAAGCACGGTTCAATAATTCTTTACGTCCACGGAAACCAGAAGGCTCGTTAGGACGGACAGCTCAGGACGGCCACCTCGACTCTCACACAGCTCCTGAACTATGATTCCATCAGGGAACATGTGTGTCTTCATATCTGACTGGATGGACTTGGCCAGTTTGTTGTTTGGGATGCCGGTGGTCATGGAAACTATAAATTGCCTTGTTGTATGTAGCTCCATAAAACGATGTGGTTATCATAGCTCTGGCGCACGAGTATGCTGAAATTCAACCTACCCCACCGATAAAAATCGACATTGCAAGTGAAAATGAAGACAAAAGAGATTGCTGCTTGCGTTGTAACACTCTCTCTCTCTCTCTCTCTCTCTTTCTCCCCCTTCTCTCCCTCTCTCTCTCTCTCTCTCTTTTCTGTCAGTTTTACCAATCCCCCCCCCCCCCCCCCCCCCACCCCTCCCCTCCCTCCAATCGCCCCGCATTCCCCAGAAATCGAAGGGTCTCTCTTTACACTCCAGTAGCAAATCCATACCATGAATTTTCCAAGGCAGGCGCTGCCTGATCTCGTAGGTGACTTGTACTTTAAATTTGCTGATGGCATGGTGCTTGTCGGATTGCTGTTTGGCACCTAAGGCTGCTTCTGCTCGATCCCTCGTACCGCAAATTTCACTGACATGATTCACTCTTGAATGACTCGAATGTAGCAAACCCAAAAATTCTAAAATAAGGATGACTGCTAGCGTTACACCGCAACTCAAGCCGGATAAGTACATTTCCATGTTTCACTGTTCAACTGTTGTTTTGTCGCTTAAAAAATGGGGGCTTAACACAGTAAATTCGCACGTTTTGTACTGTCATATTAGAGTTCCTTTTTACCTTTTATGTGTTTGGATCTGGCAGCAAACACAGGCCTCTATAAATGAATGTCGTCTGAAATGACAAAATGATTCTGAGAACAAGCAAAGCCGACCCTTGACGAAGACCTTGTCTCTGTCTCCCCTCCTACACACACACACACACACACACACACACACACACACACACACACTTCTGATATTGAGCTACCTCCGATACACAAAAATAGATACTGCCGTATTTAACTCCGATTTTTCGCCCGGGTTTTAAAAACCGGGTTTTAAAAGTCAGAAAACACACCGTGAGTGCTGCCATTTTGAGCCCAGCAGTATGTGTCAGTGACGTCATGAACAAGGCCGGCGTGCGTGGCAAAAGTCCATCTATTTTAAACCGGTGAAGAGCAGAAAAGGTCGGCGTATTTACACCAACCTTTCCTGCTCTTCAGTGGTTTAAAATTAAAATAAATAAAAACTGCAAACCAACAGATTGCCTAAGCTGGAAGCAAAAAAGTATGTCTTTGGTAAAAAAAAAAAAAAAAAATTTCTTGAATCATCGACCAAATCAAATATGAAGGTGAAAATGGTTATGTGCACGGTTTCTACGTTTTCCGTTTTTAGGCTTTTGGTTCTGTCA
Organism: Alviniconcha marisindica; assembly: GCA_018857735.1. Taxonomy (NCBI): domain Eukaryota; kingdom Metazoa; phylum Mollusca; class Gastropoda; family Provannidae; genus Alviniconcha; species Alviniconcha marisindica. The sequence goes on along the minus strand of JABMCL010003256.1, from coordinate 886,443 downwards.
CCTTTTATATCGTTATCCTTCCGTAATTTTTTTTATCCTCTTCTCTCTTCCCCTCTCTCTCCCCTCTCTCTACCCCTCTCTCTCTCTCTTTTCTCCTGTTTTTTTTTTGGGTTTTATTTTCTGGTGTTTTTGTTTTTTGTTTGTTTTTTTAAAAAATTTTGTAGTATCCGTTTTCCCTTTTTCCTTTGTTGTTATTATCGTTTTTTCTACCGCTTTTATTCTTATTTTCCTTCCCCTTTTTTTCTTTTTTGTTTTTTTTTGTTTTGTGTGTGTTGGGGTGTGTGTGTGTGTGTGGGGTGTGTGTGTGGGGTTTAATTTATTTTTTTTTTTTTGCTCCTGTTGGGTTTTTTACTGCTTTTTTTTTTTTTTCTTTTTTTTCTTTTCCCTTACAAATGGGGGTTGTTTTTTTAAAGTGTTTTTTGTTTTTTTTTTTTTTTTTTTTTTTTTTTTATTAATTATTTTATTTTTTGGGGATTGATGCTGCCTTCTGTCATAATATTTGACTGTGAATGTCTTGGGTTTTTAGTAGTACTGTAGCAACGGCAGATATGTGAGTGGCCTTTTTAAACCCTTTACAAATAAAAGTTTAAAACAGTCAATTTTTCTCTCTCTCTCTCTTTTCTCTCTCTCTCTCTCCCCTCTCTCTCTCTCTCTCTCTCTCAATAATTATAACAATCCCTAGGACTGACCTTTTCAACTCTAGCCTAGTATATTCCGGTGGTGTTCTTTGGAACTCACTCCCCGACTCTCTTCGAGTAGCATCCAGCACTGAAACTTTTAAATCACGTTACATGTCATACATTATACGCTGATTGGTTGGCATATTGCATGTTAAATTTGGTGATTGTAACCCGCCTGCAACGTTCTACCATATTGTGTCTCCCATTCATCATGCATTTACCCACCAAATAATGTTTGCTACTGATAATTTCATGGCCCCATGTATCCACCCCCATTCCTGCCAGTCTCATATCATGTTTGACGTCTGAACTTCATTTATTCCATGAGTGTACCGGTGTGTCGTAGCTTAGAAAATGTGTACATGTATGATTAGATCTAGAGTAGTCCCGTGTTTGGGCTAGGGCTGGATGGAGAAGAAAAAAAGCATACATATCTATTATCCTCGTAAATATTTTTTTAACTTTTACCCTCGTGAAGAATTTTATCCTCTCTCTCTCTCTCTCTCTCTCTCTCTCTCTCTCTCTCTCTCTAAAACACTCAAACGGAAAAGCATTTCAGGCTCTCACTAAGCCATCTTGATACCTTTTTCTTCCATTCGCCAGACACCTTCACACAAAATGTTGTATTTCACACACACAAATCAACTTTCTATATTTGTATTTTCATGCGTTATTGTACTCTTTCACTTTCCTTGTGGTCGTCATTTTAATGCGTTATATATAATAATGAGTGTATGTGCCGGGGTTTAACTTCCAATCTTGT
>JABMCL010003256.1:860000-875000 GCA_018857735.1 Alviniconcha marisindica | reverse complement strand
GTCCATCTGATGCCCTTGCGTGTCTGTTTGATGCCACGCTGTAATCTCTCTCTCTCTCTCTCTCTCTCTCTCCCCCCCCCTCCTCTCTTCCCCCTCCCCCCCCTCTCCTCTCTCTCATTTTTTGTTTCAAGACTCATACTGATTTCATTCAAAGTTTCATATCGTGAGGGTTTGTTACAGTTTGAACTGCGCATGTTTTCGCAGTGTCTACCTTTCTGTAATTGTTCCAGTGAAGTCTTTGTGGTATTTATCCGTTTAGTGCCTCTTCTCGGGTTTTTCTCTCTCTCTCTTTTCCCTCTCCTCCGTAAACCCTTCATTGGCCCCTTCCTCTTCTCCACCTTCCCCCTTCTCTCCCCTTCTTCTCCCCTCTCTCTCTCTCTTTTCCCAAAAACTAGTTGTTTGGTTTTTTTAAAACCTTAAAATTTCAAACCCCTTTTAAAATAAAAGTTTTCTTTTCCTTTTCGTTCTCTCTCTCCTCCCCTCTGCCCCCAACCCCCCCCCCCTCCCCTTCCCGACCCCCTTTCCCCCCTCCCCCCCTTTTTCTTTTTTTCCCCTTTCTCTCTTCCCCCTCTTTTTCTTTTCCCCCTTTTTCTTTTTTCCCTTTTTCTCTCTCTCTCTCCTCTCCCCCGGTTTTTTGGTCCCCCCTTTTCCCGTTTTTGGTCTCTCTCCTCTCTCCTTTTCTTTCCCCTCTCCCCCTCTCCCCTTTGTCCTCTCTCTCTCTCCTTTTTTCTCTCTCCTCTCTCCCCTCCTCTCTCTCTTTTCTCTTATACACCCATAAAACCCGGGCCCCGTCCTTCCTTTTTCCCCCGCGTCAGAGTCCCCCCCCCCCCCCCCCCTTTTTTTTTTTTCCCTTTTTTTTTTTTCCCTCCCCCCTCCCTTACTGTTCTTTAAAAAAAAAATGCATTTACTGCTTCTGTTTTTCTTTTTCCCATACTAGTCATTGGAAAATATTTAGATGTTTGCTGCTTTTTTTGCTGGTTTTTTGCTTATAATTTTAACTGAAAGATGTCTGGCATGAAATTTTATTTTTGGCGCTGTGAAAACCTAGTTTGTGTGGAAATTTTTCGTGTATAAAAAAGTTTCAAATCCTCATTCCCTGCTTACCTGTAAAATAACTGATGCCTGTAACCCCCAGGGAAAGGGGGCCTTGTTAGACAGGTTTTTTTAAATGACCTAAACTACAATCCTGTAAAATAAAATTTTCCCTTCGAGTTTTTTCCCCTCTCTCTCCCTCTCCTCTCCTTTTTTCTCCCTTTTCCTCCCCCTTTTCTCCCCTTTTTTCCTTTACCCCCCCCTCTCCTCTTTTTCCCTTTTTCCTCCCGTTCTCCTCTCCTCTCCTCCCCCCCCTTTCCCTTCCCCTTTTCAAAAGGGGGGGTCCCCCTCCCCCCCCCCGGGCCCCCCCCCCCCCAACCCCCAAATTTTTCCCCATTCTCCCCCTTCCTCCCCCCCTTTTAAACCTTCTCTAAACTCTCCCCCCCCCCCCCCCCCCCCCCCCATTTTTAAACCCTTCCCCCCCCCCCATTTTCCCGGGGGGAACCCCCCCCCCCCCCCCCCCCCCATTTTCCCCCTTTCCTCGGAAACTCCCCCCTAAATTCCCTTCCCCCCCCCCCCCCCCCCCCCCCCCCCCCCCCCCCCCCCCCCCCCCCCCCCCCCACCCCTTCCCTTGCCCCCCTCCATTCCCTCCCCCCCCCCCCCCCCCCCCCCCCCCCCCCCCCCCCCCCCCCCCCCACTTTCCTTGTGAAACCCCCCCCCCCCCTTCCTTGTTGGGGAAACCCCGGTCCCCCCCCCCCCCCCCCCCCCCTTTCCCTTTTTTTAAAACCCCCTTTTCCCCCCCCCCCCCCCGCCCCCATTTTCCTTTCCCCGGGAAAATCCCCCCCCCCCCCCCCCCCCCCCCCCCCCCCCCCCCCCCCCCCCCCCCACCCCCCTTTAAAAACCCCCCCCCCCCCCCACCCCCTGTTTTCTCATAAAAAACCCGAAAACCGAAGGAACCGGCTTGGCTTTTAAACCCCGACTATCAAAAACCCCCCCCCCCCCCCCCCCCCCCCCCCCCCCCCCCCAACCTTTTCCCCCCCCACCCCTCTCCCCCCGCCCCCCCTGAAACCCCCCCCCCCCCCCCCCCCCCCCCCCCCCCCCCCCCACCTCTTCCTTCCCCCTCCTCCCCCCACCATCTGGCCGAAACCGGGATTTCCGGGGGTTTGGGGGGTTAAAAAACCCAAATATCAAGCAACTTTCCCCCCCCCCCACCCCCCCCCCCCCAACCCCCCCCCCACCCCCCCTTTCCCGCCCCCCCCCCCCTTCTTTTTGCTGGGGCCCCCCCCCCCCCCCCACCTCTTCCCCCCCCCCTCCCCTCCCCCCCCCCCCCCCCCCCAAAAAAATAATTAAACCCTGGAAGACTCGGTGGAAAGAAGAGCTGGTAGGCCTTCGTCCATTGTGGGCGACCTAGATTCCGACAACGGTCTCGACAAAAGGGAGATCAATGTTCATCGCCGCTCGCTTTCTCCCTCTCACGACTCCCCGTCAAAGCCTAAAGAGATGGTATATATACTCTCCCTCCGCTCGCTGGGGCTGCCACGGCGGCAGCGCATATATATCATTCTATAGTCTTGCGCCAGCCACCCACCACCCCGATCACGGCAGCCCGCACAACCGTTCGACCTTTGGCATTTTCTGGGTCTGGGCGGGCGTTGAGGCTCTTCGTCGCGCCGCACGTGCATGGTCAGTGTGTGTGTGTGTGTAGTGTGTGTGTGTGTGTGTGTGTGTGTGTGTGTGTGTGTGTGTGTGTGTGTGTGTGTGTGTGTGTGTGCGTGTGTGCGGAGAGAGAGAGAGACAATATATGTCTGTGTGAAGGCAGACGGACATACATCCCCAGAAAGCATATATACAGAGAGGGGCCGGTACTGATCTACCGAATTAAGAGAAGTGGGTGGTTTTCGGGTCGGGAAGAAAAGAAGTAGACAGGGACTGATATCAAGGGAGACTAGAGAGATTGATGTGAGGGAGAGCGGGAGGGGGTGGAGGAGGGGAGGAGACAGCGGCATGGTGTGGTGTGGTGTGGTTGGAGTAGGTTTGGGGGACGGGGGGAGGGTGGAGGGGGGGGGACGGGCGGTGCCGGAGGGGGATACTTATGAAGAGCGACCGTCTGCGACCACGAACCTTGTCCCGAAACGAGCAAACAAATCGTACACGACTGAACAGGATCAGATTGCACGCAGGAAGTACCGACAATTGCGAGAAAATGAGAACTCGCAATATGCGGTATTGGTGATGACGCACGGATATAGTGAAGGCGGACAGAGAGACTTGAGCTATTGCACTGCAAGAGAGAGAGAGATGGGAGGAGGGAGGGAGAAGAAAGGGGGCAAGGAGAGAGAGAGAGAGAGAGAGAGAGAGAGAGAGAGAAAACTCGAACTCGAAAACTTTATGTTACAAAGGATTGTAGTTTAGGTTTAGTCAAAAACCTAAGAACTAGTCCTTGCTAAGAGAGAGAGACAGACAGACACAGACAGACAGAGGCACAGGGAGACAGACAGAGACAGTGAGACAGAGACAGAGAGAGACAAAGACAGAGTAAGTTCTCGGATGGTATCGTCCCACCAACCCGGAAGAGGGTCCCCACAGAACGAATAACACATTCAAAATTCTTCTATAACACTTCCCAACACGAGTCACCAAAGTGTAAGTCAAATACCGGTTAACATTTGGACTTTAACGTCACGTCAAACGCAACGGACGAAACACACATGCAAAATTCTTCTATGCCACTTCCAAGCACGAGTTTGTTTAATTCACTGTTACAATGTCCAAAACAAAACTCTATCTGTCAATGCACAATAACACATGTCTTAATTTTGGTACCTATTTACATTCCGGAGGCACTCACCACAAGAACCTGCTCAAATCGCTTGTGACCAGGAGCAGGGTGACCTATTTTAGTCTGCGAGCCCATGTGGGAAGCTGCGTTAACCCATTAAGCAAACCATGCAATTAAAAAGCATGGAGAGGATTCGGAAGAAGAAGGGAGGAAAAGCAGGTGAATGAACAAGGAAGTCACTAATAAATACATATATCAAAAAAATAGACAAAAAACTTGAAGACGAATGTCTGTCGATCTTACTTTGATCAGAAACGCCTGGCGACGAAGTACTGATCAGTCCGCTTCTTGACACGCAATCAGTAAGGGTACCGGATGCGTAAATATCGGAGGTTTCCATTGGTTAAAAACAAGTGTCTCAGGGAAGAACTTTGAAAAAATACTCCCACAGCTACGCAAGTGCAACCAACTCATCCCTCTCACTTCACAGCGTTCTGGTCAGTCATCTAGCACACCCCACACCCTGCTCCTGTTTCTCTATTTCTTTGTGTCAATGTGTGTGTGTGTGTGTGTGTGTGTGTGTGTGTGTGTGTGTGTGTGTGTGTGTGTGTGTGTGTGTGTGTGTGGTTGGTGTGGTGGGGGGGGAGGGGGGGAGATGAAAGTAGAGAAAGAGAAAGAAGGGGCGTAGCTTTGATCTAATGTACTTGTAGTTTATACTTAAGCACCTTCCGCAGATCAGCATTCACTGTAATTATTATTATTATTATTATTAAAGAGATGACTAGCTCGGATGGTGAGCCTACGGTGACAGTTGGGTCTATCCCGGATGGAGCTGCCATCAAACCACAGACTTCCTCAGCCAGTTCCAACTCACACACACACCCTCTACCCACCCACAACTCTCACTAGAATGGAACCATTTCGACTACCCGAAGTCAGTATCGCCCCAAAACAATAACCAACACCAGATAAGTAGACGATTTTTATTTATTATCCGGGTTGTGACTGTATTGTCCATTTGCTGCTTGGAAAAATGGGTTCGGCCTAAAAATGTGCGCATGTTTTGTGTTGTCTAATTAAAATCAGCGTTCTTTTTAACCTTTTGCGTGTTGGACCGAGAGAGTCGTTTTTAAAGAGGCGAACGGTTCCGTCACCTGGGAAATGCGATGTTAATGGTTTCATCAGAAGAAAAAACCTCTTAAAACAGGGCTGGTCCTTTTCCGTGAAATTGTGATGGGAATAGTTTTCAGAAGAAAAAAAAGACAAAACTCTTAAAACAGGGCTGGTCGTTTTGCATGAAATTTGAAGGAAATAATTTTCAGGAAAAAAAAAAAAAAAAACTTAAAAACAGGGCTGGTCCTTTTGCATTAAAATCTGAAGGAAATAGTTTTCAGAAAGAAAAAATAATAATCCTGAAACAGCTGGTCTTTGGTCAGATGTTTATTTACATGGGAATATGAAAGGAATGGTTTCAGAGAAAGTGGTCCAAACAGACAGGTGTGTCCGTCTATTACATTGGAATCTGAAGAAAATAATTTCCCCTACGGAATGGGTGAAAAGTGTGTATAAAGGGACAGCTTCACAGGAAGTGGTCCGAAATGAGTGGTCTTTTTATATGGGAATAAATTATGAATGCCATGGTTTCAGAGAAAGTGGTCTGAAAAGACGGTCTTTTCACATGAGCATATGAAGGGACTTTTTCCCCCAAGAAAATGGTTTGAAAAGACGGTTGGTCGTTTTACATGGGAACATAACAGGATCTGTTTCAAGGAAAGTGGTCCAAAAAGACGAGTGGTCCTTTTACATGGAAATATGAACGGAATGATTCCAGGGAAAGTGCTCTGAAAGACGGTTGGTCGTTTTACATGGGCATATGAAGGCACTTTTTCCCCCAAGAATGTGGTCTCAAAAAAAAAAAAAAATTGGTTGTTTTACATGGAAATATGGAAAGACTTGTTTCAGACTAAAAGTGGTCCAAACAGAAAAATGGTCTTTTTGCACGGGATGTACCACAGTGAAAGTGGTCTGAAAAGTCAGCTGGTCGTTTTACATGGGAAATATGGAAAGAACTGTTTCAAAGAAATTGGTCCCAAAAGACGAATGGTCCTTTTAAAATTTTTTTTATTCATGCTTTTTTAAGGTATTCTCCCTCGAGCAGACTCACTGCGCAATGAATATTCTGAATGGGACTGTATCCTTTTATAGGGGTTTTTTAATACCCCCCCGGGAAGTGGTTTACTTTTGGTTGTTGCATGACTGGTTACGTGAAAGCTGCGTTTCGGCCAAGTTTTTGTAAACCCTTCAAACCCTGCACCAGGTTACAGTGCATTTTTTCAAACCCCAAGGTAGGGGGATGGGTTTTTTTGTAACCTGCCCCACTTTTTGGGAATGACCGGGGCCCTTTAATGCTACTGCGGAACACGGGGGGGAACAACCCAAATAAGAGTCAGCACAGGTTGACCCCCGCGAAGAAAATTTCCCCCGCCCTGCAGGGGTTTGAACCCAACCTTTCAGTCATGAGTCCGGGGCCCAACCACTGAGCTATCCCGCTCCCCGTTTTGAGGGGGGGTTTTTTAACTGAAAAAACGGTTGGTCTTTTACATGGGAATATATATGAAAGGAAAGGTTTCACAGAAAGTGATCCGAAGAGACGGTTGGTCGTTTTATTACACGAAGGGAATGGTTTCAGAGAAAGTGGTCTGAAAAGATCGTGGACGGTTCTTCTCTCAGGAAGGGAACGGTTTTTGAAGAAGCAAAAAAAGTTTAAAAAAAAAAAGGGGGGGGGGGGGAAAGGGTTTTAAAAGGGGTGCTCTCTCACCAGGGACTCCAGCATCACCACTAATGTGCCAACCCCCCCACCTACCCCCTCCCCCCCCCACCTACCCCCCCCCCCTCCCACCGACTTTCCCCAAAAGGGGTAAACACTTCAGCCCAGCGCCCTGCGCACACACAGATGAATACCCGCGTGACAGAACTGGCCCAGCGTCGCATAACCACGACTGCGATCCTCGCCACCGCCGTCACCGTTATCTGTCTGTGTATATATAGCCACCAGGGGGACCACCAACAAACGTAAAACATAAAAAAGGGAAGAGGAGGGGGGGGGGGGGGGGGGCTTCAAACAGCATTGGACGATGACGCAAGAGGCCAGTGGCACTGGGGTAAATGTGGGCCGAAAGGTGGGGGTAGGGGATGTCGGTGGGGGGGGGGGCCTAACCAAATACTACACCCCAGGGGCTATGGCCAAGCAACGCAGACACACTCAACAGGAGACAAAATCGAACGCGAGTTCACTCAATCATTCCAATTCCTATCCCGATCCGACTTTTCTCTTCTTCTTCTTCTTTTTTTTTTTTTTTACCCCTGATAATACGATGGAGCCCCACGGCAAAGGCGCTTGTAATAATGTTTACAACAGAAAAACGTTCGCGACTGACGTTTTCTTGGTATTGTTTGGCTTTTTTTTTTTTTCTTTTTTTTTTGGCTTGTTTGCAAGTTACAGAACATAAAAATCCTCACAGAGAGCTTAACCTAGTTGAGAGTCGGATTTCGATGGGGGAATGAAATCAGATACGAAACGTATGTATTTCGCCGATTTCTAGTGCCTGTTTTCCCCACCAAAGACATTATTGCTGGGTGTTGTTTGTTCGCATAATAATGACTGTTGTATCGTGCATTTTTCTCACCCACTCATTCACACCATCTTTTGTTAATCTGCTGCACAGTACAAGTTCGAGCATACGATTCCAAACACCTTTCCTTTTGTCCTAGCGCAAGCAAAACACCCACACATACGCATGTACGCACTCGCGGGCACGCGCGCATACACACATGCACTTACAAACACACACACATACACTCACACACACACACACACACACACACACACACACACACACAGTGCCCGGGCACACACACACACACACACACACACACACACACCACACACACACACACACACACACACACACACACACACACACACACACACACACACAAAACACACACTACAACAAACACACACACACACACACACACACACACACACACACACTCACACGCACATGCACCTACACACACACACACACACACACACACACACACACACACACACACACCCCAACCCCACACCACCACCACACACACACACACACACACACACACACACACACACACACACACACACACACACACCACCACCCATACACAAACACACACACACACACACACACACACACACACACACACACACACACACACACACCACACCCGCACAACACAACACACCACACACACACACACACACACACACACACACCACACACACACCACGCACCCATACACAACACACACACACACACACACACACACACACACACACACACACACACACACACACACACACACACACACACACACACACACACACACACACACACACACACACACACACACACAAACCAAACGTTGTTGTTTCCGAGCGGTCAGCAAAGCGTTATAGGCTGGTATTATAAGCACAAGGACCTCGGTTCCATTCCGAGTACCTGTCTAGTCTCATCCCCACCACCACCGTTGAAACCCTTTGATGGGAGTGGAGGGAAGGACAGGACGGGGGAGGAAGAAATGGAGAGGGCTGGAACCTGGCGGGGGGGTAGGGGGGGAGGAATGGGGAGGGGGCAGCCTGCTGGAGGGGGCGGGGCGGGGAGTGTTGTGGGAGGGGAGGGGGGTGGAGCCGGGGGGGGGGATGATCCTTTTCGTAAGATCAAACCCTAGTTCACTACTCAATCATCCCTGTTTCTATACACTTCCCGACTTACCTGCCCCGGGTACCGAGGCCCAGCTCCAAGGCTGGCCGTCATGAAGAGCAGTTGCCACACAAGCCAGCAAAGACCCGTGAGCCGGCTTAGCCTGGCGCGGTCAACAAGGCGTCAGGCTGGTCAGCCGACAAGGCGTTAGCCTGGTCAGTCGGCTTGGCGTGGCGCGGTCAGCAAGGCGTTAGGCTGGTCAGTCGGCTTGGCGTGGCGCGGTCAGCAAGGCGTTAGGCTGGTCAGTCGGCTTGGCGTGGCGCGGTCGGCAAGGCGTTAGGCTGGTCAGTCGGCTTGGCGTGGCGCGGTCAGCAAGGCGTTAGTTAGGCTGATCAGCAGGCTTGGCCTGAGGCGGTCAGCAAGGCGTTATAGACTGGTCAGCCGGCTTGGCCTGGGGCGGTCAGCCGGGGCGGTCAGCCGGCTTGGCCTGGGGCGGTCAGCAAGGCGTTAGTTAGGCTGGTCAGCCGACAAGGCATTGGGCTGGTCAGTCGGCTTGGCCTGGGGCGGTCAGCAAGGCGTTATAGGCTGGTCAGCCGGCTTGGCCTGGGGCGGTCAGCAAGGCGTTAGGCTGGTCAGCCGGCTTGGCCTGGGGCGGTCAGCAAGGCGTTAGGCTGGTCAGTCGGCTTGGCCTGGGGCGGTCAGCAAGGCGTTAGGCTGGTCAGCCGGCTTGGCCTGGGGCGGTCAGCAAGGCGTTAGGCTGGTCAGCCGGCTTGGCCTGGGGCGGTCAGCAAGGCGTTAGGCTGGTCAGCCGGCTTGGCCTGGGGCGGTCAGCAAGGCGTTAGGCTGGTCAGCCGGCTTGGCCTGGGGCGGTCAGCAAGGCGTTAGGCTGGTCAGCCGGCTTGGCCTGGGGCGGTCAGCAAGGCGTTAGGCTGGTCAGCCGGCTTGGCCTGGGGCGGTCAGCAAGGCGTTAGGCTGGTCAGTCGGCTTGGCCTGGGGCGGTCAGCAAGGCATTAGGCTGGCACAAGGACCTCGGTTCCATTCCGCTTCGGCTGTTCTTTCTCTTCAAAAGCGCGTGTTATGTGGACACTGTCTTTGTGACTCTGCCCCCTCACAATTAACAAAACATTGAAACGGTTCTCATCGCCGGCCATCTTAATGCAGGAGTCATTCTGGAGGTGGTGGTGGTTTTTCGGTTCTCCTTTATCTTCGAAAAAGCGTGGTCTGTGGACACGGTGTTTGCGACTTTGTCCTTCGCAATTAACGAAACATTAAAACGGCTCTCATCGCTGCCCATCTCAATGCAGGAGTCATTCTGGTGATTGTGGTAGTGGTGGTGGTGGTTTCGGCTCTCCCTTATCTTCAAAAAGGTGTGGTCTGTGAGCACGGTGTTTTCGACTCGCCCATCATAATTAACGAAACATTAAAATGGCTCTCATCTCTGCCCATCTTAATGCAGGAGTCATTCTGCTGGTGGTGGTGGTGGTGGTGGTGCTGGTGGTGTTTCCGGCGCTCCTTTCTCTTCAAAAAGGCGTTTGACTGACCCTCAGAACTAAAGAAACATTAAAACGACTCTCAACGATATCTATCTTAATGCAGGAGTCATTGTGGTGGTGGTGGTGGTGGTGGTGGTGGTGATTGTGTAGCAGTTAGGTATAGTCTCCCTCCTTCACCCCACCACCTCCTGAATTCTCCGTCCCCGCTGACCAGTACCTCTTCGGGGACAATTCGGCGCTAAAACAAGTTTAACCAAACGTAACCAAACGTAACCAAAGCCAGCGAAGGACCCGTCGCGCATGCTGGCGCCAAGGACCGCCAAGGACCGCTGCTGGCCAGGAGGAAAGCTGGCTATCTGCACGGACCAGCGGACGGCCTATAAAATGCCGATAAGGGATGACAACTGACAATTCCAGCCGTTTCTTAGGAGATTCCGCCTCCCTCCCCGGCCATTGCTGCTAAAGAAAATCGATTTCTCTCCGTGGCATGGCCGCGATAAAACGGGTCGCTCCTTCTTTATTCCTCCTCTCCTCTTCTTTTTTCTTCCTTTCTTTCCTCTTCCTTCACCCTGACGTGACTTGACGTGACGTGGTTCATGAAAAGTTGAAAGTAATTACTTACACCATCACTATGATTTTTAAAAAAAGTTTTTATTATGTTCGGTTTTATCATCATACTCATCATCATATTCTTCCTCTCTTCCTTCTTCTTCTTCTGTGGTTATTGCAGTAGTAGTTAGTAGTAATTATGGGACACGCTTTAGGTTGTATTCCCGAAATCCTGTGAGTGTGTGTGTGTGTGTGGGGGGGGGCGTGCGTGCGTGCGTGCGTGGGTGTGTTTGTCTGCCTATGTCCATGTGTATGTCTGTGATTGCCGTGTTCGCGCAGTCGCGTGCTGTGTATGCATACGTATTTGTAAACAAAACAAAGGCTTTTCTTCCACAGACAAAACCGGCATAAAAAAAAATCTATATATATATAAACACCCGGAAGCAGCAGCCAACTTAATCAGTCCCGCGACACGACCACCACAACACGATAGCCACAAAGATCCAAAGGACAAGCAGCAGTTCCCCCCACTCCCCGGCTAAAGACACCCAACGCTCCCAACAAAATCCGATCTCCACAAATGCCCAGCGTTTACAAACAAGGACAATAGCTCCTCGCAAACAGCGTCATGCAAAGGGCTTGAAATCGAGAGAGAGACAGACAGACAGACAGACAGACAGACAGACCGAGACAGAGAGACAGAGAGACAGAGAGAGGCAGAGACAACGAGCGAGAGAGAGACTGAGAGAGAGACAGACAGACAGACAGACAGACAGACAGAAGAAAACATGCCTCTTTCTTTCTTTCTTTTTTTTTTTTTTTTTTTTCTTTCCAGGTCAGAAAGTCTGGACTCCTTCAAGAAGAAAGGTGGAAAAAATCGGGGTGCAGTAACCATACAGCTTTGAAGTAAGAACACGCCTTAGACGTAATTACTTCAAAGCGCCTTTATCTTTTTCATTTTCCTTTCTCTCCCCCTCCCCCTCCCCCACCCCAGCCCCCCCCTTTTTCTTTTTCCCCCTTCTTTTTTTCTCTCTTTTTTTTTTTTCTTCTTTTTTTTCGTCAGAGCTGGGTTTTCACAAGTGGGTTTTGTTCTGTGAGTGGTCTGCTCCTGCTTGGAGACTCACCTAGCATGGCTTATTTCGCAAGATATGCCAGTGCTTGCGGTTTGCACGCTTCTTGTGTGGGAATAACTTTCCACGGAAACGAGGGGTAAAAACGGAGGCTTGCGTGAGAGAATGATGGGGGGAGGGGCAGTGTAGCAGAAAGGAGACGAAGAGGGTGGGGGGCTGAGTACGGTGGGGGTATCGGGCGAGGAGAGTTGGGGTGGGGTGGGTGGGTGGAGAGTCAGTGATGGATTTATGGCTCATCAATCAGTGGAAGGGATGAGAGGGCTGAGTAAAATGAGCTCAATTCTGAGTTAGTTAGTAACCGGTTCGTAACGCCCTGTCAACGGCACAGCGTCACCTGATGACACCCAAGCTCTGTTCAGTTCAGTTCAGTTCAGTTCAGTTCAAGATGGTATCTATGCGCTCGGAAAAGGCCATATGCGCTCCATCCCGTCTCTCACAAGTTCCCCCAGCGTTGCATTTGAAACGGTTCCAATGTTCGTCTGATTGACGATGGCCCTCTCTCTTTTTTTCAAGGAAGGTCGTCTAGCGCTCTATAAATGCACATTTTCAAAAACTCTTCTCATAATAAAAAGCAAACTCAAGACAAACCTACAAAATTAATCCAAACACAAATAGAACATAAAACATAACACACAAAGATCGAACAAGTATTTTCTAAACAGTAGTCCATTCGATACTGCCCTTGTTAAAAACAAAAATATTAAAACAAGACAGGCTGGTATTGTCGACGCTTCCATTAATTTTAGTACACCAGTTCGTTTTAAACATAAAAAAGGAATAGACAGAGAAAATATCGAATAGTATACAAATGCATAGTGCCAAATACCATTGCCATACAGTCGCAAGATGCACATACCACTGACCAACTATCGACTTCTAGCTGCTCAACATGACACATCCAAAAACTCTGAAACAAGGACGCCTGTTAGCGTTCTAAATCAAAATCTAAAGACATGAAAGTTTAAAAATAACCCTTATTTAATTTAAGACACAACACAACATGCGAATTTTCGAGTAAGCCCTTTATCAAGCGACAGAACAACATTTAAACAACAGTTAAACGGTCAAAAATGAAATGTAGGCTACTTATCTGCTTGTGGCTATAGTGTCTTTGTGAGCATGCAGTGTATGAAAGAATGTTGGGATGACAATCCCAAAAAGCCTACCTCTTAACAAAAAATATTGAACAATGTTCTTGGGGGAAATCAGGAAAATTGGGCCGTTGGCAGAAAACGGACAAGACAGAAAGAGCAATGGGACTTTGAGAGAAAGGGGAAGGGGTACCGAAGCCTTCCAGTTCGTGATTAGTCACTGGTTTTCAACGTCCTTTCAACCGTACAGGGTACCCTCAAGACGAAGCGAAGTCGATAAAAGCGACGTGGACGATGGTGCCGTAAGCAGTAAATGGTTGGTTTTTGTTGTTGTTGTTGTTTGGTTGGTTGGTATGTGTGTGTGTATGTGTGTGTGTGTGTGTGTGTGTGTGTGTGTGTGTGTGTGTGTGTGTGTGTGTGTGTGCAGTAAGCAGTGAATGGTGTATGTTATTGTTTTGTTTTGTTTGTTTTTGTTTGTTTGTTTCTTTGTTTTTCTTTTGTTTCTGTTGATAGGTATTGTGTTGTTTGTGTTTTTCTTGTCATTGGTTTTGGTTTATTGTTGTTGTTTTGGTTTGGGGTTCTTTCTTCTTCTTTTCTTTTTCTTTTGTAGTTGTCATTATTGTTGTTGTTGTTTGGTATATGTGTGAGTGAGTAAGTGAGTGAGTGAGTGAGTGAGTGTCTGTCCGTCTGTCTGTCTGTGTTGTTGTTGTGTTTGTTTTGGGGAGTGGGGGGTGTTTGTTTGGGGGGAGGGAGAAGGAAGACGCGGGTGTGGGGGTGGGATCCATTTCATGTACAAACGACGGTGTCTGGATTCCTCTGTATAATTGGGGTTTTGTTTTGTTTTTGTTTTTTATGTAGTCACCCGCCTTGAAGCACAAAACGCTCTTTGAAGTAATTACTTCAAAGTGCATTTCTACTCCAAAGCGTGTTACGTTACCACACTGCAGCGGGTTCTGCACTCGCAGGAAGGCGGCTCTGTTGGAGACTATGACCTCGCATTTTGTTGTTGTTGTTGTGTGTGTTTGTTGTTGTTGTTGTTGCTGCTGTTTTGTTGTTGTTTTTGTGTGTGTTTGTTGTTGTTGTTGTTGCTGTTTGTTGTTGTTTTTGTGTGTGTTTGTTGTTGTTGTTGTTGCTGTTTTGTTGTTGTTTTTGTGTGTGTTTGTTGTTTTTGTGTGTGTTTGTTGTTGTTGCTGTTTTGTTGTTTTTGTGTGTGTTTGTTGTTGTTGCTGTTTTGTTGTAGTTTTTGTGTGTGTTTGTTGTTGTTGCTGTTTTTGTTGTTTTTTTTTTGTGTGTTTGTTTTGTTGTTGTTGCTGTTTGTTGTGTTTTGTTGTGTGTGTTTTTTGTTTTGTGTGTGTGTGGTTTGTTTTGTTTGTTGTCTTTGTTTGTTTTGTTTGTTGTTGTTGTTGTTGTTGTGTTGTTGTTGTTGTTGTGTGTGTGTGTGTGTGTGTGTGTGTGTGTGTGTGTGTGTGTGTGTGTGTGTGTGTGTGTGTGTGTGTGTGTGTGTGGATTTGTTTGTTTCTTTGTTTTTTGTTGTTGTTGTTGTTGTTGTTGTTTGTTGTTGCTGATGTTGTTTTTTGTTTGTTTTGTTGTTGGGGGAAAGGGGGGGGGGGGGCATTATACCTAAATGTTCAAGCTGTCAACACTATACCCGGAGGCCATCACACCTAAATGTTCACGTCTGTCAACACAATACCCTAGGGCCAGAACACCTCATTGTTCACATTGTCAACACAATATCCCGGGACCATCACACCCAAATGTTCACATCTATCAACACTATACCCTATGGCCATCACACTTAATTGTTCACATTGTCAACACAGTATCCCGGGGCCATCACACCTAAATGTTCACATCCGTCAACACAATACCCGGGGGCCATTATACCTAAATGTTCACATCTTCCAACACAATACCCAGGGAACATCACACCCAAATGTTCACATCTGTCAACACAATACCCAAAGGCCATAACACCCAAATGTTCTCATCTATCAAGTCGATACCCTAGGGCCATAACACCTAAATGTTCACATTGTCAACACAATATCCCGGGACCATCACACCTAAATGTTCACATCCGTCGACACAGTAGCCGGGGGGGAGGCGGGGGGCATTATACCTAAATGTTCAAATCTGTCAACACTATATTCCGGGGACATCACACGCAAATGTTCACAT
>JABMCL010003256.1:842500-855000 GCA_018857735.1 Alviniconcha marisindica | reverse complement strand
TGAGTGGGATAATCCCACTCTATTTCTGGTCTCTTTTTTCCCGTTAGCTATTTCTTTGGTTTTCCCGTGCCCTCATCTGCATAGATTTGTTATCTCAGGCCGAAAACAATACTGTTTTAAATGAGATCAACATTCCTCTATATCAAGTCGAAAGGCCGGTCGTTAAGGCACAGGTAAATAGCTAGCTGACAGTGCTGGAGACAGTAGCCAATGGAAAACAATCTAGTCAAAACAGTCAATAAAATGCACATCTCAACAGCTTAAATGGATACAAACACAAATGTACGTAATTATGGTTGGTTAGTAACTGCAAATAAGGTTGAATAGGTTGTTGTTGTTGTTGTTGTTGTTGTTTTTAACATAAATTTCTTTGGTGCAACTTGCTGGTAGATCATGTTAGCATGATAATTGTTATCAGTCTTATGTGAAAAGACTTCGAATAGAAGAAGAAGAAGAAGAAGAAGAATCAACAGTTTAAGAAGAACAACTTGCTGTTTTACGCCCAGTCAACCCGTGCGGTTATATCAAGGCGAAGAAGAAGAAGAAGAATCAACAGTTTAAATGTATCTTATTCACAACTAACGGAAGCATTTCAAGGCAAGTTCTTTACGACGTAAGTAAGAAACTTGATGTTTTACGCCCAGTCAACCAGAACGGTTATATCAGGGTGAATCTTTACGACGTATTGAGTACAAGATCAAAACATAATTCATCAGATTACAGGTACAAGATGTCTGATTCATTATTATGATAAACAAAAGCACGTTTTGGTGCCTATGTATATTCCGCCGGCACTCAACACGGGACCCTGCTTGCGTTAGCAACAGCTAAAGCAAGGAAAAGGTGGAGAGGATCTGGAAACAATGTACTTGATTCGACCAGGAAATTAGACGGAAGAAATGCCTCGCAGAGGACGAAGCATGTATGGCTATACACGGTGATTTATTCCAGAGATTAAAGAGGAGACCTTTGATTAATAGCGCTAGGTTCTCAACAGTGGGCTTTCATTTCTGCGTCCGCAGTACCTCACTTTGTGTAAGCGGTGGAAATCCATGAACTGTATTTGTTCAGAATAATAACAACAGGACGAGGCAACAGACAGAGAGCTGCAAACACGCGGCCCTTTACAGTTTACAAAACGCACTGCATTCCACGGTTATATACAAAATCGATCGAAACAAGATGAAGAGGACATGATCCCTCACGATGAAACGCCCCTTGGCTTCAACTTCAAGACTTCCCAGCCCGATCGATGCGTGGCATGGCATTTGCCACGACGAGCCACAGGTCTTCTCCGGAAATGTGTCGTTGTTGTCTGGTGGGGAGTACCCGTCAAAACTGCTCGACACTATAGGCGCTTCGCCTACTCAATCCACCCCCACCCCAAACCCCCAACCCTCCCCCTTCCCTGGTTACGTTCCAAGAGCCAGCTCGAGAGCCAGCGTGTAACGGCATCCACTTGCGTGTTCAGCGGTCCACTTTCTGTGCAGTCATCGCTCGCAGGTCTTCTGGTCCGGTTCCCTTTCAGTCGGGCCTCGTCGTCAAGGACCTCCAATACTCGCAGCAGCTCCAGGCAAAGTGGTGCCGAGAATAGCCAGCATCTTTTGCGGTTATCTGGCCACCACGTCTAGGTCAGGCACTGTGTCAGGCGGTCGAGGTGGGCCAGACGGTGAGGGATGGCTGGTAGGGTGGTGGTGGTAGTCGGTGGTGGTGGTGGTAGTCGGTGGTGGTGGTGGTAGTGGTGGTGGTGATGCTTTATCACGGTCATTTGGTCGGGACAGTTAGGGCAGCAAAGTGCAAGTTGTGGAATGAAGCAACTTTATTGCCTGTGTATGGAGTCCAGCTTGGGCTTCAGCACAGTGTCGGGTCCGCAGCGTGTTAGTGACAGCTAAGGCCACTTCACCCGTCCACGTTTGCATAGTTGTCGTTTCTTCCCAGGGTGCACGCAATGCCTCTGTCGTGCCAACGTCATTAGCCGCGAGTAGTTAGTTCCTGGAGGTTAACGTCAGTTCCTGGATTTCAACGTCAGTTCTTGGATGTTAACGTTAGTTCTTGGATGTTAACGTCAGTTCTTGGATTTTAACGTTAGTTCTCGCATGTTAACGTCAGATCTTGGATTTTAAGCTCAGTTCTTGATTGTTAACGTCTGTCCTTGGATTTGAACTTTAGTTCTTGAATGTTAACGTCAGTTCCTGGATTTTAACGTCAGTTCTTGGATGTTAACGCTAGTTCGTGGATGCTAACATTAGTTCTAGGACGTTAATATCGGTTCTAGGATGTTAACGTTCGTTCTTGGATTTTAACGTTAATGCTTGGATGTTAACGTTAGTTCTTGGATGCTAACGTCAGTTCTTCGATCTCAACGTCCGTTCTGGGATGTTAACGTTCGTTCTTGGACGTTAACGTTCCCTCAACGGCACAGTGTCACCTCAGGACGAACAAACACTATGACAAATCACACATTTAACCCTTTCACTGCCAACAATTTGTGCAGTTTTGATGCAGTTTCCTTCCAAGAACAGTCTCAAGAAAATGTTAATCTGACCAAAAATGCTGCTGTTGAGAACTTTGTTGCACACTGGAGTTAATGAGAAGCTGGAATTGAAGCAGGAAGTTGTACCGCATTCTACAAGCAGATGGAAAACATGCCAGTGACGTCCATAACATCCTTCGGGCACTGAAAGGTGCCGGGCCCGGCAGGAGAACTACGACGAGTCACAGCACTACGTCTGCCGCCGCAAAATGCCGGCATAAACGGATGTAGCCTTGATCAGTTCAGTTCAAGATAGTATCTATACGCTCAGAAATGCCCATATGCGCTCCATTCCGTCTCTCAGAAGTTTCCCCAACGTTGCCTTTAAAAAGGTTCCAATGTTCGTCTGAAGGACAATGGCCTTCTCACGTCCTTTCAAGGATGATCGTCTAGCGAAACGCCTCTCTCCTCCAGGCGATTAATGATGTGGTCCTTGGCTTTGTGCCCGCGAGTGTTGTCTCAAGCTCCTCAACACTTCAGATCTTCGGAGAAGCAAGCCACTTGTGAGGCTTGCTTTGCCCGCCAGTGTATTTGCTCGGTCATTTAATTCTCTTCATTCCAGCATGGCCAGGGCAGTACACCAACAGGAGCTTTGAATAGCCTTAATAGACCCAAAGAGGGTCGATAGACCCAAAGAGGGTACTACGATTTGGCCTAACGGTAAGGCGTTAGGCTAGTAAGCGGACGACGTCGGTTCCATTCCCCGCCTCAGTCCTCCTTTGTCTTCAAACGTTTGTGGTTTGTGGACATCGTCTTGTGACTTTGCCCCTCACAATAAATACATTATAATGGTTCTCATCGCTGCCCATCTTAACACGACGGAAGGGCGTTAGGCATAGTCCCCCCCAACCCCACCACCTCCTGGGATCGCGGTCCCCGCCATACCTCTCCGGAGACAACTCGGCGTTAAACAGGTCTAACAAACGAACCAACGAAAGGACCCCTTAAAGAGAGTTTTTAATGGACCACGATACACAACGGGTGAGGCCTTGAAGGACATTCTTGTCAACATGGGTGTGGCCTTGACAGACCGTCTTGTATAGCGGGTATTGCATAAATTGGCCTATGCATAATGAATGTGGCCTTTCCACTGTGGGTGTGGCCTTTGTGGGCCTTCTTGCCTGATAGGTGTGGCCTCTGTGGACCTTGTCTAATGGATTTGGCCTTCGCCGTGGGCCTTCTTGTTTGGTAGGTGTGGCATTGGCCGTGGGCTTTCTTGTTTGATAGATGTGGCATTGACCGTGGGCCTTCTTGTTTGATAGATGTGGCATTTTTGTCTAATGGGCGTCATCTTCGTCGTGGACATCCTTATTTGATGAGAGTGGCGTTTCCCGTGGACATCCTTATTTGATGGGCTTGGCCCTCGCCGTGCACATCAGTATTCGATGGGTGTGGCCTTCGACGTGGACCTTGTTTGATGGGCGTGGACCTCGCCGTGGATAACCTTAAGTTTAATGGGTGTGGCCTTCTCTGTGGACATCTTTATTTGATGAGTTTGGCTTTCGACATGGACATCCTTATTTGATGGGCGTCGACATGGACATCCGTATTTGATGGGCGTGGCCTTCGGCGTGGACCTTGTTTGATGGGTGTGCCCAATTACTGACCTTGCAGAATGGGTGAAGACTTGGCGCACGGTCCTGCGTGGGTATAGTTGACATGATGGGCGAGTTTTCGTGGACTTCTTTTTACAATACATCTGTGACCTTGGCGGACCTTCTTGCACGACGGGTTAATGTGGCCTTTGGTGGACATCTTTGCTCAAAATATTTACGCTAACCAATTTGGCCATCTCAACTTGTCCGTGCCTGTCGGCAGCTATATTGTTTCAGCGAAAGAAAAGAAAAATCGATTTAAAAGATGATGCACAGATGCCCTCGCGGAAACATGACTGCCATTTTTTCTGTCCACGAGAAGAAAACACCAGGCTGATGTATGTTTAAAGCAGCTGCTCTTCTCAGTTCCAGCGATTTTTGGTACAAATTTTTGTTGTTGTGTTTAATTGCTGGTTTTGTTTGTTGTTGTTTTTGTTTTGTTTGCAGATTTATTTATTTTTAAAAATATTTTTTATCTGCCGTCTAAGTTTACCAACAACAAAAAAAAGGATTAATGACTGGGCTAAAAACAGATTGCCCAATGTATCATCCCTTTTCTATAACACAGCAATACGTCCGCAAAAGTTCACAAAACTAAAAACGATATGCATTTTCATCTGTGACCTGTACGTATAACTGAGAGCTTCTGCTGGTGACGTGACGTCAAACACACGTCGGCGACGAAAACCTAAAACTCGGGAAAGAACACATGGGGGAAAAAAGAAGGGGAAAAAAGAGGGGAAAAAAGCGTCAGTGTTGCCGACAACATACGAAATCTATATTAAACCAACAGTACTTTCAATCGCAAGTTTGTTTCGTTTTGTTGTGTGGTGTGTTTGTTTGTTGTTAGTGGGGTGTTTCTTGTGTGTGTGTGTGTGTGTGTGTGTGTGTGTGTGTGTGTGTGTGTGTGTGTGTGTGTGTGTGTGTGTGTCTTCGGGGTGTTGGGGGGGGGGGGTGTTGTTTTGTTTTTGTGATTGGTTTTTGTTGGTGGTGGTTGTGGTTTTTCTTTGTTTGTTTTTGTTCGTGGTGTTTTACTAGCGCATCAAGTTCTTTTCACCCGTTCCAAGCTATGAGGAGACTTTATTTTCCATTCCAGTCTGAGCTGGCTATAGTTCCTTTAAAAGCCAAGACGCAGACGACGATCCAGTGGGCGGAGGCTGTAGACTGAATACGGCCGTTTACCCTAAACAACCACCAGGGCCCCAGCAGCCCTACAGCTGCACAGATTACCTGCGAGTCGGCTTAATTCTGCCCGGTCGTCTTTTGTCTTGCTAGCTGTTTACGTTTCCTCGCTCTCTTCCTTTCCCCCGTCTCTGCCAGTCTTAATTGCCACGGCCTTGCCTTTGGGCTCGGCTGCTCGAGTTCAGCTCAGTTTCAAGGTGGTGTCATCTACGCGTTCAGGAAAGCCCATATGCTCTCCACCTCTCTCTCTCTCTCTCTCTCTCTCTCTCTCTCTCTCTCTCTCTGGGGAAAAGTTTCACCCGGCACTGCCTTTTGAAACAGTTTTGGAAAACAATGGTCTGGTGTGGTGACGACGGCCCTTTTTTTCTTCCTTTCGAGGAAGATCGTCGAGCGGCGCCTCCTCCTTCTGCTCCTCTCTTCTCTCCTCCAGACGATGGTGTGGTGCTCTTGGCTTTAAGCTTCAAACAGAAGTCAGAATGAAGTAGTGTTAAAATGCCCAGTCTTCTTCTTTTTCTTCTCGATCGGCACTGCACTGAGAGTCCAGTATGCGAGATGAGTGTGGCTGTCTTCTCCAGTTCCTCCTTGCTGCCGTAGAGTTTGGTGTGTAGCTGGACTGCTGTTGGCCACACGTTTGTTCTCGCTGTCTGCAGAAGTGGGCATCTCGGTGTATTCATGGAGGTTGTTGTGTGTGTGTGTGTGTGTGTGTGTGTGTGTGTGTGTGTGTGTGTGTGTGTGTGTGTGTCTGTCTGTCTGTCTGTCTGTCTGTGTGCGCGTGGAACCGTGATTTTCTGGAGAGCGCCAGTGGCTCAGTACCTCCGTCTTCAGCCTGGTGAAATGCCTCGTGTGCACTTTTTGCTCCGCGGTTGCCTCACGTCTAGGACCGAAGTACTGAACGCGAAGTGTGTCACGGTGTCATATTTTCCTCTTCTTTATACTCGTACTAAAGCTATAATGCTATTTCAGTAAAAGGTTTGGTCTTCTTCTTCTTCTTTTTTGTTGCTGTTTTGTTTGTTTGTCTTTTTGTCTTTTCTTTTTAACTTGTTAATGATATTGTCTCATCTTGTAATGCATAGATCGGCATTACCTTCTGTTGCTGTGGCTGCTTCTGTTTCTTTTTCGCCATGATATAACCGTCCTGGTTGACTGGACGTAAAACACCAAATTCCTTACTCTGTTTCTGTTGCTGCCGTTGCTGCTTCCGTTTCCGTTTCCTGCTGTTGCTATGCGGTTCATGTATTCACTGTCCGAAAGCAAAACGTTTGATTTGTGATTTCATGAATTTTTGTTTGCCCGGATATGGCCTCCGAGGTTGGAAAGTTGTTAAATATCAAGTTAGTCTTCAGTTTCTTCAAGCTCTCCTTCCCCCTCTTCCTGCTCTTCCTCTTCCAGCTATTCTTTCTCTTCCTGCTCCTCCTTCCTCTTCTTCCAGCTCTTCTTCCTCCTGCTCTTCCTCCCTCTTCCTGTTATTTCTCTTCTTCTTCTTCCTCTTTCTGCTCTTCCTCCTCTTCCTGCTGTTCCTCCTCTTCCTCCTCCGTCTCTTCCTGCTCTTTTTCCTCTTCTTCCTGCTCTTCCTCCTCTTCCTCTTCTTCCTCCTCTTCCTGCTCTGCCTCCTACTCTTCTTCCTCCTCCTGCTCTTCCTCCTGCTCTTCTTCAGTCTCTTTCTCTTCCTCCTCCTTCAGTTTCTCCTTTTCTTCCTCTTCTTCATTTTCTTCATTCATTATCAAATTAGTCTGCGATACGTTTCCCATTCGATGTCTTTCATCAAATATGCAAGGAAAGCAGAAAGCTGCTGCGCATGCCACAGCCGTGGCGACCACTTGTCTATATACCATGCTGCCTGCTGCCCTTGCACAGTTGTAAACTTCTGCACGCTCGCTGGTTCAAGCGTTAGGCTGGAATTAGGGTGACTTTTGTGGTCTCGTAAAAAAACAAGCGTACACACCCACATACTGACACTTTTATTCTGTTTTTCATATGGTGTAGCCGGCAAGGATCCAAAATAAAACTCTCTCTCTCTCTCTCTCTCTCTCTCTCTCTCTCTCTCTCTCTCTCTCTGATGTTTCTGCACATTTGTAGGTACTGTGAAACTGCATTAATCAATTGCTTTATCGTGCTTATAATATTTGTTTGTGGTATTGTCGTGCTTATTTGTGTTTGTAGTATAGCAAGGACTGGCTGTTAGATAGGTCCAAATGAACCTAACGCTACTATTCTTGAGTATTAAAGTTTTCGAGTTCGAGTTCGAGTTCTCCCTCTCCTGGATTATAATATTAAACTACAATATTTAAGATTCTGTTTGTTTGAAATGTATGTTAATGTGGTTTTTGTCATATGATGTTTGTACAGCGCAGTGAGTTTAACTCCGGTTAAAGAACAGCGCTTTATAAGAATTATTTATTATTATAATAAATGTTAAATTCAAGGCAGGCGGGCGGGCGGTGGGGGTTGGGGTTGGCGGGTATTTGTTTGCCTCTGCTACCCTGATATGACTGGGGAGGTTGGAAGTTAAAATCCAATTATTTACTTACTGTGTGTATCTGCTTTTCTAAGTAGACAATAATAATAGTGCGGTCTTAGCGCGCCCTTTCTCAAATGAGCCCTAGAAGTGTACATGTCATACTCAGGTTAAAAAGAACCGACAACAAAACACAGAATATTAACATACACAAATTTGTCATCGAACAACAACCCCTCCCCCGAACTCGCATCACAGATACACAACTATATGCGCGCACGCACGCATTGGAAGTTGCCTTGATCAAAATCAGCTGTGTCTGATTGGCCAAATTCCGTGCACGATTTCAAAGACATTGTATCTGATTGCCTAAACGTTCCGACTTCAGTAAACTGGAAATTGTTTTGATTAAAAGCAGTTGCATCTGACTGGCCGAATTTCTTGGTCGATTTGAAAAACATTGTACCCGACTGGTTAAATATTTTACATCAGTACACTTGAAATTGCTTTGATTCAAAGCAGATGTATCTGATTGACCTAATATATATATATTTAGAGAGAGAGAGAGAGAGAGAGGCCAAAGGAAACGGCATCGTCTGAAAGCCGTATCTCAGTGGCTGACTGGCCGAACTTATCAACGCACCAAAACATGCATTGATGAAAAAACATTTCAAAACGTGTCCGATTCGCTGATCGTCTTACACAAGCCCAGTGGAAAGTGCACTGATTATATGACGCCTCTGACTGGTTTAATTTCTTGCATCAGCACACTGGAAGCTGCATTAATTACAAAACGCGTCTGATTGGCTGAGCTTCTTGAGTGCATACATTGTAAAAATCACTACTGTTGTAAGATACCTCACGAACGTTCAAGCATTAAAAGGAAATAAGATGGGAGTGGGGGATGGGGAATGGGGGGGGGGATACACTGTGTGTGTGTGTGTGTGTGTGTGTGTGTGTGTGTGTGTGTGTGTGTGTGTGTGTGTGTGTGTGTGTGACGCGTGTGACGTATGTGTGTGTGTGCTAGCGCGCGTGCACGTGTGTGTGTGTGTGTGTGTGGTGTGTGTGTGTGTGTGTGTGTGTGTGTGTGTGTGTGTGTTTGCATGTGTGTGTGTGTGTGGTGTGTGTGTGTGTGTGTGTGTGTGTGTGTGTGTGTGTGTGTGTGTGTGTGTCGTGTGAGTACGTGTGTGTGTGTGTTTGTGTGTAGTGCTGTGCGCGTGTGTGTGTGTGTGTGTGTGCGTGTGTGTGGTGTGTGTGTGTGGTGTGTGTGTGTGTGTGTGTGTGTGTGTGTGTGCATTCGCGAGTGTGTGCAATGCCGTGTGTGTGTGTGTGTAGTAGTGTGGTTTTTAGAGAAGAGGAAGAGAGAGTTATGGCACAAGTAGAGGGGAGAGAGAGAGAAGAGAGAGAGAGAGAGAGAGAGAGAGAGAGCATTTCATGTGCACAAAGTATGATTTTTATAAAGATTTAAGCGGTGACTTCCCTGGTGCATATTCACGTTTCATTCTCTGCGCGTTCAGAATCAATTCTGAAAGCGTGGAGAGCGAGTACCCGAACTGGAAAACGGTCCTCAGATCTAGATGGGCGAACTCAAACCCCACAGCGTTTAGACAGTGCAAAGCTGCTTTCTGATAAGCAGGTCGCGTCACCTCATTTTTTATGCACGTGACGTACGCGCCAGGACTGCACACCCGCCATTTTCTTCCAGTTTCGGATCGAAGATCTGGGATCGTTCTGTCGGGGAAATATAAGATATTCAATTAATATTTGTGGAGGGCCTGCTGCTGGGCTTTTTCTGGGATATTTTTGGATCTCATCTTCGGAAATAAATCAAGAGAATGAGATACCAGCATTCATATTGCCGATGCGATGTAATAAGTTTCCTGTTCACTTTCCGCAGGGAAGTCGGTCTCCCTCTGTCCTGCCGCGAAGCTATGGCGACATCAAAGTTCAGGGTCAACACTCGAGAACGGAGAGAAAAAATATGGAACTAGACTGTGTTATTAAGTCTAGTGGAGTACTGCAGATACATGCTGAAATTAAGGTCTCCTCTGTCAAGACTCCAGCGTTATCAAAAGTAAAAACCTGGGGTTGGCCAGAGTATACCTTTTTACTACATTCAGTGCAATGCTTTTTTCCTGGTTGATTAGGCCTATACTACGGTATCTGACTGTCAGAAAGTGGGCTAATAATAAAGAACAAGTGATATCACCACATATTAAATACGTGTTTTTAGTGACCAGTGTTTGGTGGAAGCGCAGTTGTATACGACTTTGCTTGAAGCGTGGGTCAAGCAGAGTTCACAAGGCACAATTATGACAGACAAGCAATGTAAGAATAAAATGACCACTGCATTGTCAGCGAAAGGCATCGATACTCGATGGTTCGAACGCTTGGCTTGTTTTTGGAATTACTCAGTAAAGAGACAAAGTCCCGGAATTTCCGTCCGTCTCCTTGGATTTTACCGTCAAGAAGTATAAAATGTTCGTTTTGATGAGGTATGAAACAACAGCGCAGACACTGTGTGTGAGACGAAGAGAACTAGAGCAGACAGACAGACTAGGGAAATTTCATAGATGAAACAAGAACGCATTCAGTCTGTAAAAATTCCTGTGTCAGCAACATTGTACCAACTCACATTTTAGAGACAGCGCAACGTTCAGTCCGTCCGTATTCAGGTCATGTTGTTTTCACAGCCAACACGTTCAAATAACACGCAGACACAACTTTGCCACCCCGACGCAGACAGCTCAGTCGCGTGGCGCCTTGTCGTCTGCTCGGATTATCACGTGACAAGCTTTCCCGCTCGACTTGAGTCGTCTGTGAATTTCACACTGTTTCAACGTAGATCAGTTCAGTTGTACCGTCAAAATTGAGCTGATACACAAACCAAAGAAACCCTACTCGCTTAGATATCAAAGAATACTAGTACAGACTTTGTTACAAGACTACTGTCTTGACTTTGTACGCCGCAGGACCTAACATTTGACGGTGAATGCACTGAATTCCGGACTAATTCCTTATGCAAAATCACCAGTGCCCGTCTCCTATTCGCGTGAACCATGCTCTCAGATCGTTGCGCACGTTAAAGATCCCACGTCAACCTTTCCACGAGAGAAGGCCTAACGACCTGTGGCATGAAAACATACAGATAGCTCATAAAAGCAGCAGCTGCTATACTTATGGAAGAAAAACCTCTGCTTAGGCTGTTCTACGCTTGCGCTGCTAAGTCAAATTAATGTTACCGTCTATTTTCGTTTTCACAACTACTTTACTGACGTGGCGATGCTTGGAAGTCACTCGGAGAAAGAAAAAAAAGCGGTACGCTTGGTGCCTGATGGACCTGAGACCCACGTACGATTTATATATATATATATATATATATATATATATATATATATATATATATATATATATTACTATAAAATAACTACAAACATCAAATGCCTATGCTTTCAGCCAACAGCGCACACAGACCACAGAACTGGCACGAGACAAAGTTTCTTTCATCCCTTGGGGGCCATAGTTAACCAAATGACACACAAATCGGAAATTGGGCGTGGATTCTGGACCTCAGAGCGGATATGGGCTGCGAAAATCGTCCGTGGTCCACTTTCCGGCCTGTTTCTAATGGCAGCAGCCGCTAAGGCCGCAGCCTTACGTGGGCTGAAGCAGTTTTCCACTGATTGGTGGGCAAGTTTGTGGAACTGTTCCTCCCTGTGTGTGTGTGTGTGTGGAGGGTGGCACATGTGCGTTTTGCGATGTGTGTGTATTATATACGTAGTGTGTGTGTGTGTGTGTGTGTGTGTGTGTGTGTGTGCGTGTGTGGGGGCGCGCCCGTGTGCTCATACATTCCCTGAGGGGAGGGAGGCGTGGGGGGTGGGGGGCGGGGGGGAGGGGGGTCTCAGTTTGGAGTGTGTCAGTATGTCGCCACAGTAACATGCGAGCGGGAGAGAGGTGAGAAAGGGGTGTGGAGACGTGACTCTCCGTCACTATCTCCCACTGTCTGCGTGTAGTACCTAACTAAGCAACGCCTGCATTACATGGCTGTCCTATTCGCATCATTAGTATTTCACTGGCTCCGAACTTACCTCCTGCGACAGCAACAGAATGACTGAAAGGGCCCGCCGAGAGTCGTTGAAACCGGTGGTCTGTGCGACAGAGGCTTCCCTCAACAAACACTGAGTGCATGAGGCCTGCACGTTTTTCACGCTTTACGCGCTTTTGCAAAAGGGTCGAGAATCCATGCTAATTTCTCAGTCAGCAGTCAGTCGCTGTTACGTAGCAGTGGCTAAATTATAGACCTATATCTCCCACTGAAAGGCCGGACTAGCCGGCATGACTGACAGGGAGTCTCCATGGCTGGGTGTGCCGGAAAAGAGCGTACTATTGCTTTTGCATCCATTGTCTCTGCCAATGTTATGGATACTAAATAAATCATCCTCCAGCACTTCTCGCACGCCTGTCTCAAAATAGCCTCCCTTTAGTCGCTCTCGCGCTCGGGTGGATATTAACGGCGTCGGCAAGTTCGCTGAAAGTAATCTCCCCTTTCTTTGTGCGTGCTCCTCCTCATAAATAACTGCCGTTTTCCCCACGTGTCTTTCGATGAAAGTCATCGAGACCATGTTGCCACTTTGTGAAAAACAATAAGCATGATAAAATGGGAAGGAGCAAGACGAGAAATAATTTATAAAATACCCGAGGGCAACAAAAGCTGTTTATGTTTTCGTGGCCTAAC
>JABMCL010003256.1:687500-825000 GCA_018857735.1 Alviniconcha marisindica | reverse complement strand
TGATCTAAGGACTTTATACAACAAGTACGTAGTACTGATCTAAGGACTTTATAGAGAGAGAAGAGCAATACAGGTATATAGTACTGATCTAAGGACTTTATGTGATAGCAATACAAGTATACAGCACTGAATTAAGGACTTTATATAATAGCAATACAGGTATATAGTACTGATCTAAGGGTTTTATATACAGAAGAGCATACACGTACGTATTACTGATCTAAGGACTTTATATAAAAATAGCAATACAGGTATATAGTACTGATCTAAGGACTTTATAAAATAGCAATACAGGTATATAGTACTGATCTAAGGACTTTATATAATAGCAATACAGGTATATAGTACTGATCTAAGGACTTCATACAGAGAAGAGCAATACAGGTACGTAGTACTGATCTTAAAACTTCATACAGAGAAGAGCAATGCAGGTACCTAGTACTGTTCTAAGGAGTTAATATAAGGAATATAGTTACAGGCACGTAGTACTAATTATTATTATTATTATTCGTTTTTATATAGCGCTATTCTCCGCTCTCGAGCAGACTCACTGCGCTCGCATGTGATTCTACATGAGTGAATAGCTTTTTATAGCGCGTTTTTTGAATATCCACCGAAGTGGTGTGCTTACAGCGCATGCTGGTGCCACATGAAACTGCTGCCATCTCAGCGCGTTCTTGTACACCATGCAACCATGCACCATGTCACTTCATGCAAAGCCACATACGTAAGGTGTATGCGTGTTTAGCTGTAACCTGTCACTAATCTAATACTAATCTAAGAACTTTATATAGAAAACAGCAATACAGGTATATATAGTACTGATCTAAGGACTTCATACAGAGAAGAGTAATACAGGTACGTAGTACTGATCTAAGTTTTTATACAGAGAAGAGCAGCACAGGTACCTAGTACCGAACTGAAGACTTTATATAGAGAAGAGCAATATATAGGTACGTATAATAAGGACTTCGTGGTTATAGACAAGAATAATACAGGTACCTAGAAGTGATCTAAGGACTTTATCATTATAGAGAAGAGCAATACAGGTACGCAGTACAACTGCAAGGACTTCATACAGAAAATAGTACGTAATAGTCATGATATACGGAAGACTAATAGAGAAGACTAATACAGTAAATATAGTACTGATATTAGGACTCCATAATTTTTATAGAGAAGTGTAATACAGTAACACGGACTTTATATAGAAAAGAGTAATACAGTAGTGCTGACATAAGGACTTTACTGAGAAGAATAAAATAATCGTACTGATACTTTACACAGAGAAGAGTAATACAGTAGCACAGACATAAGGACTTTATGGAGAAAATAGTAATACAGTAATACTGGTATAAAGACTTTACATAGAGAAGAGTAAGACGGTAGTAGGGCCTATTCATACGAGGACTTTACACAGAAATAAATAGCACGGTATGACTGATAATTTTTTATACGGACTTTTAATGGGCAAGAGTAATACAATAGTACTGGTGTGTGTGTGTGTGTGTGTGTGTGTGTGTGTGTGTGTGTGTGTGTGTGTGGTGATTTATATCGTGTGTGTTGGTGTGTGTGTGTGTGTGTGTGTGTGTGTGTGTGTGTGTGTGTGTGTGTGTCTGTGGTGTGGTGTGTGTGTGTGTGTGTGTGTGTGTGTGTGTGTGTGTGTGTGTGTGTGTGTTGTGTGTGTGTGTTCTGCGTCAGTGCGGGGGGGGGTGGGGGGGGGGGGAGGTGGGAGGGAGGTGTGTAACAATGTCACTCTGGCCCGTTAGCTGTTTCCGGCATACCAGTTAACAAATAAAAAACACTGAAAACAGAAACACTACCACTGAGAGCGAGGGTGAAATACCGACATTGTAGCGGATCGCTTTCCGTACCGGCATGCAACTCTACATCCGTGTGACGTCATTCGTGCCGCTCTTATCATTGAATCCCCCTTCAGTGGCGGCTGCGTCCGCTAATCACATTTGATGCTCATCAATAGATTCAGCAGAAAGAATGCAGTCGATGCGCGAACATCTAGCCGGTAGACGAAGAAGGAAAAATGCACACTCTTTGTCATCAGCGCCCCTACTGATTGGCGCCTTCGCTGACGACAGTGAGCTGGGGCACTAGATTCCGTGGCGGATTCAGACAGATTTCCTCGCTGTCTTAGGGAGTTGTGCAGCGTCGGCAGGAGAGGACCTCAGCGCGGATTACTGCGCAGACAGAAGATTGACCCGTATAATGACTTCGGGGAGGAACGATGCACTGGCCTAAGTCCCATATTTTCCAGACAAGTTTATGGCTGAACGCACAGGCGCACGAAATTGATTTACCCTACCCCCAGAAGCAGAAACACGTTCCCTGTGCCGAACTGACCCGGTTCTGTATAATTATGGGAGAATAGAAGAACTAAAAGTGGAAGTGGGAAGAAGAAGAGCCCGGGAAGTGACGAAAAAAAAGAAGAAAGAAAAAGAAGAAGAAAAAAAAAGTGAGAAGTAGAACTGAGAAGAACTGATCGAGACTGAAAATGACGAAGACAAAAGAGAACTGGGAGCTATTCGAGAAGAAGGAAGAACTTAAGGAGAAGAACTGAGTCACTGTTACATCAGGCTACTGTCGAGAAGAAGGGAGAAAAAGGAGAAGAACTGACAGGTGATCGAGAAAAAAGAAGGAGAAAAACGGAGAACTGGCAGAGAAGGAAGAAAGAGAACTGAGAACTGGTCGAGAAGGAAGAAGGAGAAGAACTGAGACTACTGAACTGGTCGCGAAGGAAGAAGGACTGAGAATTGGTCGAGAAGGAAGAAGAAGGAGAAGAACTGAGAACTGGTCGAGAAGGAAGAAGGAGAAGAACTGAGAACTGATCGAGAAGGAAGAACTGAGAAGGAGAAGAACTGAGAACTGGTCGAGAATGAGAATAAGAACTGAGAATTGGTCGAGAAGAAGAACTGAGAACTGGTCGAGAAGGAGCATAACTGAGAACTGATCGAGAAGAAGGAAGAAGGAAGAAGGAGAACAACTGAGAACTGGTCGAGAAGGAAGAAAAAGGAGAAGACCTGAGAACTGGTCGAGAGAAGGAAGAAGAAGAACTGAGAACTGGTCGAGAAGGAAGAAGAAGGAGAAGAACTGAGAGCTGATCGAAAAGAAGGAAGAATAAGTACTGAGAGTTAATCGAGAAAAAGGAGAAGGACTGAGCGCTGATCGAGAAGAAGGAAGAAGAAGCACTGAGAGTTAATCGAGAAGGACTGAGAACGGACTGAGAAGCAGAAAGACTGAGAGTTAATCGAGAAGTAGAAGGACTGAGAGCTGACCGAGAAGAAGGAGGACTGAGAACCGATCGAGAAGGAGAAATACTGAGAGTTAATCGAGAATGAGGACTGAGAACTGATCGAGAAGGAGAAATACTGAGAGTTAATCGAGAAGGAGAAGGAATGAGAACTGATCGAGAAGGAGAAGGACTGAGAACTGATCGGGAAGAAAGAGAAGGACTGAGAGTTAATCGAGAAGGAGAAGGACTGAGAACTGATCGAGAAAGAGAAAGACTGAGAAGTGATCGAGAAGAAGGAAGAAAAAAGAAAAGAACTGAAAACTGATCGAGAAGAAGGTAGAAGAAAGAGAAGAACCGAGAAGTGATCGCGAAGAAGAAAGAAGAAAAAGAAATGAGGAAAGATCAAGGAGGAGGAGCAGGAGGAGGAAAAGAACAAAACTCAGACGAACTGAGAAGAAGAACCGAAGAGAAAAATGGTGTGGGTTGTTGTTGGTGGTGGTGGTTGGTATTTTGTTGGTGGTGGTATTGTTGTTGTTTTTTGTAGTATGTGTGTGTATGTGTTGATTGTGTGTGTGTGTGCGCGCGCGCGCGCGCGTGTGTGTGTGTGTGTGTGTGTTATTGTTTTGGTGTGTATGTGTGTGTGTGTGTGTGTGTGTCTGTGTGTGTGTGTGTTTGGGGAGGAACCAACAACAACAAAAATGTATTGACCGATTTAATGACGATTGGCCTGCATTGCATCTGGGACACTATACACTTGTAGCGAGTTGTTGATGGCCTGTGGTGCTAAAAGAACAATGAATCTGAAAACAGTGTCAGTGCCCATGGCCGTATTTACATGCTGCCTTTACGGTGTGAGCATGTGTGCAGTAAATGGATGCTGCTCCATCCGTTCCGCACCGTGCACCAACTATCCACTGACTGCACACGCCGGGGTCTCGTGTATATTTTTAACACGGTGTGCGTGTGCGTGCATGTGCGTGCGTGCGCCCGTGTGTGCGTGCGTGCGCCTGTGTGTGTCTGCGTGTCAGCGTCCGTCCGTGCGCGCAAAAGAGAGAGAGAGAGAGAGAGAGAGAGAGAGAGAGAGAGAGAGAGAGAGACTCTCTCTCTCTCTCTCTCTCTCTCTATGGTGCAAGGGAGATAACTTGATTACTGACATAATTGGCTTGGTTACAGTCCTTGGACAAAACTACTACGGGCTGAACAAGCCTGTGCGACGACTGGATCTATTCCAGCTGACTCAAGAGGCTGCGAGCAGAATAATTACATAATAATAGGTTTTCTGCTCATCAGCGGAAACAGAAATGTAACTGCATGCAATGGCCAAGGATGTGCACAGAGAAATGATTTCTGTTCACGCTCAGCGGGTCAAAGTGTCAAACTCGACAACAAAGGCCCATACAACTATGCACTATTTTAACCCTTTCAGAGCCACAGTGCGGACGCAGATCTGTTCCCAATAGTGCCAGGGAATTTCAAGGTCCTGAGTGGGAAATGAACACTGAATTCTCGCCAAAAGCGAGGAAAACACAAAAACTACGTGGCCGGGCCGAATGAGGCCCTGTGACGATCATAAGGCGTTAGTTGTGCTGGTAAGCAGACGATGCCGGTTCGGTTTCCCACTTCGGCTCTCCTTTCTCTTCAAACAACGTGGTTTACGACCGTCCTTTTCGCGACTTCGCCCCTCACAGTTAATCAGACATCCCTGCTTTGCCGGACTGACCTCACATCTGGAACTCGCTCCATCTTGATCTCAGGCTGAACCGCTCAACTCTTTCGTCTTTCAAAAACTTTCCTTTCACAGTATTTCTACCCTAACCAGAACCAGTATCCAGTCTCCTCGCGTGCGTGTGTGTGTGTGTGTGTGTGTGTGTGTGTGTGTGTGTGTGTTTCGCACCCCCCCCACCCCCCCTACCCCCCACCCCCGCCCCATACACAGCCCCACCCCTTCTA
Organism: Alviniconcha marisindica; assembly: GCA_018857735.1. Lineage (NCBI taxonomy): Eukaryota > Metazoa > Mollusca > Gastropoda > Provannidae > Alviniconcha > Alviniconcha marisindica. Next base: position 819,803 of record JABMCL010003256.1, on the reverse strand, counting down.
GTGTCTATATTACGCGGGATAAATAATATTAACACGACTGACTGCATGTGCTGTATATCTAGACTAGGAGACTTTTGTAAGTGCTCGGGGCGTCATTGTGCGTTATTGCAAATGTAGGCTGCTTTTATCATTAGTAACATGGCTCTCGTGGCTATACCCAGCTGTTATTCTGGTGATGACAGTGTAGCATTAGGTACAGTCCTTGCTAATCCCCTCCCCTCCTAACCCCCCCACCCCCCCCCCACCCCACACCCCTACCACACACACACCTCCTTGGATTCTGGTCCCCACCAGTACCTCTCCAGAGACTAGTCGGCATTTAACAAGTCTAACAAATTAACGAGTGGTAGTAGTAGTTAGTAGTAATTGGATTTTAATGTCCTGTCAACCACACAGGGTCACCTCAGGACAGTCAAATTCAGGTCATAAGCAAATACACATTTCTAAACTCTTCTCATATAATTCTATGAGCGCTATGAGTGCACCACTTCCGTGGATATTAATAATATGCGCTATAAAAGGACACCGTCACTCATTCAGAATCACATGCCAGTGTACGCAGTGAGTCTGCTCGAGAGCAGAGGAATAGCGCTCTATAAAAGCTATGAATAATAATAATATAAACCCTTTGTCAAGTCAATCCACAAAACCAATCACTTCACGAACATAAAACAAAACATAAATTAACAAACATGCACACAAAAGGTATATGTATTTACAGAGGTCAGGCATTCGCACTGGCATCCCTTGAAACACACTGGCATTCCTTTGGCTCAATATATCACATAGTTGCAGAACCATCCAAACAGTCATTTGCTTGACGAAATATGTTTTCCCATGGAAGCATACACATTAATTTATTCAGTCGCTGTGCGTTAACAGGTTAAACCCTTTCAACCACTCTTGTTTTGTGCAAGAGCCAGGCCTCCTTGGGCGTAACTGGCTCTGGTACCACTGTTCGACATTCTCTTACGATATCCAAGAACCAGCACCAACACACAATGACGTACACCACGCAGCGTGACACAGAAACTCCAAAGCCCGATTCAACTCAGCATGAGTGGCTTTAATCAAAATTGCCCCAAGCCCTTGTTCAACATTCAGTCAGTATTGCTAGCCTTCACCTGCTCTGTACAGTGTCGTACAAGGCTGCACCGACAGACAAGATAATTCATCCACGAAGGGACACATCAAATTGTATCACATTTACCCAGTGGTGTGTAGAAACAATTCCAGACACGTTGTTTATTTTTCAGTGTGGGTTTTCTTCAACAACAATACTGAAAAATAAAAACTATAAAAAAACTGACCTTACATCATAGGAGTGTCATTCTGTCGTTTTCCAACATTAAAAAAGAAATATTGTGACAGAAACATATTACTACAACCAACAAAATACTGTGAGATACATGATGTAAAACAATTTGCAAAGGATATATGCAGGAATGAAAGAAATTAAAGTGTGGGTGGGGGGGGGGGGGGGGGGGGGGGGGGGGGGGGGAGGGGGGAGGGGGGGGGGGGGCTGGAGGAGGGGTGACAAAAATAAATGTGAAATAGTTAAACATCAGGCTCTGCAATAAAAACAAAATTAATCTCTACCAGCTATGGCAGGCAAAGTCAACTGTACAGCTCAAAAGCAACTTTGACCTTTTCGCTGCCGAAAACTTTAAGGGGTGGTGTCATTTCCTTCCAAGATTGAACCGCCTCGAAGACTGGTTCAAGCTAACCAAAACTATTTCAAGCTAACCAAAACTATTCACTTTACATACCTTGCTCTACATACCTTTGGAGAACATGAACTGTTGGAATTCAAGCAGAGGGTCATGTGATGTCCTTTACAGAAATGGGAAGCGCTGTCAATGACATCATATATAATAAGATGTCCCAAGGGTAGGGATGGGGTTAAGATTGGACAGAGAAATTACATCAGTTCAGCCACCCATTTCATCGTCAGCAAAAAGAAATAATCTGTTCCGGTCTTTTCTTCCCCTCAAGAATGGGTGTTTCTGTCAAATGACTTTTTTCTTTTTTTCTTTCTTACTTTTTTTTCTTTCTTTCTCTCTCTCTCTCTCTTCATAATAGAGTAAATACCCCCAATCATCAAGGAACTGACTGCAGCTGATCCTGTGAATGAAATTTCTATGATACTGCTCACCAGTGGTTCATGTGAGAGAGTTTCTATTAAAAGACTCACCAGAAGTTCTGAGAAATAAAAAGAAATTTCATACAGCAGCCTCCCTCAAAATGAGTATCACTAAAAAATTTGTGCAGAACATTCAGCTGTAAAAAATAAATAATAAATAAATACAATGGATCCACTTCAAAACAAAATCATTTTGACCCTCAAAACGACTTTTCCTGACAAGTGTCTGTCTCAAATGAACAAAAGTGCAAGGAATAACAGTGAAGAGGGGATGTTTTAGTCTTTTAACCACTCTGTCTTTCAAAGGCTGAATTTCACCTCAAAGAAGCTTGTGTTCAGAGGTCCTTTTGTGCACTGAACCAAACCTTCAGCAACAACCACACACAAAACTCAATAATGATAATAACGATAATAATATCCAGGCCTAGTCTGGACCAATGCAAAGTACGCTTCTCCTTCCATCATGTCCACACAAAACAAAGACTTTCTACCAAAAATCTTTTTCAACAGGTTCCCTAAAAAGTAACCTGGTGTTTTACACCCAGCCAACCAGTACATTCGTATCAGGGCAATCCCTAAAAAATAAAATTAAATAGATGACACTCAATTAATCGTGGCAGAATTTGGAAGAAGGGTTCTGGGAAGCAAGGCTTGGATCGTGATGCTGGGCCTCAACTACAAGGCACATGACAGCAGAACAAGGCAACCAGGCTCATGCTCAAATGAAGCAGAGGGAGATGGTAGGGTTGAGGTTATGGTTAGGGTTAGGGTTAGCGTAACCCTGGCCATTCTAGGAACAAAGAGTTCAAGGTAGTCAGTGGCTGCAGCATGACCATAATCCTTCAGGTGAAACTCGTTTCCACGCAGACATGCCAGCACACAAACATATGCACATTCTATTGAAAAGTACAAAAATAGCAAGGATGTGGAGTCAAGGGGTTCCAGAAAATAGAACATAACTGAAGTCAGATTGTACATGAACAAAATGGTTTTGAGCTGGTATCAAAACACACACACACACACACACACAAACACACACACTGTGAGCCAGTCTGGCCTAGCAGTAAGGCATTAGGCCGGTAAGCAGGACCCCGGTTCGATTCTGTTTTGGCTCTCCTTTCTATTCAAAAACTGTGTCTTGTGGACACCGTCTTGCGACTCTGCCCCTCACAATTAGTGAAGCATTAAAACAACTCTCATCACTGCCCATCCTCACGCAGGAGTCATTCTGGTGGTGACAGTGCAGCATTAGGTATAGTCAACATCCAACATTTCCCCACCTTGGATCTCAGTCCCAAACCCAGTACCTCTTCGGAGACAACTCCACATTAAACAGGTTTAACCAAAGGAACCAACACACACACACACACACACCCTACACTCAGCTGCACCTGCATAATGTTAAATGTACAAGGAAATGAGTTGAGTCAGAGAAAACCATGAAAATATATATATATATACAAAACACTGGGCGGAGCTTCAGAGCATTTTTCACGTATCCATGGTATCCATTAACTAAGCTTCCTAAATCCTTTCAACACGTCTGACAGCTTGCTTCCTTGTAACTAATAGTGCACTGACTTATTTGACTTTCTTCACTGCCGGTGAAGCATGCGAGGCTACATTCTGACTTAATTTAAAAGGTGGTGGGGTGAGGGAGTGTCCACATGAGGAACTAAATGAATAAATATTGCAACAAAAGTACTTCTGTTTAACAAAATGACAAGAACATGGCACATTACACAATATCTGAATATGCATTAAAAGAGCATTTACAAAATCACAAGTATGAAATACACTTAAAGATGGAATGCCATTAACGATCGATACATGCAGCAAATTACTGAAACTGACATAAAAAGGAGTATCTGAGCCAACATCAGCCTTTCAGCAGCCACAGAATTAGCACTGCTGACACCATTCCTTCCAAAAAGAGTCCCACAGACAGGTAGCCCCCAGCCAGAAACATTCATTTTTTAGAACATGGCTTCTCCTGAGCTATGCATGAACAGTTGGAATTTACTCCTGAGCTCAGCATGAACAGTCGGAATTTACTCCTGAGCTCTGCATGAACAGTTGGAATTTACTCCTGAGCTCAGCATGAACAGTCGGAATTTACTCCTGAGCTCAGCATGAACAGTCGGAATTTACTCCTGAGCTCAGCATGAACAGCCAGGATTTACTCCTGAGCTCTGCATGAACAGCCAGGATTTACTCCTGAGCTCGGCATGAACAGCCAGGATTTACTCCTGAGCTCTGCATGAACAGCCAGGATTTGCTCATGAACTCTGCATGAATGGTCAGAATTTACTCCTGAGCTGTGCATGAACGGTCAGAATTTACTCCTGAGTTGTGCAGGAACAGTCAGAATTTACTCCTGAGCTGTGCAGGAACAGTCAGAATTTACTCCTGAGCTCTGCATGAACAGCCAGGATTTACTCATGAACTCTGCATGAACAGCCTGGAGTTAGTCCTGAGCTCTGCATGAACAGTCGGAATTTACTCCTGAGCACTGCATGAACAGCCAGGATTTGCTCATGAACTCTGCATGAACAGCCAGGATTTACTCCTGAGCTGTGCATGACCGGTCAGAATTTACTCCTGAGCTGTGCATGAACAGTCAGAATTTACTCCTGAGCTGTGCATGAACAGTCAGAATTTGAGCAGGAGTCCTATAGCATCTTTCCAGCATACAGGAAACACTTCACCATAGCCGTCTTATGTCACAAGGCCGGGAAAGGCTCCAAATTAAACACAGAACACAATCTGCCATCAAATTACAGCCTAGGGGTTGAAAAGAGTACAAATATAAAATCACCTTCACCTGTTAAAAACCAACAACAACAAAACATATGCCTACCAAACTCTCAATGCACTCAGCAGGCTGATCAAACAACTCACTTTTTCCTTCCTCAAAATGTAAGCAACACAGCACTGTTATTATTAAGGTTGAAAACACCAAAGTACAGAACTACACTGTCTGTCACAAGTGACGATGCAAACATAAAAAGAAAAAGAAAAGTTTTTTATTATCAATTAGTTGTGACCAAATGCGTTATAAATTTGCTTAGATCCCTGCATATAACTGACTACAAAATGTGTAATTCTGCATGTTACAATCAACTTTGTTCTTGTTTATTAAAATACTGAATTGGAAGAAATAGTTGTTGGGCAAAACAGCAACTCCAGCATGCTTAAAATCTTGGGTTTTTTCTCCCTTTCCTTTTATCTGGCTGTATTATTTTCACCACAAATCATTTGAGAGTTTGATAATAACTGAGAGTCCGAACAAAACAGCTTAACGAGGCATACTGATCAACAACTGATATGCAATATTGAACAAGAATTATTATGTATTGTTACAAATATAATAATTATTATGTATTGTTACAAATATCATATGTGCCAGTCTCTACCCCCCTCCCTCCCCAACACACACACATTCATACACACTCATATGCACTCACCCACACATGCCCACACCCACAAATACATATGTGCACACGCATACATGTGCAGACACTCCCATGCACACACACACACACACACATATGCAAGCATGCATGCACACATGCATGCACACATACAAGCAGGCACGCACACACACACACACACACACACACCTTGGGGAAAGGTTTACTTCTGATTCAACAAAACAAAATAAAACTAGTAATACAATGCTGTGACTTTTAACATGGAAATCTGTTGACAAGTTTTCCTCTCTCACACATTTATGCTTTTTCCTCCAAACCCAAAACAACAACATACAAACATTGACTACCATATGTACATGTAACAGTAGATTCTATCACAAACACTAACTATTCATTGCATGGAACAATATTCCTCATAAATATGCAATGAAATATTTTTGCACCAAAAACTGCAACCATAAGCACCAATTAGTTACGGCCAAAGTATCTGATGAACTGAGTTATTACAATATTAAGACCTACTTATTATTATTATTACTACATTTATTAGTTACCAATTTCCCTTCTGGAACAAACAAATACTTTAGCTCATTGCAATACTTAACTAGTAACTCAGTGTGTGACACTTTGGCAGGAAAGGCAATTTGGGGCATAATTAAGACAATTCACAAATTCCACGCAGAGGGAAAACATCTGGTTACAAGTCATAATGGGTATTTGCAAGAGCCAACACACTCTACTACTTTTTCTCCTTGGTGGTATCCACACTACTTTTTCACCTTGCTGCAGATGTCTTTACCGACTAACTGGTTATTATTTGGTGGGGGGTGGGGGTGGGGGTGGGTTGGGAGGGGGGGTAGAATCAGAAGAGAGAGAGAGAAGTGAGGGGTTGTTAGATGTGTGTGTGTGTATGTGTGTGTGTGTGTGTGTGTGTGCACGTGTGCATTTAAGGGAGAGTGCGGGGTAGTGTGAGGTAAGTGATGCATTACTAAGTTAGGTTGTGTACTGTTGTAATGTCTCATGTATAGCACTTTGAGCCTCACACATGCATCTGAGAGGGACTCAGCACATTAGAAATGCATTTATTATTATTATTATTATTATTATTATTATACTGTATGTAATATAGGCCATTATAAATATACTGGCATCAATAACATCTGCAGATAAATTCAGTAAAACGTGCCCTGAAAGTAAACTGTCCCTTTAAAGTAAAATGTTAATAATTCTGTGAGCTACTGAAAAGATTTCTCTCGCAGCAACTATTTTCTGGGACATTCCAAGACAAAGTACCAAAACCAAAATCCTATTCACCACTACCACACACCCACAGGCATGACAAAAACATTCCCATGAAACAACTGGGACCATCAGAACTTTAAAATAAAATAAAATAAAAAAATGTTTTTAGAAACTGGAGCCTGCGGCAATCATGGTTATAGTGCTTTAGACTGTGGGTCAGAAAGTCATGGGTTCAAATCCCATTAGTCATGATAGATTGTGCAGCCCTGACCAGCTCCTGCCCAGAGCTGGAAGGGAGTGTTATAGGCCCAGTGGGAAAGCTCAAAACCTCCCAGCCAAACTTCATCCACTTCACAGTCCTTCAGTAGCTTAGCAAGGACTAGGTTTTTGACTGAACCTAAACTACAATCCTTGTAAAATAAAGTTTTCGAGTTCAAGATCGAGTTCACAGATGTATCTTCAAGGGTGTTGCTCTAATTTCCCTAACCAACACTGCAGGTACCCCAATCCCTGGGCCTCGGTTAACACTGGGATAATTATCACAGTTATGTGGGGGACTGCAAACCTCTCATGTAGCCTAAACCCCAAATGGACCGTTTCTTCCTTTTGTGGTGCTTTACGTCCACAGAAACAGTGCAGCTTATTAGGGACAGCGGTGGAAGAGTGGGACAGGGAATGAGAGACAGCCCAGGCCCACCTCCCTGTCACACAGCTCCTGAGCTCTAGAAAAGAAATATTTAAAAAAAGGACCTCCACAGCATCATCAATTATCCTCCTCAATTTTAGTACTGTGGAACCTCCACTGGAAGACGACCCTGACGAGCAGACCACCCTGATGAGCAGGCCATCTCTCTTGCAAGACCAATTTTTTTTGTTAAGCCTTCATGTTTTCATATCAGTGAACCCCTAGTAGACGATTTCCGGAAATAACAGGCGAAGATAATTTGACAGTGTTTTCTTACTCCGGGAGAGTGAAGTCCCCTGAATGGAGGTGGCAGCGGAGAAGAGCCGATCTGCGACACTTTGAGATCTTCAGGCATGGACCTGTTATAATTTATACTAGACTACCAGCTGGGGAACCTACTATCCGATCTGCACGTTCCCCGTGAGCAGTGAGTGTTTGATCGGCATTTCTGATGCCTTTTCTGCCTTTTGTTTACGGGTATCCGTCATCTTCCCCACGTGCTCACTGTACCCCCAACAAAAACGTGTCTACTCTGCACTACACCCGCAGGTATGGACCTAGATATACAGGTCCATGCCCGAAGGCTCTTACCGAGTGCAGTCCCGTGGATTTCTGAAGATCGTCTATTAAGGACCACCCTTCTTCTCAGACTCTCTTTTGTAAACAGTAATGTCTTCTGGTGATTGTTTTTACTGTTGTTGTGTGTTGTTGTTGTGCTTTTTGTTTTTGTTTTCCGGAGGCGGCGGGGTGTTGCTGTTGTTGTTTTCTTTGCTGTTGTTGTTGATTTTTGTTTTCGTTTCGTAAAAGGTTCTGCTGAGAAAAACAAAACAAAAAAAACACCCACGTCTGATGGTCCCAGCTGCTCTGTTATAATCAGGCTCCATGGTATCTATCTAAACTCAACACCAAATTGGCCAGAGAAGCCAAATGCATCGCTGAAGAGTATTCACAACTGACAGGACCTCAGCAGATTCATCATTGACTTTGCTCCATCGTCCATGTCTTCTTAAACAGTATCTCGCACCACCGTGATACATTGCACATAGCACAGCACGGCAAAGCACACTGAGTAAATATTTCGTAAGTGCCAGCGACTGTCTGTCATGACGCCATATGTCCAGCTCCAAGGAAGTCATGAACTGACCTGACAAAATGCCAGCAACTTGATGAAGAAAGGGATCACAGGTTTGTATTCAGATCATCAGAGTTCTTTCTCCTGTCCAGCTTGTTTGCACACATGACAATTCCCCCCCCCCCCCCCCCAATCATTCACACACACACATATGCACACATGTGCACACACACAGGTCACAAACACACAAGCTCATTCACCCACAAACACACACATGCTCCAAAGCACAAAACAAATGCAACATTTAAAGGCTGTACCAGACATAAATATACAACAGTACATACCGAACAGTTTTTGAAGAAACATTGGACTGGCTCCATCAATACAGTAACAACAACAAAAATGCATGTATGTGTGTGTGTGCGTGCGTGCGTACATGCGTGTGTGTGTATGTGTGTGCATGCGCATGTGTGTGTGTGTGCCTTTAGTAGTTAGCTGAATGGCCCTGTAAGGGATGATTAAAGCATGTTAACTTGACCTGATATTTCACTGCCAATGAGCAAGTACAAATCTAACTCGCCAACCTGCCTGACCATCCTGAGGCTGATGAACTGTGATGTAGCTGATGTAAGCCGATGAAACCACTCCAGCCTTACAGCTACAGGATGATGTACATGCTGTCGGGCTTTGACAGCTGGCTATGTACCTATGGTCTAGCCACCAGTGCGGCAAAACGGTGCTCCACAGCATGCTGGTGCTGGTGCACACCTGGGAGTGCTTCCATTCCTCTGCTCCAACAACTCTCACACAGAGATGGGTGAGATTTCGAGTGTGCAACTGTTTTCCTACATACACTCTGAGTGATGTGTGCAGAGTACAATGCCACATGCCAAACCAGAGTGGTAACAAATAGTCTCTAAACAAATTAGCAATAGCTTAAGTTGCTTTTACTTAAATGCTCCCCCTCCCCAAAAACCAAAATACAAAACAAAACAAAAAAAACTAAAAACTTTTTTTATGCTGTGAAAAGAAGTGTTGTTCCACAAAAAAGTACCACCTGTATACCATACCAACTTCTAGGATTATCACCATCTCATGTCTGTTCAAAGCATGCATAAACAAACACACACACACACACACCATCAACACTCTTAGACTGTGAATCTTTCATATATATATATACAGATTTTGTTTCTTTGTTATTCATGTGTGGCACCCACATTTCCCTCTGAATGGAATAAAAAAAAATACTTGACTTGACTTCACACACACACACACACACACACACTAACTCACTCACACACAAACATGACCACACACACACTGTGACACACACACACACACCACACACACACACACACACACTCACGTACATAAACTCTCTCAAACATATCCCACCCCCCATCCCCCAACACCCACAAACACACACTCATGTGTTCAGAACATAGTCCCGCGTCTCTTCCCCCCCATTACACGGAGTGAGGGATGAGGAATCTCCCTCATCACCATGGTTACTGGCGTCCTCCTCACCGGAGGATGGAGGATGATTGACGGTCTGACTGGGCGTGACAACATTGTTGGCGGAGGCGTGTAAGTGAGCGCTGCAACTCTGAGAGTTGTTGGCGACTCCAGAGGCTGCTGTGAGGCACTGCACGGGCAGCTTGCTGAGACGAACCAGCTCCAGTGACATGGTTTCCAGGTCCTGAACCGGCAGAAACAGGTATGCGTTTTAGTGTGAGCCCTTCCGCAGCAACAACAGAAGGAAGCAAGGGGTGGCATACGTGTTTAAGGATGAGCGCAGGTACATGCATTGCACATGGTACTGTATGAGTGCACATGCATGAACAGCTACATGCACACGCATGCATGCACAGACACACACACACACACATGCAAGCACACATGCAAGCACACACGCACGCATGCATGCACATAAGCACACACACACACAATACACACTATACAAATTCTTACCAAAAAATACACATAACACTCCCTCTCTGTGTGCATAACACTACCACAAACATGCACAACCAACCTCCCCCCCTCCCCCTCCCACCCACATACACAAAAGATCACACCTACACACACATATGTATACACACACAATATATATATGTATGCACACACACATGTATGCACACACACACACACACTATATACACACATACTACACAAACTCTCACAAACACACACACACACACACATGTATACACTCTCTCTAACACACCCAAACATAAAAAAGCATACCCCCACCACCCCTACAAGCACACACACACACACACACACACACACACACACACACACACAAACACACACACACACACACACACACACATGCATACACACAAGCACACCAGCACACAACAAACCCACCTGCTGCAAGTGCATGTTTTTGGTGAGCGTCTCCTCCAGCATGAGCTGCAGCTTGCGGTTCATCTCGTGCAGCTCACCGTGTTCACCGCTCTTCACCAGCTCCATCACCCTCTTCAGCGTCAGCTTATCCTCGCCCCCCTGCTGGGAGTGCCGGCGACCGCCCGCTGCACAAGAAAGGAAGGAAGAAAACTCCGCTTTTTTACGCCTAGTCAACCAGGGCGGTGACATCATGTCATCGAGGTGAAGCACATCAAATCAGGTCATCAGGGTAAATCACATCAGGTCAAGTCAAGTCATCACAGTGAAGCACATGAAGTCAAGTCAGGTCATCAGGGTGAAGCACATGAAGTCAAGTCATCAGTTTAAAGCACATCAGGTCAGGTCATCAGGGTAAAGTACATCAGGTCGTCAGGTCATCAGGGTAAAGCACATCAGGGTAAGGCACATCAGGTCAAGTCAGGTCATAAAGGTGAAGCGCATCAAGTCAGGTCATCAGGGTAAAGCACATCAGGTCAAGTCAGGTCATCAGGGTCAAGTCAAGTCAGGTCAAGTACTTTAATCATCCTTCATAGGGCAATTGAACTAACTACTGAAAGACTCATTAATTTAAAAACAGCACGTAAAAAGAAGTCAATATACTTTAATCATCCCTCACACTCATAGGGCAATTCAACTAGCTACTGAAGGGCTTATTATTCTATATGTAAAAAGAAATCAACCTACTTTAATAATCATCCCTCACAGGACAATTCAACTAACGACTAAAGGCTTATTAATTTAAAAACAACATGTAAAAAAGAAATCCATATACTTTAATCATCCCTCACACTCACAGGGTAATTCAACTAAGTACTGAAAGGCTCATTAATTTAAAAACAACATGTAAAAAACAAACAAAAAAAGCAATGAGAAAATATTTAAGCGCCTACTCAAAAATCAGCCCGGAAGAGGCAGCTGCAACCTTTCACAACTTCTTGCACAAAAGATTACAAAGAGCATTCATTCATGCAAACCAGCTTCGTTGAATTGCCCAATAGCTGGACGAAAAGTGGCACTTTGCCAACAACACACCACATCTTCAGGGCTGGGAAAGGCTTAATCTTTCACACCACTTCCTGCTTATACCGAAACGTGACATCAAGGCTGCGCTCTCCTCCACCGGTACATGTTAAACAGGAAGTACACGACAACAATTAAATACTCCTCCAACACAGAAACACTAGATGGCCTGAGCCTTACCTGAGTGTGTGTTCATGACGTAATGCTCAATGATGGCCGTTTTCTGAAGTATGTCATCTGCCATGCAGGCGTTACTGGTTTCCAAGTGATTCACCTGTCAACGCAGAAATGGACAGCAATCCAGACAGTGATCCAAGGACCTTAAACTAAACAGATACTTTTGGAAAAATATCGTTGTATGGCCTACTTTGCAATTAATTAATCATCTTTTTAAAATGTACAGTTCAAGTTGATAAATTACTTTATGAGTAAAGTATGATGCAAATTCACATTTTTTTTTAAACATTACCAGATGAGCACCAACAGAATTAGCAGCTCCCATACCCTATTAGTTGATGGCCCCTGCCCTCTCTTTGCAAACACACATACACACACACCTACCCGTACTTCTTTTAGCACCACACACACACACACACACACACACACAGACAAACACAAACACCTATACTTCTTTTAGAATTAGCACACACCCTCCACCACTTCTTCCCTGCAACACAGGTCAAACTGACCATTCAGCTTTTTCTAAAACTCACTTTTCCTGAACCTGGCAGTGAAAGGTCCTTTTGTATTATTGCATAGTGTTCGTTGTGCCTGTTTCTGATCTGTTTAATCATTAACACAAAGATGAATAAAAACAAGAATACACAAAGAATAAGAAGAATCCACTTCTCCTGAACTATGTTTGTAAGCACCTGCCCCAACACACACTCACACACACCTCAAACACTTACACCCCCCCCCCCCACACACACACACACACATACACCCACCCACACACCTCATAATCTTCCAGCACACATCCACCACCACCTTTTCCACATTGCCACAAGTATCAGTTTTGTCATGATAAAAAAGTTTTGTCCCAACAAATGCGTGTTTGTTGCGACAAAACATGTCTTCTGTCATGACAAAAGTATGCTTGTTGTGACACAATTATGTTAGTCGTGATAAAACCTTTTGTCACGACAAACATGTGTTTGTCGTGACAAAACTTTTGTCTTGACAAGCATATTTTTGCTGCGACAAAAGATGTGTTTTGACGCAAATATTTGTTGTGACAAAAGTTTTGTTGTGACAAACATAATTTTGTCATGACAAAAGCGGTGTTTTGTCGCGCCAAAAATGACACTTGTGGCAGCTCCCACCAATGATACTTTTCCAGCCACAACCATCAGCCTGCTCATTGACTTCACCTTTTCCTCCAGTGCCCATTTCTCCTCCTGAATCCCTGCCAGCCGCCGAAGCAGCTCTGAGTTCTCGTCACCCGGGTCAGAAACCGCTGAACTCAAACTGTAGCTGCTGACATTGGGTGTGGTTGGCGACTGAAACAAGCAGGGCTTAAACCTTTAGCTTATTTCTTTGTTACAGTGCTTGTGAACAGTACTGCACATTTAAATATTAAATTAATAAATAAGTGTTCCTCCCCCCCCCCCCCCCCCCCCACGCCAAAATAAACCCGAAATCTGTGATAGGTGTATTTGTGGAATCCAGTTTTACCACTGTCCTACAGATATGCCTGGAGCATGATTTGCTGCAACTGTATGAACATAAATTATCTTTAAATTTCCATTTTCCTGTCAACTTTGACTTTTTGTGTTTTAATTCTTCTTTTCTTTTTCTTTCTTCTGTTTAACACTGCAAGTCACTTCAGTGTCATCACACATGCATATCTCATCTTTCCACAGTACACATTCAGCATGCAAACAGTTTGCATTGACAATGTGAACAGGCCTGTGGACCACTGACCTGAGGTCCGCTGGCTATGGAGTCCTTCCCCAGACCACTGGCAGCTGCGCTCCACGACGACACGGAACTAGGTGTTGGAAAGAAAGAAAAGCACACTTTAGTAATGGTGTTGGAAAGACAGAAAAGCACACTTTAGCAATGGTATCAAAACATTCCCCAAAAAACAGCAGTCACACCAAATTTATGTACAGATGCATGTAAATCCCAAAGACTAAACCTTCACCAGTTTCCAACAGGCGTCAGAAGTGCAGGTACTCTCAGGGAGAATGATATTTCGTAACACTTTCTCTTTCTGTCCCCCTCTTTCCTGCGATTCCAGATTCCCATCTGTGTAAATTTTGCTTCATTTTAGCCTTATTTGTAGGCTGTGAAAATTTGACAGTAGCTGTTTGTATCGTATTTACCACAATTATTTGTATCCATCTTATTTTGCTTTGTTGAGTGTTCGTGTGTTTGCTACCAGTGACACACTTGTGCTTAAATCTTGACCCTTATGTAACAAAGTATTATCATCATCATTACCATTCTGCTTTCACTGCCTTCATAGACCTGCTCTGCACCCATACGGTGTGTGTGTGTGTGTGTGTGTGTGTGTGTGCATGCATTGTGTGTGTGTGTGTGTGTGTGTGTGTGTGTGTGTGTGTGAAAGAGAGTGGAGGGGCACACACACATCTAAAAGAGTTAGAACTTAATATGCAAAGCTATACATGTTTCTATTCAAATGCTTTCAGAGTGCACAGGCAGGAAAAGAAAAAAATGAGCCTTCACCTGCCATCACAGTGCATCATATCACCAGGGTCAGCAGGGCGGAACAGCTCCTCCATACCTTGATCAGAAAAGGGATGCGCGTTGGTTAATCTACATCAGTTCACACAATAATTCTCATCACTCCTCTTAAACACAAGATATGAAGTCCAGTAAATACGCCACAATAAAGCACATGAATTGTGTCTCATACAAAACGCTCTGAGTCTGACCAATCAAAAGAAGTAGCCACATAAGTGTTGTTGCTTTTCTCCCACAACCCCTTTACCCCCCCACCCCACCCCTGCCCCTCACCCCCAGTAAAAGCCATTTTCATCCAGTTTAAATGTAAGAGAGTTACCGGACTTTTACTGCCAGCACCCATGCACTGAACTAAGAATGTCAAACCAGGGCAAAACACTCATCGTATCACAAATGACAGTCTAATCTACTGTCAGGCACTTAACTGATATTTGTCAAGGATTTGAAAGAAGGAAAAAAGAAGAAAAAAAGTTGCATTACCCACAAAAGGGAGAAATTAGGAATTTGAATTGCAGGTGAAGCATGCTAAGTTATATTCTGACCTACTCCAAACATTAAAAAAAGGAGAGCCCATTTTTTCAGCAGTAAACACCCCCTCCCCCCCCCCAAACCAACCCCCCGTCCCCCCAGCTCTAACCCTTGACACATTGGTCTGTGAAAAGACAAAGGTTTCCAAGGTGGATCTCAAAGAACGTACACACGGCAACACGATGAACAAAAGTGGGGAGCTGGGCCCAGAAAAGCCAGAGCTTGGAGCGAGAAAGAGAGCGCCGACCACAGGACAGTGGTGTTTGAACATAAAAAGACTTGGAGGCCCAGTTTCAGCATAAAAAGACTTGGAGGCCCAGTTTCAGCATAAAAAGACCTGGAGGCCCAGTTTCAGCATAAAAAGCCTTGGAGGCCCAGTTTCAGCAGAAAAAGCCTTGGAGGCCCAGTTTCAGCAGAAAAAGCCTTGGAGGCCCAGTTTGAGCAGAAAAAGCCTTGGAGGCCCAGTTTGCAGAAAAAGCCTTTGAGGCCCAGTTTGCGCAGAAAAAGCCTTGGAGGCCCAGTTTGCAGAAAAAGCCTTGAGGCCGTTTGTGCAGAAAAAGCCTTTGAGGCCCAGTTTGCTCAGAAAAAGCCTTGGAGGCACAGTTTGTGCAGAAAAAGCCTTGGAGGCCCAGTTTGCGCAGAAAAAGCCTTGGAGGCCCAGTTTGCGCAGAAAAAGCCTAGGAGGCCCGATCCAGGAGAAGGCCCCAGGGAACTCTTACTCTTGTTCTTGCTGTCGGACAGGACCTCTTGCAGCCGCTCCTGCAGTTTCTCCGCCCGCTTCCGCTCTGCATGCAGCTGCCTCTTCAAGTCCTTCAGCTGGAACACACAGGGAGTCAAAAGCATGAACAGGGCAGATGAAGGCATGAACAGGGCAGTGGAAGGCATGAACAGGGCAGTTAAAGGCATGAACAGGGCAGCTGAAGGTGTGAACAGGCATGAACAGGGCAGTTGTAGGCATGAACAGGGCAGTCAAAGGACTGAACAGGGCAGTCACAAGGAATGAACAGGGCAGTTGAAGGTGTGAACAGGCATGAACAGGGCAGCTATAGGCATGAACAGGGCAGTTAAAGGAATGAACAGGGCAGCTGAAGGTGTGAACAGGCATGAACAGGGTAGTTGAAGCATGAACAGGGCAGTCAAAGGAATGAACAGGGCAGTCAAAAGCATGAACAGGGCAGACAAAGGTGTGACCATGGCAGTCAAAAGCATGAACAGAAAAACAACACACACAAAAAACAATGGCCTAGCAAGATAATGACTAGAAGCCTCAACAATAACCCATGTCTTTTTTGGCATTGCCATCTGTCTCTGTGAGTGCCCAAAATGAGCTCTTCCAACCACAAAGGGAAGTGTCTAGCACCACAGAAAGTGCCATCTGAAACTCTGAACCTGACTTACCATTGTCATGCCTTTCTTTTCGTGGATCTTCTTTTCATCCAGCCCGTCTTTGATATTCTGAAATGTGTATAAAAAATAAAATAATGACACAATGTTTGAGTGACACAAATAAAAACACTTTACATATTTTCCATCCACTTTATTTCCTATAAATAAGGAACAAATAAACAGACAGTAAGAAGCCATTCAAAAACACCAAACCATTGCTGGGTCTTTTCGTGAAAACACATGGTTGGTAACTTGATTCCTGGAAAAGTAGCTCCAACATATCACAATTTGTTTTACCATCAGCTCATCAGATGGCTTGGCTTCACCTGAGAAGAAGGCAAGTGGCTGAGTGGTTACCACCATGACATTCACCAGCTGCATCTTGCACAGCGGGGTTCAATCCTAGTCTGATCAATCCAATCAGTTCCATGTTTCTTGTTTGGACAAGGTACCAGACAGAACGTCTCTTATCAGGATGAAAGGTATACTGAACCTGTGCACTTTTGGCTGCACATGTAAAAGATCCCTAGACAGTTGAAAATCCACGAAGAGATGGGGAATTTTTCCACAGCAACCTCAACAAAATGAACAAAATCTCCACCGCATTACATTCGCTAAACACAAACAAGTATTTGTCATGGGAAATTCAAACTGCCTCACCTAGGACAGGGTAGAGATGCTCTGGCAGCTGCTGTAGCTTTACAGCGATTGTGCTAGACAGTTTTCAAACCAGTGTGATGTCTCTAAGGTGGCAAAAGTGGTTCACAGAAACTGGTCAGATAATCACTGTAACCGGTCAAATACACGGCCATCTAAACTACTACTGGAGCTCTACTAGCAAACACCATGTTTCCTTCCCTGTCTAGAACACACACACACACACACACACACACACACTCCCTCTCTTTTTTCTCTTTTGTTTTGAGAACCAGTCAAACAAAATAACAGCTGGTCCATCTGACCAATTGCTGATCCATAAAAGATTCAAAAGAACGCTTATTTATTATGACATAGACAACACGGTGCAGATTTTCAGGGAAATTCCCTTTTTCAGGCCACAAAACGACACTTAAACAACAGTGAAACGGTTAAAAACAATGAAAAATGATATGAGAGGTGAAGTAACTTCTCTTTTTGTTGTTGTTGCTGTGTTCAGTGCTTGCCGGAAGAATCATTCTTGTTTCAGATTTCTGACCAATTGCTGGTTTTGTTTCCGGTATATATATACCAGTCTTAACAACGCGAAACCTGCTTTAGCCTGGCAAGGTAATCTGTATTTTCCATGAGGAATTCTGTAACGTAAATAATCAGGAAAAGACGCTACAGAGCAGGAAGCCAACACCTACCTGACTGAGCGATGTCACGGTTGACTTGAGCTTGCTGACCTCATCCTGAAGCTTGCTCTCCTTCTCTTCCCAGTCCTGCTCACAAAGCGTTAACAGGCCGGTCAGTCCGGTGGGCTGTCACTTCCAAAGGTATTCCACAATGATAATGACAAAGAGGAGGTATTCAGCAACACACTATCCTTATCATGTGGGAGTGCAAAGCTTATTAATTAACTGGCGATGCACGGACACATGTGCGCACACAGACACACACACATGCACACGCGCGCACACACACACTCACTCACTCACTCACTCACACATTTGCACACACACAAACACACTCTCACCTCCCCCCATCCCCCCCACACACCCCCTCCCCCCCCCCCCCCCCCGACACACACACCACTCTGACCTTCGTCTGCTGTTCCTGGGTCTCCTTCAGCTGCAGCAGCTCCGCCCGGTGTTCTTCGCTCATCGCCTGCAGCTCCACCTGGCGCTGCTCCTCAAGTGCCGCCTTCGTCTCCTCCAGCTCTGTCCGCGACTGCTGCAGCTGATCCTGCACGTGGAGTGGTTCTTACAGTGATAACGAACCACGCTTACCGACAGACTCTTCCTCTGTATCATGTGCATGACTGCAGTTGTTGTAGCGTTCTCCATCTGAACACTCTAGGTGTCACCCACTGTATGGAATCGTTCGCTGACACAGGGTGAGAGGATTGAGTTTGTGACCACTTTCAAAAATGTTTTAACTACCCCACCACAAAGGCAGCCACACACCATCTTCAGAGGATTTATCTCCATTTATGGAGGGTGGATGCTGTTACGCAAGAAGCTTATTATGGCTGAAGATAGTCCCCACACAACTATGACAACATTTTAATGTGGCCTTGGTGTTCTTGCTTTTGTCACATTATGTGTATAGTGACACAGCTCAAGCCAAGGTGACAACGACAGATGAGTCCCACACAGCACTGGACATCACATTCCGAAATAACAATTTCAACGGAATTCACAAATCGTTTACTAAAACCACACCCTACAAAGTACTCAAAGACAAATCTGAACATTCCTCTCTTCTCAAGAATGACCCGTGTTGTTCCTCAGTTGACAGAATTCTACTGATGGGAAAATCTGATATCTGACACTCGTGACAGCATGTTCTTCTTCAGCAGCTCTTGGTGGACTGTGTCGTTTCCAGAGCTCATCATATCTGACAACACAGGCCCAGTGCTCTTTTCATTCTGTCACACAGTTTGAGGATATCATACCCATACCAGCTCTGGTAAAGAGTTCCCCTTTACATCCAACCCAATTACCTACTGCATGTAAAAAAGATGTGTCCAAATACAAAGAATATGGCATAATTATGCTGATTTTTATTTAAAAGTCACACAGACTTAGTAAGTTATTTATTCTTCTCTTCTTTTTTTTTTTAATGAAGGAGTTAGAACATACAAATTTGGACAACAGCCAATAATTAAAAATGTACAAAAAAAGTATCACACTGCCATCTATTCACCAGTGTTCGTTTTGATCAAAAGTTTACCACTGATTTGGGCAATCGTAATAAAGTGGATCCTGCTTTGTCAGAACACCACAAACCAGACTTCAAAAGATGGGGGAGTGGCAGGGGGGGGGGTTGTGCTTGTAGACGGGTTTGCTTACAAGAAACTAATGAAGGGAAAAGTTTCAGAAATGCCGTCTTAATAAAAGGGGATATGCGTGATCAGTGGTTCATTTGGAAGAACATATGAAGGGAGCACTTAAGAAAAGGCGGCCTTAAAGAGGCTGCTCTCTCATAAGGAGGGGGGGGGGGGCACACCTTCCCAGCCCCAAGAATTCGGTTGTCCAGAGCAGCAGTTTAAAAATAGCACAGCTGGCCTCACAGTGCTGCAGCAGAGGTCAAGTGGGGTGCAGCAATGTCACAGTGCCAGCCAGTGTCCATTTCACTGTGGCCTGTGTTGTTTACACTATCTTAATGACATCAG
This sequence comes from Alviniconcha marisindica, assembly GCA_018857735.1. Classification (NCBI taxonomy): domain Eukaryota; kingdom Metazoa; phylum Mollusca; class Gastropoda; family Provannidae; genus Alviniconcha; species Alviniconcha marisindica. Next base: position 799,850 of record JABMCL010003256.1, on the reverse strand, counting down.
ATGGGGTGCAGCAATGTCACAGTGTCAGGCAGTGTCCATTTCACTGTGGCCTGTGTTGTTTACACTATCTTAATGACATCAGATGGGGTGCAGCACTGTCACAGTGTCAGGCAGTGTCCATTTCACTGTTGCCTGTGTTGTTTACTATCTTAATTACCCTGTCTCAGCTAGTTGTGAAGTTTTTGTTGTATCATCGGTTGTGACATCAAGGTTAGCTACAACATTTTTATCAGGAAATTAAGACATGTTCTTACCAGTGTTTAACAGATGTCTAGCCTGTGAATAAGTGACTAACTGCAGTGAACTTATTTACACAAGCAGTTACTTAATGGGTTATTAGGTAATACACTCTAGTTTTTTCATGCACAACAATGTCATGATTTGAAAGTTGAAAGCATTCTCCATGCACTACAGCCATCAGAAATGAAGAACCTAGTCTTACCTTTGTCCCAGAAAGCATGAAAGACACCTGGTGGTTGGTAGTCCCATTTTATGGCCCCCGAGGTAACCCAAACATAATACTCCATTGCAGTGGTTATAAAGAATCCAGCCGAAAGCGACTTGAAATGTTCAGTGTTTTTAGTGTATTGGGGAGGGCAAAGAAGAGTACGGGTTGGCTGCATCCTATACTCTGTAAATTTCTACACAGAAATACACAACATGTTACATAACCATTGTCAAGTCAGTCACTGACTACGCGTAACAGATTGTCATGTTATGCCTGAATGCTGGAGAGGCCTGAGTGTGGTGTTGATGCATGATGAACTGTAATTGTTTATCTTCTTTCTTGATTGCCCATGCTCGCCGCCTCTAGCTCAATGGTGCATGCCCACTGTCTTTTGCATTAGCCATACGATTCATGAATGTGTTGTGTTTGGAGTTTGGTGACTGTATGTTGGCTGTCTGTAATGGCATCTTGAAACTGCCACCACCGTGATTTCCACCGACTTTCAACCACATTTGATCCTCTGGTATGGCATTGTTAATGATATGCCAAGTCAGCAAGTCTAGTGCGTCTGTGATGAACCTAGCTAGATCACTGACATACACACAAAGGGGTTGACTTCAGCTCTTTCCCACCGACAACTGCTTCACAGTTAAAATGAAGTACCTGATTTTCAACATGTGTTTTCACTTGTATTTCCATTTCTTCTGTTCTCTCAGACTTTTCATTTGCCAAAGTAATGTTGCAAGCTTGCTTTAACAATCTCTTTTGGACTCTGAACTGAGTGACAGATAATCCACCTAAGGTTTTTAATGCAAGCGTGACTTTCTTGTTGACAGTAGTCTGCTCTTTGAACACTGACTCCCGTAAGCCTGATTTCAGCTCAGAATTCAATCTTTTCAGTTCCACTTTATGTTGTGCAAGAAGTTGCTGGTTTGATGTCCCTGCCCTTGCACTTCTTTCACTGTCCATTACTATGCTTCTCTTGGGTTGCACTGACTTTGAAATGGATTTACGAGACTTTGAAATTCGCATGTATGTTGGTGGTAGGCCTCCAGTTTTATAAGACACAGTATGTTTGTCTGCTGATGAATTATGTTTGCTTCATAGGAGGCTGGTGGCAATTAGTTTCTCTTCCAAGTCAGGCAATATTCTTCCTTTCCTTTACCAAGAGTGTCACTGACGCTTTCAGATTGCAACTGTTTGACTGGAGATGTTTGGCAATCAACAAAACCAGATCTTTCTGTCAGGTCCATAGCATCTGCATACTGGAGAATTGGCAACGTTTTTAATTGGAATGGAGCTGTTTGAGCATCTGTAACTAACACAGTTTGTTTTTTGAGGCATTGAACAGCCAGGTGGGTCAAAAGATGCAGAGGCTTCGCGCTGTCGCTTTTTTAACCACCTGTCCTTGGCTGGCCTTCCGCCTTTGTCCTGTGCCACATAGTGAGTGCACACACTGCAGCTCTGTTCAGTAGGAAGTGACCAAAATGAGTCTGTCGTCACCCGCTGAGAAGCATTGTCCAGTATATTCACATCTTTTGTCCTGAGTGATTTTTTCATCACTGTGTAACATGTGTTACACATTCTTGTGGGATGCTTATCAGTGTCATCTCCATTACTGTTCAGTCAATGCACTTGAATAATGTCTCTTTTGTAATCAACTCACAGTTTGGAATTGTCTTTTCATATTTCCTCCTTGCCCTCTCCCCACAATTTCTGCAAAGTCCAGTTAAACTGTCTTGGTGATTTGTCTGAAATCCTGAACTGTCAGAACTCATCTTTGAACTTACCGTAAGAAATTCAAAAGAATAAACACAAAAACTAAAGAAAACATCTCTAACGTAGGGCCCCTGGAACACAGTATTAATGGTCTACTCATGCTACCTCAAAGCCGGACAGCTTGAAACAGAATGGGGAACACTGTTCCTCTCTTTGCTAACACCACCTGTGACATGCAGCCCACAGAGCCCCACCCCCCTCACATATCAGGCACCATTCACTAAAGCCAGGACAAACTTCTGCAGAACTGTTTAGTTTATCAGGAAGGAGAACCCTTTGGCCCAACCCTGGACCTCCAGGACCAGCCATCTAAAGTGGGAGACAGGAGATAAGGGGGGTATTGTTTGGAAAACTGGAGGCCCTCTACTGTCCCTTTCCACATGGCCCTGATTTATAACCAGTCCCCTGGCTGTGATTAGTCTGGTGTCAAACAACCCTGCATGCCAGAGGCAAGCTAATGATCCTACTGACAGACTGGGGGGAGAGGATGTATCAGTAGTGTCAATTTGTGTCTTGAAATGCGGCATGAATGGTTCAAATGAATGAAACAGAAAGCACTGCGCTGCCATCTTGGATGGATTCGTTGCCCCGGCAACCAGAGCTAGTGCAGGCGCACTGACCAGCAGAGCTGGGTCAGATGCCAGGAGAAGGTCAGCAACCGAATTCTGACCGGCACTGTAGGCGTGGGAAGGTGTGGGGGGTCTTTCAAGAAGGGTTCCATTTTGCAGGACTGGGTACCTCTGTCTCTTTCAGCCTGCGTTCCAGCCACCCCTTGGCGTCCTCCAGGGAGCGGATTTTGGTCTGCATCTCTTCCACCAGCGGCTGGGTCTTGCTGAGCTGCTGAACGCGACCCTGCAACACACAGACACACACACAGAGATGCATTTCCGTTTTGATGATGATGATGATGATGATTAAGTGGATTTGCATAGCAAATCTTCCTCATGAAATGGGAGTGCTGAGCATTTTGCAACACACACATACGTGCAAACACGCGTGCGCACACACACACGCACACACACTCACACACGTTCACATGTGAACACATGCACACACATACACACACACTCATACAAACACACAGACACACACAGACACACACAACACAAACAACACACACACACACACACACACACACGCACACACACACACACATGCCTGTATGCACACAGACACATACATGCCCCCACCCACACACACATGCTTGTATGCACATAGACACATACATGCCCCCACCCACACACACATGCTTGTATGCACATAGACACATACATGCCCCAACACACACACACTCATACAAACACACACACACACACACACAACACAACACAAACAACACCCACACCCACACCCACGCACACACACACACACACACATGCCTGTATGCACACAGACACATACATGCCCCCACCCACACACACATGCCTGTATGCACATAGACACATACATGCCCCTACACACACACACGCACACACATGCCTGTATGCACACAGACACATACATGCCCCTACACATACACACACACATGCCTGTATGCACATAGACACATACATGCCCCTACACACACACACGCACACACATGCCTGTATGCACACAGACACATACATGCCCCTACACATACACACACACATGCCTGTATGCACATAGACACATACATGCCCCTACACACACACTCACACATGCCTGTATGCACATAGACACATACATGCCCCTACACACACACACACACACACACGCACACACCCTCACACTCAATGAACTCCTTCCCCGTAAATAAGTAGACATCACAAGGAACGGGGGGGAAAAGACAAAAGAGAGAGAAGACCACCAACCTCCAACGTCGCAATCTCATCCTGCAGGCCCTTCACTTCCGCCTGGTGTTTCTCCTCCGTGGCGATGCTCTGCTCGCGGTGCGTGTCATACTCCTTCTGGTACTTGATGGCCAGCTCGTCCAGCAGTGCCTTCCGCTTCTCCGCAACTTTGTTGACTTCCTGCAGCGTCTGGATCTGTGAGTCACGCTCCTTCTGGGCAGCCTGAAGCTGGCGGACCGTCTCTTCATTGGCACGCTGACACTCCTGAAGATGGCAGCAAAAGAATAAACAGGCGGCAAAACTGGGCAGATCTATAAAACAACGGATGAAGATCGGTGGCAAAGCTTCGAACGCATGTCACACAGCCTGGTCTTGCGTTAAAGAGCCTTAGACTGGAAAAAGGAGAAACGAGAATATTATCACAAGGAAGGGGGAAAAAAAGCAAGTTAAAATCATTACTGATAAAACATGCAGCATGCAAAATGGTAACAAAATTCAGGTCCTTTGCATATGAATGCTAATAACAGCCTCTCTTTCAAAATATTCTTTGAGGCAACAGAACTCAGTTCCTTCGCGTATTAATGCTAATAATAGCCTCCCTTTTGAAAATCTGATTTAACTTGTCTGAAACAGAAGACACATCTCTGCCACTGGGCAGTGACACCACACGTTGCAATAATTACTTCTTGGAACTTTTGCCCCTTCAGCTGAACAGTGTCACCTCAGAACAAAGCACATTTAAAATTCTTCTGTACCAGTTCCAAGAACAAGGCATCAAATCACAAGGGAAAAGCTGATTAATACTAACAGTTTTGGACACAACAGTCAACAGAAAACACAACAGAGTCAATCTTGCCACAGTTCTGAAGATATATATATATAACTTTGCCGTGCAAAAGTGAAAAATGTGTAGAGACACACCACTAGTGCAACTAATAACAATAATTGGAAAGCATACCCCTTTACAAACCAAAGCACAAAGAATCAAAACAGTCAAAAACAAACTAGACTGCGCGCACACACAATCATACACACACACACACACACACACAAAAACACAAAAACAAAAACAAACACATGCTACACACACATATATATACACACACGCATGCATATACAACACATACAATAAACACATCACACACACACACACACCACATGTGTATACAACACATACACACAACAAACACAAACACACACACACAATTTTCAAGCGACTTCTTCACAATTCTCAAGAGACTGCATCACATCACTCCGCTCTCAGAAGGCTTGAGAACAGCAATAAATGAATAAACACGGCCGGCGATGCACGTACCTGAAGCTGTGCACACAATAAATGAATAAACACGGCCGGCGATGCACGTACCTGAAGCTGTGCACACAATAAATGAATAAACACGGCCGGCGATGCACGTACCTGAAGCTGTGCACACAATAAATGAACAAACACGGCCGCGATGCACGTACCTGAAGCTGTGCACTCAATAAATGAATAAACACGGCCGGCGATGCACGTACCTGAAGCTGTGCACACAATAAATGAATAAACACGGTCGGCGATGCACGTACCTGAAGCTGTGCACACAATAAATGAATAAACACGGCCGGCGATGCACGTACCTGAAGCTGTGCACACAATAAATGAATAAACACGGCCGGCGATGCACGTACCTGAAGCTGTGCACACAATAAATGAATAAACACGGCCGGCGATGCACGTACCTGAAGCTGTGTACACAATCAATGAATAAACACGGCCGGCGATGCATGTATCTGAAGCTGTGCACACAATCAATGAATAAACATGGCCGGCGATGCACTTACCTGAAGCTGTGCACACAATGAATGAATAAACACGGCCGGCGATGCACGTACCTGAAGCTGTGCACACAATAAATGAATCAAACACGGCCGGCGATGCACGTACCTGAAGCTGTCACACAATAAATGAATAAACACGGCCGGCGATGCACGTACCTGAAGCTGTGCACACAATAAATGAACAAAAACGGCCGGCGATGCACGTACCTGAAGCTGTGCACACAATAAATGAACAAACACGGCCAGCGATGCACGTACCTGAAGCTGTGCACACAATAAATGAACAAACACGGCCGGCGATGCACGTACCTGAAGCTGCGCACAGAGGTCATCGTTTTTCTGCGTCAGTGCCGAAAGTTGAGCACTGAGCTCCTTCATCTCCTGCTGATGCTTGGTGCTTTGCTCCTGCAGCTGGTGGCTCCCCACTATGTTGGCCGTGTCCACCTGAAAGTCCATCAGTCAATCAAAATGGTATTTGTATGGTGCAAATCAGTGTACCTTCTAAGCGCCTTGCATGATGCAATGCTGTAATATAACAATAATACAATACTGTAATGCAATACTGTAATATAACAATAATACTGTAATGCAATATGAAATGAATGCATAAACACACTCGTACATGCCCATAAAATAATATACAATTACACATGAACAAAAATAGTACAATCCATACATACCACACACACACACACCACACCACACACACACACTACTCATGCAGCAGCAGTGACAGGAAGATCATTCTCAGAAAACTGTTAGGATTGTTAATCAGTGAAGTGGATGGAGAAATGGTAGGATTTAAGTTTGGATGTAAATGTGCCTAGGGTTTTCGCATGTCAGATGTCTGATAGGAGAGAGTTCCATGATTTAGCAGCAAAATAGGGGAATGAGCTGCCACCATTAGTTTTGCAGCTGAATTTTGGGACAGTCAGCAATTGGAATTTTGGGACAGTCAGTATGACGGTCCACAGGACACTGCAGCAAAAAGATGATGCATGAAGGCAACTGTCAATGAACTGAATGAGCAAGCACAGGAAATATACAACAGCATGCAAAGCATCTTGCAGTCTCACCTGTTTCTGTAGTTCGTTGATTTTCCGCTGCAGTTCTTGGCTATGTCCCTCAGATGACGCTTTCAGGCTTTCCTGAACCTACGCAGGCAGAAACGTTGCATGAAAAATAACAGCCAGCATGCACTGAATGCATGATGAACAAAATACCAGTTACACAAATCATTCCGTAGTTCTTGCCAGACCAGCTATGACTGCACAGTACTATGGAAGTATATCCAGACCAATAGATGATCTTCAGAAATCCAGGGGACTGCACTCGGTAAGAGCCTTCGGGCATGGACCTATATATATAGGTCCATGCCTGCGGGTGTAGCGCAGAGTATGCACGCTTTTGTTGGGGGTACAGTGAGCACGTGGGGAAGATGACGGATATCCCGTGTAAACAAAAGGCAGAAAAGGCATCAGAAATCCTAACACTCACTGCTCGTGGGGAACATGCAGATCGGATAGTAGGTTCCCCCAGCTGGTAGTCTAGTATAAATTATAATAGGTCCATGCCTGAAGATCTCAAAGTGTCGCAGATCGGCTCTTCTCCACTGCCATCTCCATTCAGGGGACTTCACTCTCCCGGAGGAAAACACTGTCAAATTATCTTCGCCTGTTATTTCCGGAAATCGTCTATTGTGATGGCACAGTGCTACGGAAGTATACCCAGACCAGTTGTGATTGTACAGTGCTATGGAACTATATCCAGACCAACTGTGATAGTACAGTGCTACGGAAGTATATCCGGACCAACTGTGATTTCACAGTGCTACGAAAGTGTGTCTTTCATACAAAAGCATCCAGCACAAATTTCAAAAAGTCATACATTTTTTCCAAAATAAAACAACTCTCCTTAACCCCACTTCATTTCCGGCTAGGTCTATGCAGTTAACTGTTACAGATTTAAAGATAACGGGACAAAAGAAAGGTACAAGTCACCTGTTTGGCCTTTTCCAGCTCTTGCTGCAGTTTGCTGATCTGGTCCTGGTAGTACTTCTGGACCCTGTCCCGTGCAGCTTGCAGCTCCTCCGCTTTCTTCCTGGATTCCGGAAACAGAATTCATTTATGCATGAGAGACCTAACACATTATACAGCACTGCCTTGATAAAAACAGCATTCTCTATCTTACCCTCAGGGTGTCTGACTATTACCTACGCTGCTTTGCCTGGTCAGAGCATAGCTCATAACACAAGCCTTTGTTTGTATACTTGTTTTTAGATGTTCTGAAAAATGTGGGAGAGAATGGCCAGATTTAGTATAGGGCTATGAATGTTCCATTTCAACAATGCAACACATAAAGAGAAGCATGTGAGAGACTGCTTTGGCTCGGTGCACTGCATTGCAGCAGGCAATACTGATAGTATCAACAGCCAAAGCTATGAGATGTACACAAAGGCAAAAGGACAGGATAGGCATTCTGACCCTGTACCATTGGCACAATCAGAAACACACATCTGAAGATACTGTGACTGACCTCAATGTGTCCATAAAAGCAGCTATGCCAAAGCCCACATTAAACGCTCTCCTTTTACAAACTGACCACACGTTTACCAGTGAAGTCCCCACGCTTGCATTTTAACATATACTGTAACTTTTGCAACCTCTACTTCATTTACACTCATACAATTGTACACTAACTTGCCACAGGTTAAAAAAAAAAATCTTGTTACTTTTTTTCTTCCCTCCCTCATATATAAACAGCATTTATCTGTTCATTCAAGAAAATTGTGTCTTCATGTAGTGTTTATGTAAGAAGCAATGTACCATTGACTTAACAGAAAGATAACTATACAAATACAAACATCTTCACTCACTTGCTTTCATCAAAAAGATTCTCCTTCTCTGACTGCAACTGCAGAAAACTGAAAAGAAAGATCAGAATATTCTCTGAAAATTCCAAATCAAGTAACAAGCATGCACACTTCATTTGATGATACACACAGAAACCATTTTCTGGAAACTGTAACTAACGTCACAAACAAATTATGTTCTCATATATAAGTCTCTCCAACCACACACCACTCCCAGCCCCCAACACACACACACACAACCACCAGAGATGTACTACAATTAGTGCATCACAAGAAGGAAGACAAACACAGCGACAATAATAATAGGGAATTTAAAGAGCACCTTCGGAGACTCAAAGCATTTTACAAATCAAAGAAAAACATACAGCGCACAAATACCCATACACAAATCAATGGCATATAAGCAAGCAAACAAAACATACAAAAATTAACAAACACTTTCACACAAAGCATGGAAGACATACACACATGCACACACACACACACACACTGAGAAGATCACGTGCACACACAATATCAATAAAAAGCACACAACATGCACTCGACCGACAATGTCATGGCCAAAGGAAAGGTGGGAGGGGAGGGGAGGGGGGGAGGGGGTTAACAACTAGTTTTAAATCCACAAACATGTCTTACCTCTCCTGTTTCCTTTTCAACTTCTCACCCAGCTGAAAAATTAAATCAAAAATGCTGATTATAAAATAATGCTGACACTAGTGACATCATGTTATCGCTCTTTATTCACATCATATTACTATGCATCATAATAATAATAAATAGTATTGTCATTATTTAATGTCATACCTTCAATGTGTGTGTGTGTTGTGTTGTGGAATGTGTGTGATCAATGTTGTTATGTGTGTGTGTGATAAAGTGTGTGTGTGTGTGTGTGTGTGTGTGTGTGTGTGTGTGTATGTATGTGTCTTGTGTGTGTGAATGCATGTGTGTGTGTGCGTGTGTGTGTGTGTGTGCATGTGTGTGAATGCATGATGTGAGTGTGTGCATTTGTGTGTACGGTGTGTTGTCAACAAAATACCACAACAGATACACTATACCTTTTCCACCTCATCTTCAAGGCCACAGATTTGTTCTTTACACTTTTTCTGGAGAAAAAAAAAAAAAAAAAATTCATATCACATTCAGATATTTCTTAAATTACAACAAGACAAAATACAGTGTTAATCTGCTTGATCAAAGAGAAATCTACAACAGCCTAAATCAGCAAGGCTGACCAGAAATCAACAACAGTGTAAATCAGCTTGAACAAAGAGAAATCAACAACAGTGTAAATCAGCTTGAACAAAGAGAAATCAACAACAGTATAAATCAGCTTGAACAAAGAGAAATCAACAACAGTATGAATCAGCTTGAACAAAGAGAAATCAACAACAGTGTAAATCAGCTTGAACAAAGAGAAATCAACAACAGTGTAAATCAGCTTGAACAAAGAGAAATCAACAACAGTGTAAATCAGCTTGAACAAAGAGAAATCAACAACAGTATAAATCAGCTTGAACAAAGAGAAATCAACAACAGTGTAAATCAGCTTGAACAAAGAGAAATCAACAACAGTGTAAATCAGCTTGAACAAAGAGAAATCAACAACAGTGTAAATCAGCTTGAACAAAGAGAAATCAACAACAGTATGAATCAGCTTGAACAAAGAGAAATCAACAACAGTGTAAATCAGCTTGAACAAAGAGAAATCAACAACAGTATGAATCAGCTTGAACAAAGAGAAATCAACAACAGTGTAAATCAGCTTGGTCGACTAGCAATGCAATCACACAACCACCCCTAAAAAAAAATTCAAAAAACCAAATAAATAAAAAGTATCTACTGAAATTCAAATAACACGTGTGTCAAAGTAAAGCTGGCAGTGGAAAATGTAAACCATGAACAAAAAACCCCCCCCCCCAGAATTTAATTATGTCTGTAAGTAATGAACCTGGGTCTGTGTAGACTTACCAGTTGTTGTTTCAAAAGTTCCTTTTCCTCCCCTTCAGTGTCAAGGTTCAGCTGCAGAGCTGCGACAGGAGAAAGGATTCGTCATTCGCTGTACAAGCCTGGCCACTCACAGTCTGGTCGAGTGATACAACTACAGCGTCTTTAATTTAATTCATGCACTGACATGTCAAGTTATGCACTGACACGTCAGACTGCTATGAATGACTTTTATGTATCTGCACACTATCCGGTCAAAAGTGCAGTGCATTGCGTTGTCATGTACAGGACATGGTCCAGACCAACTAAAGCTGTAAAAGTGTCTGCTATTCCAAGCTGTTTGCGTCTGTCGCAGTCTGAAACAGAACAGGCCCTGAGAACCTTCGCAGAATCAACAAAATCAGCATTTCAAAGATGTCACACGCAAAAATTAAACTCACAACAACAAAGATCCTTGGGCGTCTACAGTAGCTCTCACCTGGCATGCGAGTCTATATATAAAGTACATACTCTCCACCAGAGGTACAGCCTCTTCTCTGTGTCTGTGTTAAAAGTACAGCATGCATGCACAGAACAATTCCAGTGCCCATACCGTTAACTTTTTCTGTCAGCTCCTCCACTTTCTTCTGGGACTGGGACAAGCTGGTGTCCATGGCTGAAAAAGAAAGCATCACAAAATCCAGGTAAGTAAGTAAGTAAGTCGGTGTTTTACGCCCAGTCAACCAGTGTGGTTATATCAGGGCAATCGCAGTCAAGGTAATGCAAAGCATTTTTTGTGAGCTGTAATTACCGACAATTACTGCCATAGCTAGTGCAATACTGCAAGACAAGACTCTAAATACACAAAACGAAATACAAACTCCCATGTAGTTCCTCTCTTTAATATTAGCTCCTATGAAACCTCCCCCACATTAATACTCACCAGTCCCCCCCCCCCCCCCTGCTAAAACAGTGTGTGTGGTGGGTGTGGGTGGGTGTGCGTGCGTGTGTATGTATGCGTCTGTGTGTCTACACCTGTTGCTAACATTATTACAATGCACTTTGAGCTCCCACCTTGTGTGGTAGATGGGTGCTATAGAAACCCCCTTCATAATTATCACTGCTACTTAAACTCTTTCAAATGTCATGAAAGGCAGACGGTGTATCAAGGTTTACAAGCTTCCCTCTACTGCATAAACGTGTATGTACCCCTCTGAAGGTATCCTCTTCTATACGACCAGAATTACGCCACACCTCACACGTGTATCAATGTTTTATTCCATACCTGTTGTCTGAACATCATTGTCAGCTTGATCTTCTTCGTCTCTCTTCTCCTCGCTGTAACACACACACACAAACAAGCCTGATGCATCATCCAGCACACTAGCTTTAGGGTAGAATGGTGAAGGGTGGAACACAGGTCGTTAACTTACCACTTCATCATGCTACTTCATGCTGCTCTCAGTGGTTATAAATTTATCACTTCATGAATTTACTTCAAGCTACTGTCAATGCTAGACAAACATTATCCAGTCCTTGACTACATCTTACACTGCTACTGAAACATTATGAAACATTACTGACTAAAACCAAGCTCACATCACAGTGAAGAAAGCGGTAGATGGACAAGTAAATGCTTCACTGATTTTGTTTTTCTACACTGTTGATGCCTGCAGTTATTCTATGGTAAAAACATTTCACAAACAAACTGATATCTGCATCACCACCATATAGTATAAATCATGTTTGTATCATCATTATCATCACTGTCACCATCATTACCAACATCATCATTATCCCAGAACTGACCTGGTACCTACTCTGAGTTCATAACCACACAGCAAACTGACAAATGTCACCATTATGCAGCATAAATCAGGTCTTCATCATTAACATCATGATCAGCGTCTGTCATCATCAACCCAGAACTGATTTTGCATTATTCATGGAGTTCATAACCACACATCACACTGACATCAACATCACCACCACATGATACAGCATAAAACTAATCATGTTTTCATCATTAACAGTATCATAATCATCCAGAGATCAACCTAGACATTTTTCAAACTAGCGTGACGTCTGTGAGGCAGTGAAAGTGGTCCACACAAACCGGTCAGACACATGGCTGTCCGTGCTACTACTAGAGCTGTACTACAGAGCACCCAGCTCCTTTCCCTGCCTGGAACACACATGCACGCATACACACACACAAGTACACGTACATGCACACACACACACATACACACATGTACACGCACACACACACACACACACACACATGTACATGCACACACACATGCACGCACACACATGCGCGCGCACACACACGCGCACACACATGCGCGCGCACGCACACACATACACACGCACATACACACACCTAGCATATGCTGATATCAACCGGTATAACACCGGAAATGACAGGTTCATGCAAACCTTCCTCCTCTTCCTCATCTTCACCCCAGAACTGACCTGCTGTCTCTGCTGCCAGCTGGGGACTGGCTGCCACTCTCTGCCTCACCCTCACACTTCAGCTTCAGCTGCTCTCGCAAGTTGGACAGCTCTTTTTCATACTTCTCCTGGGTGGCTGGGAGAGGAGAGAAAAAAGTTCACGTTCAAACATCAGAGAAGGAAAAGATAAACGATACAAACTGTGGACGTTTTACAAACAGGCGCTCTTGGTTCATCACGTGTACTCTGCAGCATGTCACTGCTCGACAGCTTGTCCTTCTTACTCAAAGGGCGCGTAACCGAGGTTTACTGCTTGTGCTAAGTTCCTTCATTAGCCTTGCTTAATGCTTTGCTGTCTCTGGGGAGATATTGGTGGGGGCATGGAACTGGAGGGGGTGGGGGTGGGGGTGGGGAACTATCATTGGTGGGAGCCGCCACAAGCATAATTTTTGTCGTGACAAATTTTGCGACAAAAAATGCACAAACACGTTTGTTGCGACAAAACACGTATCTTTGATCGCGACGAAAGTGTGATTGCCATGACAAAACTCTTGTCGGGACAAAATTATGTTGGCTTGATTTTCAAAGGGAGTCTTTAAAGAGGAGCTCCCCTGTAAACATGTGAGCATGCAAGTTCGCTTTCAACTGACAATGCCGCATACCCGTCAGGTTCTTCTGCAGAGCGGAGTTCTGAGCTTGCAGATGGCGCACTTCGTCCTCCACCTCTGGGGCCTTCTCCACCAGCGCTGTCGTGCCTCTGCCCCCAGCCGCTCTGAGCTCCTCGCACTCCTTCTTCAGCTCCTCGTTGGCCGTCACAAGCTGCAGGCACAACACTGCACGCGTCAGCCACCCGGGGTAGCATGTGGAAAAGCATGCTCCAAAACATTACAGTGGAAAGATCCAAACAGTTCAAATGAACGTTAATATAACAATAAAAAACGTAGGCAAATTTTTTTGGGGGGGGTAAGCCCCTTTTTTTTTTCGAAGCGACAATGCAAGATTACACAAAAGCTGAATGAATGAATGAATTTAGTAGTAAATGAAAATGTATTTATCCAGTTTCTATTGTACCTAGTGTTTGGAAGAATGTCCAGTTACAGCAGAAGTAGTAAATGAAAATGTATTTATCCAGTTTCTATTGTGCCTAGTGTTTGGGAGAATGTTCAGTTGCAGCAGAAGTAGTAAATGAAAAATGTATTTATCCAGTTTCTATTGTGCCTAGTGTTTTGGAGAATGTTCAGTTGCAGCAGAAGTAGTAAATGAAAAATGTATTTATCCAGTTTCTATTGTGCCTAGTGTTTTGGAGAATGTTCAGTTGCAGCAGAAGTAGTAAATGAAAAATGTACCTATCCAGTTTCTATTGTGCCTGGAGTGTTTAGGAGAATGTTCAGTTGCAGCAGAAAACCCAACTGTATGATGACATAAACCGGGTGTTTCCTGCTTGACTGTTTTCCAAATACATTGCTCATAAAACCTGAAGACTCATTCAATCCACTGTTCAAGGCAATGTTTTACTCAACGTCATGGGTCAGGAAAAACTTGTGAATTGTGCACCAGTCATTGTGGTCCCTAACAGAAAAGCCCTTTACCGATGACAATTCTGCCATGAGAGTTTGGTTCTGAAGACGGAACTCCTCTTCCTGACTGAGCAGCTTCCTCTGGAAGGAGTCATTCTCCTGAATCAGCAATTCCGTCTCCTGCAGGCAGAGAAGATTTAAAAAAATATCAGGCATAAACTCCTTTGACACATGAGCTGAACTCAGTCTCCTGTAGGCATAAAAGATGACAAAAAATATAATGTAAAACTAAAAGATCTTTATAAAGCACTTAATATGAGCCCGAAGCACACAATACAAAATCAAAAGGGTCAACAAGGATAGTCTCCTGTAGGCATAAAAGATGACAAAAAAATAATGTAAAACTAAAAGATCTTTATAAAGCACTTGCACATAAGATGAGCCTGAAGCACACAATACAAAATCAAAAGGATCAACAAGAATACACAGAACAACAAGCACAATGAAATCCTACTAATTATATAAACAAATGCACTTAAAACATTTCATTCAAAGCCTTTCCTATCACTCCCAACACACACATGTGCACACACAAATGCATGCACAAGCACACACATACACAGTACACACACACACAATACACACAACCACACACACACTCACACTCACACACACACACACACACACAGATAAGCCACACAGCACTCTATTTAGTGTTACAAGGAGAAAAGGTGGGTCCTGAGGGCAGATTTAAATGATACTATAACTATGAAAAAAGTGTCAGAAAATGTTGTGTAAGAGCCTGACAGAAGATGAGGTGTCAACAATAACAAGTCATAAGTTACTTCTAGGAGTACCTTTGGTGGAGTTTATTTATATGACTCGTATAAATTAATTTATATGCTAGACAAGATTTACCATCTGCATAGGTAATTCAGGTCTTTGCTATTGTGTGAGGTTTGTTTATGACTTGTATAAACTTATTTATATGCTAAACAAGATTTACCATCTGCATAGGTAAGTTAGGTCTTTGCTGTTGCGCGAGGTTTTCAAGAACTAATTAACTTCCTTTCTTTACTGATTTGACTTCTACACATGTTACGTTCCTCTGATTTTCAAATGTCCCCCCCATTTGAACATTTCTCAAACCTGTATTATATCTATTAAATCAAACACAAATTTACAAATTCGTATGTTCTTTTTCTTGTCATAAATTATCTGGCTAATTGTCAAAAAACTACTACAAAATTGTATATTCACAGGTAAGAGAATCAACAGGTCAAGGTCAACAGACAAAATGTAAATCGCTTACTTTTGCTTTCTTGCTTTTGCTGATGGCCTGAAAATATAACAAGACAATTACAGATCAGACAGTCAAAATGTTCATTCAGCCTTAAAAGTAATGCACACATGCTAGTGAATAGATCTGATGATATTCATCATAAATTTAATAGTATTAACATGTACACAACCTTTCAGTCACTTGAACCAGAGTTTGCAAGGTGACCTTTAGTTTAAAACAGGTAAATTCAAACTGCTCTGACATCTGAGCTTTATCATTTGCAAAATTCTGCATTATTTATATATAACCACATCAATAGATAAATGTTACAACCTTGTTCAAAATAACTTTGTCAAAAACAAGTGAAAAATTGTAAAATGTTTACCTTGTTGGCTTTAGCAAGATCTTTGTCAAGTGCTTCAATCTTGCCCACTGATTCTGCAAGTTCTGTTGAAAGGGGTACAAAAATACCAGTGTGTCTGAACTGACCAAAGGCCACACAAAAATCACATTACATGTGCACACTAATACAGGCCAAAATACAAATAAAATACACATCAATCACTTTTTCTCAGTGATTAGCATCCAAGCAGAACATTTAGCAGAACTGCCATCAGCAAGCCCTGCCATTCAACTTAGAGGCTGTAGACTAATTTTCCATACCATTATCAGTTTAGCAAGACTCTCAATGTAGAGCTAGTTAAGGATAAGATGCTGGGGACTGATCACTGTCCATATGCTGCAGCTTCTGTTTGCATTAATATGTAATTTTACGTAATCAATTGTTGGCCTGGAGATACAGATTTTCTACCAACCCCACTGCTCCACCTCCCCCCACCCCCGATTGTTTTTGTTTCTTAAATACAGAGGTAGAGGGGGACAGAGACATGGAGAAAAAAGAGAGAGAGAGAGAGAGAGAGAGAGGAGAGAGAAGAGAGAGAGAGAGAGAGAGAGAGAAAGTGAGAGTAAGAGAATTAGTCTACAGAGATCTATAAAGATGTCAGTCTTAGTACTCTTACCTCTTTCAAGCTTTTTGCATTTCCCATCAAGTTCATAGTTGGTTGTTCTCAGTTCCAGCAGCTGAAGCTGAAATATGTATATTTTTAATGAAACAGTTTATATTACGAACAAGAAAGGTCATGTGAAGTTGAATGTCAGTATATTCATTCCCCTTGTTGCTGTTTTTTTTTTTTTGTCCTTTCTTTTTATTTATTTATTTGTTTTTCATGATAACCATCATAATGTATGTCCTGATCAGCATCAAGAAACTTACTTTAACACAGGGCTGTCTATGCAGTGACCATGGAAAGTGACCCAAAGGCTCAGGAATCCGATAATTAAAAAATAATATGACTCAATTAAAAGTTAAATCTAAACTGAAATGTGTTCAGCTCATAGGTCTATATAAAGGGAATGCTGCTTTTAGTTTTAACCTACTTTTATGGCCTAATATTTACTAATTTAGTTTTGTTATACTATTTTTCAAAACACAGATGAGACTGAAAACTACAGCATATAAACAGTGAAACTAAATGCCACCCTCTAAAAACTGGCACAATTATGCAGTGCAGTAATTAACTTTACTGCAAACAGCATAGACTATTGTGCATACTTACTGATGATTCTAAGCAGTGCACAGACCATTTCTCTGTTAGTGTTACTCATTATAAATGCTAATCTAAGTACTTGGCATCACTGTCTCATATTCTGACATTTGCATGGCTGCCACTCCAGTCCATTTTGTGACAAGCTGCATATGACTATAGTCTATGCCACAGATCATGACAAACTTCCTGGTGGCTGACTGGTCAAATTTTGACAGTTTTTCTGTTTTATGGAGTGCACTGTTTGTAATCGTAAGAACGTTGTTAGACTGGATTTTCCTGTGAACGTACATGCATTAGTGGACACACAAAAGAAGAAAATGAACACACAAAAAGAATAGAAGTAGAAAGTACGTCCTTTACCTTTTGGTTCGTGACAAGTCAGACTGAAGCCACAGGGTGGCCAAACATTTGCAGAATAGTGTCCTAAACTCGAGGCTTACCCAAACCCTAAGTCCCTGAGTTCTGGATATCAAATTAAATGTTTGTCGTGAGCGCTAAGCCAGAGACAACAGCCATGGTCCGTGATGTTTTTCTTAAAATTAATAAAAGACTAAATCAACGCATCATTTAGTAGAGACCGGAGGTGGGGGGAAAAATACAGGCATATAAATCACAATCTAAAAAGGAACGGGAATAATGAGGGGTGTCTTTCAAATCGAAAGCACACATAAGCTCACCAGTCGAACTGAGTGGGAGGGGTATAGCCAATCTTTCTGTTTTATATAAACTAGCACTAGCAGACAGCATCGGCTTCATAAGCTTGAAACCATCAACAAAATATCAATAGATTCATTTTCTTCGGAAACACGTTTTTCAAATGAACATCTTGAGTTACCACAGTATGATTCATATGCCTGCAGGTTCGCGAAGCAGGACAAAGGCAACTAACCTGCATCCGATGAAATTCCTCCTCCGACAAAGCAGACGCCATTTTGGCAACCCCCCCTCAATGTTATGATTGAAAACGAGGCTCGCTGGTTAGAGTTGTTTACCCTCCTCCGAAAGTACCAGAATCAGTAGTCTCCCTTAAAAAGTGGCCTGGGGTGGGGGGGGGGGGGGGGGCGTTAGAGAGGAGGTTTCATTTACGTACATTACAAAACTATGATTACTGTGAATGCGATTAATCAACATAGATGCAATTAACACTCACTCATCTCACATTCAAAACACCTTTTTGTTGAATAGATATTTTATTTCTTTAGTAAAATATAAAATAAAAACCAATACCTTAAAATTAAAATTAAATTAAATGATAATTAAAAAAAGAAAATCATCACTTATGGTTCTTGTACAAAGTCAAGTACCCAAAGAGTCTCTCACACAACTCAGTCAGATGTTTCTTAACAAGATTTTCTAAAGAATCAACCCATGATAAGCATCATTGCAAAACAAAATTGAAGACTGAAGTTGAGATAGAAATGTTATCAGCTGAAAAATTATACTCTGTAAAAAAAAGAGAAAAGAAAGAAGGTTTTAATACCGAAAAATGTTTTTTGCTGTTATACACGCTCACATTTTTTTTCTCACACTAGTCCAACAGTAACAACATGAGCAAAACGAATGCACTTTATTTGCTGTCATTTATTTATTTTCCATTAAACAGCCAAAGTTCGACGAAGGCAGTGAATCATAATAATGATTCATCTCATATTACATCAGCTACATGTAAAATGACATCTTTTATACAGGCTGCACAGTTCAAGTCCATTGTCAACAACCACCAAAGCCTTTCCCAGTTTCAAGATGGTGCCTCATCCATCAGCTTGATGAGCATGTGGAGGGCAGACTCAATGCCAAACTTTTTCAGCATCAGCTGAAATATGTCTGAAGCCGAGTCCAAGGTGCCCTTTTCATCCCTGGCCAGTACTGAAACAGAAATGAAGTCTGCTAAATTAGACATTTTCATCAAAAGCCATCAACGTTTTGTGTGCATGTGTGTGTGTGTGTGTGTGTGTGTGTGTGTGTGTGTGTGTGTGTGTGTGTGTGTGTGTGCATATGTTCGTGCATGTGTGTGTGCCTTTGTGTGCATCTGGGTCTGGGTGTGTGTCTGTGAGTGGGTGTGTGCCTAATTTATTGTGCTTCTCATGGTGTGTGTGTGTGTGTGGGTGTGTGTGTGTGCATATGTGCGTGCATGTGTGCAAGCATGTGTGGGTGCCTTTGTGGGCATCTGGGTCTGGGTGTGTGTCTGTGAGTGGGTGTGTGCCTAATTTATTGTGCTTCTCGTGGTGTGTGTGTGTGTGGGTGTGAAAATGTATGTTTGTTTCTCTGTCCGCAAACCCTGCTGTGTGAACATGCATGTTCTTGCATGGATTAAAAATATTTAAAAAAATTGTACCCATAAAAATCACCATTCATTCAGTCATTGATCAATGGGGTGTACAGGTGTTTGGGTGACGTTACAAACACATGCATTGAGACGTCTTGAAAAAGCCTAGAAAAAACAGGTTTGACCAAGTCTGAGCAGTTACTTCAGGGCAAAACTGCAAGTACCTTCCGGAGAGGCCTCCACCTGCAGCTGCAGATCTGGCACCACCATCTTCATGGGAAGCACCTTCAGCCCCCACAGCACCCGCAGCTTCAGGCTGAAAACGGACAAGTCAGTGGTACCATTAACCCCTTCATTGCCGTGATGTCACTGGAAAACGACCATTAAAAGTGCGAAATGTAAAACCCTTAGGCCTTTTTGTTTTGTTTTTCGCACAGGCATGTGAAATAATTTTCATCAGAACACATAACACTGAAAGTGAATGTGTTAAAGGACCGGAAAATATACTTTTCACAGGTAGATCCGTCCATCTTTTAGCCCGGAAATTTTACAGGCTGGAGCAGTGAACCAAACATTTTCCATTTCTGACAGGGAAAAATGGACCTAACAACAGTTTGGAAGCCATCTGTCACTGTGATGCAGACAAGAGTTGGATGGAGGGGAGATAGGATCTTTCATACACTGTGCAATGAAACTGTGCTCAACAAATCCTAACCTCCGACTCACATTATCGCAAGTCATGACTGTATGCCAAACGTTTCATCACTCACGTCACCAGTTTGCAAGAAGTAAACTTTATTCCAAGGGAAATAAATGATAAATGTCACTTATCTTTAACCCATTCTAAGAGTTTCGCAAAAAGCACTTTTGCACAGAATAATGTGACACATAGGAATGCAACATGCTAGATTTTTTTTAATCTTTGCCTGTCACACTCAAAGTGATGGATAAAAAATAAGAGCTAGCAAAATCGCTGCCAAGGTTTTATGTTCTTCCATATCCTCTGAGTCAAAACACTGATAACACAGGAAAGCTAGAAGACTGGGGGACTTGGGAGAAACTGGAAGGGGGGTGGGGGGTGGGGGGAGAGAGCAAATATAACACCTGACACCTACGTGAAAAATGAAAAACAAACAAAATGCAACCAAAAAAAACCCCAAAAAACTCTGAAAAACACCTAAACAAAAACCTTTTTCCCACAAAACAAGAAAATAAAAAACAAAATAAAGCAAGACACAAACAGTACAATTTTTTCAAAAATGTAATAGGAGTCAGAAAAATAAAAACAAAAATCAAGAGAGAGAAAAATCTTACTCTTGTTTTGGGTCAGAAATGACCAAGTTGATGTTGCACCCTTCATCATTTACGTCTTCCCGCTGAACCATCTCGGGAAATGTGGATGCAAAGTGATTGATGGCTCTCTCACGGTCTTCCACCCAAGATCCATAGGAGGCCAACAGTTGAAACAGCTCTCGAACATTCACATCTGCTGCAATGCTGACATAATCAAAACAAGAATTTTTGAAATTGAAAAATACCATAAATAAATTGCATTAGAGTAACAAACTCAAGGCAATTTATATATATCTAAAAAATAAAAAGATTGCAGCTTATTCAAATATTAATGAAACAGAAAGCAATATGTAATTTGTAAATGTACAATTAGTACTTCAAACACCAAATGAAATCTAACTCCCCTGCAAACCAACCCCTCCCTCCTCACCCCCCTCCCATCTATGTACAGTACTACTCTTGGGAAATAAATTATTTAAGCGCAATAATCAGTGTGATGCTGATCTTAAAATTGTTGTCCTACCTGTATAATTATGCCCCACTCACATGACACACCTGAAAAGATCCGATTTGAGCAGCGCAACCATGTCATCTCTGACATCCATTTCCAACATCAGAACCTCTGCATGGGGTTGACTACCTCGCTTCTGAAACAAAAGTTTGCATTGAGCTGGAGAATTTGATTTGACCATTTTCATGATGACAGGCATAATATATTTATATAAATATACTTACAGTTACACATTTATGATACTTTCATGTTTCCATTAGAACATGCTTTGACCAACTGAATAGTTGATATGTTTGTGTGTTAAGTATGCAGGTGTGCTTGCTTGAATGTCAGTTTGTGCTGTGTAGAAAGATTAAAATACTGTTATCCAGTACTTTAATCTTTCGACAAAGCACACACTGACATTCAAGCAAGTACACCTGCATACTTAACAGTATATAACACACAAACATATCACTGAAATGGACAAAGCCAATCTCTGTTATAGCGTTCATGTCAATTGTCGTATTATCATATTGCTCTTCCCGCAGGTGAAGCACCACAAGCATATATATATATATAATACATAACAATAATAGATCAGTATGATGTCCTACTCATAAGAGCCCAAGACACTTACAACAGCATAGAGATGTGTGCATTTATCTATCTCGCATACACACACGTGCATCCCTGCATGCACACATGCACACATGCATGCATGCACACACACACACACACACACACACTTCTTCATACTTTTTACCAAAATTGGTGCACTTTTCACACAAAGTCACAATCAGACAGCGCTGTAAGTGTAACTTTTACTGTTACTGTAAGCACGCCACTTTGGTGGATATTCAAAATGCACTATAAAAACCTAGTCACTGATTCAGTATCACATGGCAATGCAACATGAGCGCAATGAGTCTGCTCCAGAGTGGAGAATAGCACCAAATATAAAAGCAATCAACACCAACAAAATGACAAGTTGATCTTCAAATTAATGTTCTTTTCGCACGAAATCACAATAGACAAACTGCCTTTTTTTTTACGTGAGTAACAAACAAGAGCAAGAAAGCAATACCTTCTGAAGTTGCTCACGGACATCATACTGCAACTTGAACTGCATTCCACCAGCTTCTCCAAGTATTGCATGCTGCCTCAGTGAGGAGGTCATGTCTGTGAACATAGTTTGCTGTACATACTAGTAAGAAAAAATGCCAAAACACTTTGCTACAAATGATCTAAATAGCAACACAACATTATAAACAGATACCAAGGAAATGCTATGACTACATAATTTGTCATTAACAATCAGGTAGTGGTACAGTAGCACCCCTTGCACTTCCTTTATTGTATCCATACAAAACAATCAGGTACAGTAGCACCCCTTGCACTTCCTCTATTGTATTCATACAAAACAATCAGGTACAGTAGCACCCCTTGCACTTCCTTTATTGTATCGATACAAAACAATCAATCTATATTTTCAGGTCAGCTTGAATCTTTAGTTCAGTCCCCCTTTAGCCGTTTCAGGTAAGTGTTACTAAGATATCATCCTTACTGATGCAGATATCTGTAAGTATGAAAACAGCAACATTTGATAAAACAGAAAATAACAGTGCATAATTCCATTAGCACAGTGACAGTCACAGAAGAATAGGTAATAAATCAAATGGAGGCAATTTTTTGTTTTAGTTTACTTTAAATCAGGCCAGAGAATCAAGGATGCCATTCACTGCCATTACCACAGAGGTGTCTGTAGGAATCCATACAAATAAACTCTCACCTTTATTTGCTTTAGTCTTCCTACACAGTCTTCAACTGTGCATACCCATAGCATTATATTGTGGTTCACCTGCATTATAACAACACTGATCATTCACTCCATGATTTTCAGTACAAGTACCTTGTTCCAGAACAGAGAATGATGCTTCTGATATTGTCAGGCCTGAAAGTATTTCATTCTCTTTTACCTGCAACACAAATGGAAAGAAATAAGCAGATCTAAAACAGAAACAGTATATATATATATAGATATAGATATTATACGAATATTATTTTTTTTAATCTCTTTTTTTTCTGCATATTTTTATGAGAATTTTGTGTTTTTTTAATATATTTTTTCCAAGGAATAGAAAGATCAGGCATTTGAGTACATGTGAGATTGTGACAATCTTTGTGTTTGACTTCCTAATTTTGTGACAATTTTTGTGTTTGACTTCCAAATTTTATAAATTTGTACCATATTTAGTAATTTACTTTTTTGTGTTCTTTCACTTTCAGATGTGCAAAAAAAATCTATTGGACAGTTCAGGTGGGGTTGTTAACTCCCTTGACTTTTGCCCAGCATCGCTTAAGTCCCTTGCCTGCTTTTACTTCTGGTCCGTATTTTCTTCACTGACAGTGAATTTGCGAATTTTACACTGCCAACTTTAGAGGCATTTTTGGAGGCCCGTAGTCAGAATGTGTCTGGCAACAAGCAATAACTTGTTGCTTGTGCTATAGAATGCCCCAAAATTTTTTTTTACAAACTCGTGATCTGGTCAGCCAAAAAACAATGCAAAGTCACTTGTTTACCACCCTCCACCCCCTTTCCCCAGTATTTTTTGCAACTGCAACAGTGGTGGCATTCATACTGCTTCGCAATTCTAGGTTCAACTTCCATTGTTATACACAGCGTGAAACAACGCCTACTCAGAAATCGGCCCGGAAGTGATGCAGCGACCTCTCGCAACTTCTTGTGCGAAAGATTACAAAGGGCATTCACTCAGGCAAACCAGCTTCACTGAACCACCCAATAGATAGGAGTTTTAGGACTGACAAACGTTAAATAAAGTTTTCAACCATCGCTGTATCATTACCTTGACCTTGAACACAATATTCCAAACCCAATCTTTTGACAAGACACATCAAATTAAGTTGATTACAAAAGGATCAGCAGTTCCGAAGACAGCATATTTAGTACTTAGTTAGCAACAACCATATGTTGATTAATTTGACCTTGACCTTGAAGGTAGTCACAAATAACAAAAGGTTAAATCATTCAGAAGATACATCGGACAAAGCCTGGACACATGGACAGATGGTCACACAGACACAGTGATCCCAGAATACCCCCACTCCACACCACAATTTCATTAAACTTACAAGGTTATGGCCAAGGTATACAAATTACAAATTACGAAATACCTCACCAGTTGCTCCAGTTCCTGAATTTCTTCTGTGACATGATCCAGTGTAGGAACTGATGACCCTCTGCTTCTCAGCTTCTTTTGAGTAGGCCTGAAAGTGAAACAAACATTCTGTATCTGATTCTAGTGTAATTATTGTAAATTATGTCATACTAATTTTTATGACTTATGTTGTACCTCCTATTGCTAAATGTTACAATAGTATTGGTAGTGACTGATTTATCTTTTTTAATTTTATAATAAATATTTGATTTTGTACAGGTCTGTGGCCCATAGACGTTGTGGGGGATTCCCATAATATTCTGAAGAAGAAGCATAAGTATCTAAATCTAATGTCTCAGCTGTAGTGTTATTGTTAGTTAATACTAGTATTATATAATAATGTAGTATTGGTTGCAAGTTTCACTGCATCCAGATCAATTCATGTGTGTGCAGACTACAGACAGTCAATGTACAGGTCAGAAATTTAGGCAATTAACGGGTCAGGCACCAACTTATTGCATTGTATTATAATTAACTAACAATAAAACTACAAGTACAACCGAGACACTGAGTCTTGAGACGAGTTGACTGATTCATTGAGACATGCGGCAAGTGACTGTGAAAAGCTTATTATTCTTTTGACTCAGTGCATGTACGCCATATTTATAAATTATATGAAATTTCAACAGAATTCAAGGCAGAAGAACAAATCATTAAAATTTAATGTTTTCAAAATAAAAGTGGAAATAGTGTCTGAGCAGCACCTGAACTGCTGGAGTCTTTGTTGAAGTGACCGGATTTCTGTTTCAAGATCATCAATAACTTGCTCATTGCTTCGCCCATGATTTTGAGAGCTATCTGGTACGGCGTCTCCAGTGTGGGAAACTTCGCCGGTTGGTCTTCGCTGTCGCGTAATCATGTTGTTCGTCGGTCCTAATTTCAATTATTTGTTGCGGGAACCATTTTGAGGGAGCCTTTGTGTGTTTTGAATGCAATGTTTGAAGAAACTGCTCTGCTGTAGTTTTCATTTTAAACTTGTAAATTGTGGTTATAAATCACTATTATATGTTTCGTAGCTACAAAAAAAAGGTTAAAATATACACTCTTTACTTGTCGATGTAGTTAATCGATTATTAGTAACTGAAAACTCCCTTTTAGCAGGGGAGACTATTACCAGTTTATTGTAGTATAGTACAGTCCCTTCGCTACTGCAACATGTGGACAGATGGTTCCCAAAACATTACTTTCTTCTTCATTTGTCTGTAGGTCCTTAAGTGTTATGTCATTGTCAATCGGTTACACAACTTAGAGGTGCTGAGGTAGGTGATGATTTTTATTGTTATTTTTGTTCTGAAGTAACTAATGGTGGCAGTGCCTCCCATTCCCAAGACATTTTTGTTCTAGGAGTAGGACTAGGCTTTGCACCCGTCCTTAGATTTCTCAAGTCGGATTCCATGCCGACTCTAGTCACTAGTCAGTCTAGAGCAATTCCTTCATATATGACTCCTTTTATGAGACTGTAAACTGAGGCCTCATGTGTATCAAAAGGAACACATACATATTAGATCTTAGACTATAGTCAATGTCAGAGACAGAGTTTTAACTTTTATGGAAGTTAGTTAGTTACAGCAGAATAACCCAGCATGTACTAAACTAGTAAAACCAAAACGAGTAGTCTAGTAAGACTAAGACTGTAAGAGTACAAAGACTGAAAGAGTGACATAGACTTACTCACAATCACATACTGACATAGTCATCAGAATATTGACATTATACAAAATAATGCATACTATGTTGCTTGTAGTTGTACACTATTCAATTTTCGAACCATTTCAGTTGCACTCTTCAGGTCCTGCCATAGCTGATCCAGACTCTAGTCTCATTGTCTCAGTCTCACTGACTCTCTCACTCTCAGTCTCACACAGTCTGAAATTTATTAGCATTAAAATTTAAATAAACTTAGTTTTATGCATGGATTGATTGGTGCTGTTTTTCAGACAGTAAACATGGCCACAAAAGAGGAGAGGCGAATTTTCATTGGTGGATTGGTGAAGGGGGTGACAGAGGAAGAACTGATGGAGAAGTTCTCAAGGTTTGGTCAAGTCGGCCAGCTGGAGATAAAGACTCGGACCAGTGATCTAGGTATGGTTCTGCTCCTACTTCTGGTTCTACTTCAAGTGCATGACCAAGAGCTTCATGGAACTCAAATTTGATATTGTTATTATTAATGTTGATCCGTGTGACTTACTTGTTCATTAAAATCAATATTACTGATTATATCGTACAAAGTCATTGGCACTAAAGGACGGTAGTTACTACTTGTATCTGTCACTGGCACTTGTAACTTATAAGTTATATATATATATCTATATATCTATATATATATATATATATATATATATATATATATATATATATATTGTTATATTATGTAATTGTAAGTGATGTTAAAGAAATTTTCTTCTTCTAAAGTTTCAACTTTATGTATTGTAAGTTTCTTTATTTTTATTTTTTTTATTTTTTTTATTTTTTTTACTAATTTTGCTTTGGGGCAATACTTGGGTTGGGCAAATGCCGTCAGCCGAAAATGGCACAGCATGCCTACATGTATGCATAAAAACTGTGAGTGTGAGTTGTACTGGTCAGTGTTTTGTCCAACCATGAAACCATGGGTGACAGAAATGTCTGTTACAGTGTTACTGTTAGCATGTTTGGATATTATTTGATTTTGACAACCTTGAGCAGAATATTCACATAATCTCATACTGCATAACATTTTGTATGATCATAATGATGGTGGCCTTTGTGAAATTCTGCTTGTCAGGATCATACAGGGCTTGACATTTCCACTGGCCTACTTGTCACAGACCATTAGACAGTCTGTCAGACTTAGTTGGTTAGTTTAAAGATTAAATTCTACTTCTACAGTTGTAGTCCAGCGGGCCCCTTCCTCCCACGCACCCACCCCCACCCCCACCATCACACCACCACTTGTTCTGCTGAGTACATGGACAGTCCAGTCTCCAGTTCCTGGGGAGAACCATAATTATAGCTGTGGTCTGTTGAGGGTGGGTTGTCTCCTCCACTGGCCAATTTTCCCCAAGAGAACAGTTCCATGACAAAAGGAAACAAAAGGGGGGGTCACTGTAACAAGTAAACATTTTGCTTTACGTCCACAGAGGTGAGGTGGCTTATTAGGGACAGGGACATGGGGGGAAGGGGGGGGCGAAAGAGTGAAGGCTCGACCGCGCACCCACCTGGAAGACCAAGGAGGCCGTGGACCGCCACCATAACAACCAAAATGTTAAGGCAGTGTTCCCTCGCCACTGCATAGCAACTAGTGTATTGCGCAGTTGCTGTTTCAACTGCTGTGCGGAGCAGACTGACAAGGACAATGTCCATAGCACTGCTGTTGAGTGACAACTGAAGCAAAAGAAGTCCAACTTTCTGAGCCCAGCTCCACCTCCCTGCTCTTGATTTCTTCTGGGCTAACTTGAGGGTCCAGCACCACCTCCCTCCTCTGGATCTTGCCTGGACCCACAAAAGTGTCTAACTTCTTTGTGACACTGACAGTCCAGCTCACCTCCCTCCTCTTAACTTGGTCTTACCTGGAATCTGCACGGTTACGGTGATAGTGTTACATTAAATACTAAATTAGTTTGACCTTATTTCAGGTCACAGCAGAAA
This sequence comes from Alviniconcha marisindica, assembly GCA_018857735.1. Taxonomy (NCBI): domain Eukaryota; kingdom Metazoa; phylum Mollusca; class Gastropoda; family Provannidae; genus Alviniconcha; species Alviniconcha marisindica. The sequence continues at coordinate 771,418 of JABMCL010003256.1, read as the reverse complement.
GCTGAAGCTGATGGTTATTTCCCTTGTGCACGTTTTCATTGTATAATTCATTCTGTTACTTATATGATTATTTATAAGTAATTACTCTCAATGTAAAGTACGCAAGATTTTCTTCCTTCTGTAATTGCTTTTAGTTTAAACAGTAATGTATTTGAATGATTAATATTATCATATTATTCAATGTTGTTATTGCTAAAGTTACAATATTACCGTATTAGCATCAGTACAGCCTCTGTTTTTTTTCTTTCTGTCTTCAGATACTAAAACATTTGCATATCTCAACCTGACTGCGGAGGAAAATGATTTTAAGAAATGTGAGTATGGCAGCAGAATTTATAATATAAATGCAGTGATACTGATTGTAATAGACTTAATAAGCTTGGGTGAAAAGACACGCAAGTCAGTTGGGTTTATGATTATATATGAAGTTGTCTTGCAACTGGAAAGTTTTAAAAGCTGATAAAATATATCTCACTGTCCCTTAGACACTACAGACAAACTGATTCAGTTCGACCAATCTCATTTTATTTTGAAAGCTGCAACAAACATGTTGCTCCTCAGTTGTATGACTAGCAATTTAGGATCCACCCATATACAGAACGTCTGTCTGTAATTGAGATTAGGTGAATAGTCGCCCTGTGTATATCATTATTTATGTATTTATTTTATCCGCTGTCCAAAATTTAGTCACTTTGTGTAGATTATATTTATTTCATCTGATGTCCAGGTTTCACAGCCTACAACAACACAAAGTGGAAAGGTGGTCAGCTGAAGCTGCAATTTGCCAAAGAAAGTTTCATCAGCAAGTGAGTTGCTTTTACCAGTTTGTGTTACTAGTTAAAGTAATTTAGAGAGTTGTTTGCTCGGCTTTTCAGTGTATCTCTGTTGTCCGTATAAATGGCCTTTTTTTCAGGGTGGGGTGGGGGTTTACCAGATTGCCACATCTTGATAAAAATGACAAGTGAATTTTGTCAGAGAAACTACTAGTATTAGCATAGGCTGTAATGAAATGTTACAATGTATGACATTCTCTGTCTTTGTCTCTCTCTCTCTCTGTTTCTGTCTGTCTATTGTTCTCTTTCTCTAAATTATTAACAACTAACAACAAAACCGGAAAAGTGTCAAAAATTTGCATTATTTTCAGATGGAGATTTAAAATGGGCTTTTCTGTGTGCATAAATACAGTTTGATTGAAACTTGTCAAAGATATAAACACAATTTCTCAAAAGTTATTTTTGTCTTTTTACTTTGCACTACAGCAGTGTATTTAACTTTTACCGCCACTTTAACTTTCAACTAAAACGAAGAGAAGGAGGAAAAAAATGCACCAGTTTATTGGTTTTCAGGTAGCTTGTTTACTGGTTTCCACATAGCTTCATTTGAGTTAGTTAGCTGGCTAGTAACTGGATTTTCACATCCTGTCAACCACACAGGGTCACCTCAGGACAAAGCTTAGTCTGGAATAACTCATGTTGGTTGTGTCGACTGTGTTGATGCTGGTGTCAGCGTGACTACCTTTACAACACAGCACGTTACTTACATCACGTCCTCAGGCTGAAACGGGAGCGGGAAGAGGCTAAGCAGGAAGCGGAGAGAGGGGACTGCAAACCAGCAGCCGCATCCACAAGCCCTGCTCTGGAGGCGCACAACAAGAAGGCGGTGCCAGGCACACCGATGGACGAGAAAGGGGTGAGTCGGAAGAGGCCCAAGAGTGGACTTGGTGCAGATCGTCCAGTTCTTAAAACGCCTTCCAGCAAACAGGGCAGATCAGACCAACAAAATGTCCAGACTTTACAGTGAACACTGTAAAATCGGTATGTGACTCTACACTGTTTATGTTGTTTAAATTGTGTGTGACTTTACGGAGAGCACTTGAAGGATTCAGATCAGGCAGCCTTGAACTCCAGGTCTTTTAAAGTACCAGACACCGACACTGAGCTGCACAGAAATTCTCAAGGTTGTCGCTTTGTCCTGACATGCATGCATGGTATTATGGTGGTAGCCTGGAACAAGTTGGATGAGTTTATTTTCACATTATTCTGTGTCAGAAACTTTAGTGGAGCTGTAACCATTGACAACTGCTCTTCCTGCGTCCATAATTTCCTCCCCCTTCTCCCCCTTCTTCCCTCCCCCCCACTCCCCCACCCCACCCCAATAAAAGCAACAAAGCCATTGGCAGCTCCAGTGACCAGTGGTTGATTTCTGACTGATAAAAGAGTTGAGATGGAGATGAAGAACTGCTGTGGTTGACTGGCTTTCATGTGCAGAACTGGGTGATGGGGAAGTACAGCCGAGTCCTGCCAGTCCTGCATGTCAAGAAACCAAGCTCCAGAAAGGTACAGCTCCTTACAATTTACATCTGTGTTGCTTTCTTTTGTTTTGTTACAGAGTTTGTTTTCATCAGTGCATCAGCTTGATGGTAAGTTTTCATCTCTGTGGACAACCGTGTATGTGTGTGTGTGTGTGTGTGCGTGCGTGTGTGCATGCGTGCGTGCGTGCGTGTGTGTATTAGGGAAAATGGGAAAATGTTCTAGACACTTTCAAAATGATGATGACAAAAAGTTGTCTTCAGTAGGGGTACTGTTCTCTTCGCTTGCAGGGTCGTTGGTTGTCCACGTTGACACCCACATCCTCATCTGTTCTGCTGTCTGGAAGAGCTTGTACAGATCCAGCATCTGAGCTTCTGAAACAGTACCTAGCGTCTGGCTCCTTTGTGCCATGTTTCATATCATTGGTGCTCATATTTTGTGTGGTGGTCTGCTGTGTGGCTGCTCGGAGGTCAGCCTGAACAGAGCTGGTCAGTTCCTGTAGTTTGCTGCAGACACCAGGCTTGTGGGTCTCAGCAAATGGTTTCACCAATATGCTCTAAGAGTCGTCACGCTAGACATTTTTTTAAACTGGTGTGACGTCTATAAGGTGTCGAAAGTGTTTCACCAAAACCAGTCAGATAATCACTGGTCAGATACTACACGGCTGTCTACACTGCTACTACTAGAGCTCTTCTAGGAAATACCATGCTCCCTTCACAATCTAGAACACACACGCATGTGCGCATGCATGCTCACACACACACATAACACACCACAAACACACACACACTCTCTCTTTCTCTCAGTGCTTTTTGTTGTGTTTTTGTTGAGAATCGGTCAAAAAAAGTAACAGCTGGTACATCTGACCGATTGCTAATTTTTCCCACCAGTATAGGCTCATCTGATCTGGTAAAAACTGGACGTTACCAGTTAACGCAAACCCTGTGTAAATGTGCATAGATTTTTCAGGAAATGTCAGCCAGCCAGAACGGAAATAGCAAGTTCCTGCGGCTTATTACCACAGGCATGAAATACGATCAACTTGAAGCTTGTCAGTGTCAGTGATGCCACTTTTTTGTATGATTTCAGATCATCACCTACGATCCCAGCAAGATGACGCACTCCCTGAAACGACTGAAATGCGATGATGCGAGTTCTGCAGAAAACGGTGGCAACTTGACCTGGCAACTGGAGGAGAATGAGAGTGAAATAACGAAGAGAAGGCAAGGACAGTTTCCCTCCTGGCAAGCCCCCCGAAAGGAGTCCATCTTTTCCAGGCTGCATGGCTTGGCTATGGAGGAGAACATCAGTGACACTGAAATGGAGGTGGTTCCAGTGGGGAAGATGACGTCACACTCAAAGATGCCTTTCGCTAGTGGCTGTGGCTATGAAAGCTCAGACTCAGCCGGTTCTGCAGACACAGATGAAATCCTCTCCAAGGCCTCCCGCAAGACATCCTCTGAGAGGACCCCCTCCTCCATCACCAAATCCCCCCATGAAAAACTCTCGGAGAGGACTCCCTCTTCCATCACCAAATCCCCCCATGAAAAAGTCTCTGAGAGGGCTCCCTCTTCCGTCACCAAATCCCCCCATGAAAAACTCTCTGAGAGGACTCCCTCTTCCATCACCAAATCCCCCCACGAAAAAGTCTCTGAGAGGACTCCCTCTTCCATCATCAAGTCCCCCCACAAAAAACTCTCTGAGAGGACTCCCTGTTCCATCACCAAATCTCCCCATGAAAAACTCTCTGAGAGGACTCCCTGTTCCATCACCAAATCTCCCCATGAAAAACTCCCTGAGAGGACGCCCTCAAGGGCTAAGAACTGTCAGTCAAAGGCGAGCCCTGTGAAGACGAGCAGTGGAAAGGATTACGAGTCTGACGGCTCAAACTCGGGTGATGATGCTGACCTGGAGGAGACCCCGACCCTGACCAAAGTTCCCAGCAAGAAGAAGGCGACCGATTCGACTTCCCTTTCTGGCCCCAGCGTTCGGAAGAAAGCCCCAGTGGACAGCTCTGACTCTGACTCTGACTCTGAGGCTGCGGAGGCAGGACAAGGGCCTCAGTTCAAGTTCGTCAAGAGCAAGACTGTGCAAGGCAGATGCTTGAAGAAATCGGCGAAAATGAGCCAACCCAAAACACCTCCTTTCAGGGGCCTTGGTATGCTGTCGAGCGATGAGGATAATAACGGAGAAGAGGAAAGGATGAAAGTCAGCACTCCATCATCTGAGAAGAAAGCCCCCAAGACCAACAGTCTTGCAAAAAAGCAAGCGCCCAAGAGCCTGGAGAACATGCCATTGTGTGGCAGAGGAGACGGTTTGCTGCTGATCTCATCACCAGAGAGAAGAAGCGAGAAACTCCTGAAAGCTTCATCAAAATTGAACCAGAAGACTTCTAAGGATTTAAAATCTGTCGGTTCTCCCAACTCATCCACATCACAGTTGTTTCAACAGAAACGTGTTTCTGAGGACTGTGAAGACACTGATGATGCCCTAACAGCAATGAGAACACCCAAAAGAAAAGAGCAAGAACTGAGCAAGATGATCATTGAAGAATTTGCCAGCGGGATTGAGGAAGGCTCACCTTTGGCGAGTTCATCACACAAATCTCAAAGGTCAGGGTTAGAGGGAAGTGATGACAGCGATCTTGATGACAATGACTTTGAGCTGGTCGGCAAGAAACTGGAGGCCCGTGCTAAACAGCAGCAAGACAAGCGTACAAAGAGAGACAAAAGCCAACGAGGAACCAACTTAGATTCAACTTCTTCAACTGCCCCAGGGATTCATGGCACAAAGAAGATGAAGGAGTCTGTGGTAAGAAGCGTTCTTCTTTATGCATGTTTTTGCACCAGGAAATTTAAAACTAAAATTTTCAGTTAAAAACAAAACACAAAAAGTGTTTAGAATAAAATCAAACCATCAGAAGATACATTTTAAAAATTCAAACAGGTCATGGTGTGCAACTGTGCAGCAGTTTTGCCTTTGACAAATTATAACCAGCAAACTGCGAGGCAATGGATGAATGGTCATTTCAGTGTTTAACCTGTCTGGTTGTTTGCATTACTATTTTTGGATTTTACTTTTTAGAGGGAAAAAGAACCCATTGCTCGGATTGCTTTCTCATTGGTTATGAAAACTCATGTAAACTCAAATAAGGGTATCACCCATTGATCTTTTCTGGTTCATACATGCTTTGATGACCTTGGCTCAGACTTTGTATGACTATGAGTATTATAAACATGGACAAAATCACTTGTATAAAATAATGCTATTACCAGAATTAGTTTAATGCATATATATATCTGCTGGAAACATTGTGAGCCAGTTTGGCCTAGTGGTAAGGTGTTAGGCTCGTAAGTAGAAGGGACCTTAGTTCGATATTGCTTTGGTTCTCCTTTCTCTTCAGAAAGGTTGTGGATTATGGACACTGTCTTGTGACTGTCCCTCACAATTAATGAAACATTAAAATGGCTCTTATCACTGCCCACCTTAATGCAGGAGTTATTCTTGTGGTGACAGTGTAGCGATAGGTATATAATCTCCCTCTTCCCCCACCTCCGTATCTCTTCTTCCCCTTTTTCCCTGTCCCTAATAAGCCTCGTGGTTTCTGCGGGCATTAAGTACCATGTTTACTATATTGGAAGCAATTCAAACTTGTTGTATACTCAATAAAAATCTGAACATTGGATTTTTTGATGACAGCATCTGCTGAGTATTACCATTCATAGGTGTACCAGTTTGGGTGATCTTGACCTAATTTCTCCAAGGTCACAGCAATATTGCTGTTGGAAAGATCAAACGGACAGTTAAAATTCTTGATGAGCTTCTTATCCAGTCAACTTAACACTTTCCGTTCGTCATATTATGAATGGTACATTCATGTACTGCTAATTCCAAATGCAACTTTATGTTGTACTTAAGTTTTGCTCTTTTTACATTCTTAAAGGGTGATGTCAGACTGGAAGGTGAATTGACTTCTATGGTGAGTGTGCTGTTTATTGTACACCCTTTCTCTTCAATTTGTCTGAGAAGAAATTGCAGTGCTGGTATTACTTCAAAATGTATGTGATCAACTGTGTGTGTGTGTGTGTGTGTGTGTGTGTGTGTGTGTGTGTGTGTGTGTGTGTGTGCGTGGGACTGCATGCATGCAGGTGAGTGCCAACATTTTCACCCAGTGATACCTGGCACATTTTGTTGGCAAAATGCTGCAGTGTACTTTTTGAAAGATTTTCAGTAAAAGTTACATTTGCGAGGAAGGGGATTAGTATGTCTCTGGCAGCATTTTTATATTGAAATTTGTTGACACTTTTAATGGGCGTTGTTGTTGTACTGTGTGCAGCAAAAGAGTCACCAAGCTCGCAAAAGAAATCAGGAAGAGGTAAAAAAGAAAGAGAACATTATCACCAAGTCCATTCGTGAGGTAAACAGTACAGTAACGCTCACTCTCTCCTCTGTCTTTTTCTCTCTCCATTCCTCCTTTCTCTCTTCTTCTCAGCCTCCCTCTGCCCCCCCCCCTCCCCCCTTCTCTGTTTTCCTCTCTCTTGCATATATTGTCTTATAAGGTTTATTGTGCTTAGTGTGTGTTATCTTATAAGGTTTATTGTGCTTAGTGTGTATTGTCTTATAAGGTTTATTGTGCTTAGTGTGTATTGTCTTATAAGGTTTATTGTGCTTAGTGTGTATTATCTTATAAGGTTTATTGTGCTTAGTGTGTATTGTCTTATAAGGTTTATTGTGCTTAGTGTGCATTGTCTTATGAGGTTTATTGTGCTTAGTGTGTATTGTCTTATGAGGTTTATTGTGCTTAGAGTGTATTGTCTTATGAGGTTTATTGTGCTTAGTGTGTATTGTCTTATGAGGTTTATTGTGCTTCGTGTGTATTGTCTTACGAGGTTTATTGTGCTTAGTGTGTATTGTCTTACGAGGTTTATTGTGCTTAGTGTGTATTGTCTTATGAGGTTTATTGTGCTTCGTGTGTATTGTCTTATGAGGTTTATTGTGCTTAGTGAGTATTGTCTTACAAGGTTTATTGTGCTTAAAACTAAAAGACAAGGTTTATTGTGCTTAGTGTGTATTGTCTTACGAGGTTTATTGTAATGGGGCTATGGCCTTACTGAATAAAATTTCCGTATTCTGTATTGCTGCCTTCCTCCCCCCTCTGCCTCCCCATCTCCCTCTCCTTCTGTCTCCTCTCTTTTCCTCTCCCTCTCCATCTCACTGAGGCTTTGCATGATGATAGCTTTACTGGAGCTTTGGCTGTCCGTACCAGCTATGACGGCCGTGGCCAGTTTTCAAGGTCATCAGATGGTCCAATGAACCACACCTAAAAGCCATTCATAATGTCCGGCTTGAGCATGAGCAGATGTAGTATAGAAGAATAAATTCATTTTTAGATCCTGTAAGATATGATAAGACTAAGAAATGCTTGGATTACAGGATATTTTACATGGTTTAGGGGAAACAACCCAACTAAGAAAACTGAAAAGTCATCAACCCAGTTTCGTGTGGTAAAATACATACCGTCCCCTTTTCCTTTTCTTTCTTTCCATCCCTCCTTTCTTCTTCTTCTCAGACATATTAGGGACAAACTGTGACCAGTGCCGAAGCATGGTTCAATGTTGCTTTACGTCCACGGAAACCGTAAGGCTCATTAAGACAGAAATCCCAGGACGGCCACCTCGACTTTCACACAGTTCCTGAACTTTTATTCTTTTTTTCAGTTTTAGTTTCTGTACCCAGTCATATGAGCAAGAGAAGATTCTCGATGATTCGTCTATCTTTTTGCGGAATTAACATGTCTGATTGCTTTTGTTTTGACCATTTTCAGGGGACAGACTCAAAGCATATCAAGTTTTCGGACGCTGAGGAAGACAAGAGTGTGCGCTCTGAGCAGGTGAGCCTTTTGTCAAAACTCCGTAACAGGGGCCTTTTAGCTTTGTCACAGCCTGTATTGATCAAGCAGTGCAAGGTGGCTGTAAGCTGTCTCTTATTTGAATGAATGAATGAATATGGTGCATAAAAATGTCCAGATACACACAGTGCATACATGTTTGCATGTTAATAAATACATGTACTTGGATATGCACTGTTTACATGCTAATAAATACTTGTGATTTGATACAATGCTTGCATGTTAATGTTGATAATAAATACATGTGCTTTCATAACGACGATAATTTTATGTACATTTTCCTTTCGGCAGAAACCAGCACTTTTTGAGGACTCAGATTTTGATGAAGAGAACAACGACTTTTACATCCGCCCTCAGTTTCATGGGAAAAAAGGACGAAAGGTAAAGGACAACCCTCTTGGAAGTTGTGGCTGTCTTTAAAAAAAATATAGTTTCTCTCCATATTTCCTCTGATTGTGTGCTATTTTAGTGACTCACACATGCATGCAACTATGCACACGTGTATGCATGCAATGCATGTGTACATGCATGCGTGTGTTTTGCTAATGTTGTTGTAAAGCGCCCTGCACTCCTACTTCCTGCAGTAGATAGGTGCTATAGAAATCCCCTTTATTATTATAACATGCACACAAACATGCACTTACATGCACACACAAGCATGCATACACACATGTACGTGGACACACACATGTACTCACATGCACATGCATGTACATGCAATACACATAAAATATCCTTTTGCTAGAAACGTTTGTTTGGGAAATCAAGATCATTTCTTCATTTGTTTGGTGCACAGATGTTTTTTTGAAAATGAAAGAAAGAAACACAGCCCATCCTATTGATTTATAACTATGCAATAAAGAAACACAAATGGTTTTGTTTCAGCTGATGGAACTTCAGTCAAAAGACATTCGATTCCGAATAGATCAGCGATTTGCTGAAAGTGACAGCGAGGAAGAGGAAGAGGAGCGAACAACAGACAAAGGTCAGTAATCAGGAAGTTTGAAAAGTATACAGGATCCCGCTGGTCCTGTGTGGAATACAGAATGCTGTATTCAGAACAGGCAGGTTGAAACTGATGCTTTCAGCTGTTTCAACTGTATGGCTATGCTAATGCACGATCTGTTTGAGATTGGGTCCAGATGTCCTTTTCAACCATATCGCTGAATGGTTCGTGCATCACCACCGTCAGTATGCTGCTTTTGATCAAATTACATTTCTAAATGCATTTATAAAGCAGAAATGACAAAGTCCGTCACGCAGGCTCAGGAAAAGAAACGCATTTGAAAGGGTAGGTCGGTAGATTTGCTTTCGTGATGATTTTGTTTGTTTGTTTGTTTTTTTGCTGATTGCTTGTATTTTCACAGATTCAGGAGATGAACTGATGGCCCAGGAAAAGGCCCGCAACATGCAAATCTTGGAGAAAGTCCTGGGCTTTAAACCACGAGAGCGAAAAAGAAATTTGTACCAGTGAGTAGACTGACTTGTTTGTCATTCTGTACAGAGGAAAGGGAAAGGGGGGTGTAATTGGCTGCTGAATAGTTGTGTTAGGAACAAGCCGAAGGCATACACTGCATTTTTTACTAAAGAATGTGGTCTCTGTTGTTGTCTTTTGATGGAGCTGGTGACATACAGGGGACGCTCTCTGAAGGTGTTAATGTTTGGGTGGAACCCCTGTTGAAAGACTACCTGAAGAGAGACCACCTGAGGAGACTCCGCTTGAGGAGAGACCACCTAAGTAAAGATGATGTGATGAGAGACCGCCAGCGGAGAGGTGACATGATGAGAGACTGCCTGGGGAGAGATAACATGATGACAAACCACCTGAGGAGAGATTCATTGAGGAGAGACTACTTGACGAGAGATGACATTAGGAGCGACCATCTGAGGAGCGACCACATGAGCAGAGTCCACCTGAGGAGAGACCACCTGAGGAGAGACCACCTGAGGAGAGATGACATGATGAGAGACTTGCCTTCTTTTAGGATGACTTTTTTCTTAACCCCTATCCTTCATGTTATGTTCATGTAAATGAACCCATGGCCAAGGTCCACCCCTCTTCTAAGATCACTTTTGCCTGATTTGTAATTGTACAGTAGTCCAAAAGGAACTGTTCCACAGTGTTCCTTTTTTGTGTGTGTGTGTGTGTGTGTATGTGGTTTTTTTTGGGGGGGTATGTGTGGGGGTGGCTACAGTGTGTATACATTTTCTAGCATGGACATTTTCTTTCACATTGTGCAGGGACATGAACCAGAGACGCTACATTGATCCAATAACGTCCAAACATCTGGAGCAGACTGCCTCAGTGACAGAGGGAGAGACTCACACAAGGTACGTACGTTCATGGGGGCCAGTTTTCACAGACAGAAGACTGCTGCTGGCAGTAGGAAGCAGAAATCAAAGTGTTTTGTGTGTTGTGAGTGTGTTATGTGAGTGTGTATGTTTATGTGTGTGTTGTTGTCTGTTTGTTGTTGAACGTTCTTTTGTTTGTTTTTTGAAGGGGGTACTTTTTGTTCCGACTCTTTTTGTTGGTGGTTGTGGTGTTGTTGGTGATGCCCATCAGCCTGTTTGCCTTTGGAAACATTTGTGACGTTACAGTTTACCCGTCCAACCCCTGAGTAAAACTTGCTGCTCACCAGAGCCGAGGTGGTATTTATTCACTTACTCGTTTGGTGGGTCATCATTTTAGACCTCATGAACTCCATTTTCTGGTTCTTGAAGGAAGAAGAAGCATGACCAAGTTCAGAACGACAACGACAACAACGCTGGAGGTGATGACGCTGAGGAAGAAGAAGAGGAGGAGGAGGGCACCAGTGAAGAGGAGGAGGATGGTGAAGAAGACGCTGGAGATGATGACAGTGACGAAGAAGAGGAGGAGGAAGAGGACACCGAGGAAGAGGAGGAGGAGAGTGAAAAAGAGGAGGAGAGTAAAGATGGGATCGGAGGAGCTCACAGCCAAGGGGAAGAGGACAGCAAAGCAGAGGAGAAGGACAGTGGAAAAAACGACAGAGATGAGAATGATGAACAGGACAGCGAAGATGACGATGATGGTGGGAACCAGGACGCCGCGGAAGAGGACAGTGATGATGACACTGGGGGCAGTGCCGAGGAAGAAGAGGACAGTGATGATGACACTGGGGCCAGTGCCGAGGAAGAAGAGGACAGTGCCAAAGAGGAGCAGAGTGGAGCAGGCGAAGGAGATGACTCAGCCATGGTCACCGACTCTAAGGCCAACACATCTTCGAAGCTTGCTGATCTGTTTGCTGGTGGATCGTCCTTCGCCTTCTTTGGCACACCCGCAGCAGATGCTGGTGAGGATTAGCCGTCCGTCGTGGTGTCAAACGTTGCTTTTCTTTTATATGAATGGTGCGTGTGTTCTTGTTCAGCATGCAGCTTTTCATTTCTGATCTGCACAGAAGGTCTTGTCTTGTTTACTGAACCTTACCGTGTCAGTGTTCTCGATCCTTTTACACAGTGTGTGTATGGACTTAACACAAGCAGTAGTAACACCAAATAATGGACAGCACAAATCGGTTTTCTGGTCCAGAATACTGCTCCAAGCTCACACTTTCACAAGGGACCTGTGGTGTGTTGGTAGGTAGTGTTGCTTAATGTCCTCAGATGTTAGTTGACATATTAGGGACAAGCTGAGACCAGTGCCGAAGCATGGTTCAATATAGCTTTGCGTCCACGGAAACCAGAAGGCTCGTTAGGATGGAGAGCCCAGGACGGCCACCTCGACTCTCACTCAGCTCCTGAACTATGAACTGTGGTGTGTTAAAGGGACAATGAATGATAACACACATTTTCATTAAGACACATAGCAAGACCCTTAGCTTCGGCATTTTTTCAAACCCTGTTTAATTCAGACCTTTAACCCTCTTTGACCTGTACTACAGGTTTTACCCATTCATAGCAGTTTTCACAACCTTGACCTGGACCCACTCTCAGTCTGTGACCAGAATAAACATCTGTTCACTCATTTAATTTTGCGCGTTAAAAAATAATAATTAAGCCCCCAGGTTACTTGCCCCACCACCCTCCCCCTACACACACACACACCACCACACACACATACAACACAACACGCACAGCACACTGCAACACAACACACACACACATGGACAATGAAACACTGAAGTTTTTGACTGCTGAAACTCATAGTTGATTTATGTGTTGGTCAGAACCCTCCATCACACTTTCTCAGCTGGAGGACAAGGATGACGATGAAGATGAAGAGATGGAGGATCTGGAGGAGGCAGAACCTGCACCATCTCCACCCAGGTACAGCGAAGCTGATGACCTGTACTGTGGAACCCCTATATAACACAGGCAGTTGTCAGAATGGCTGAATTCATTCTGAGCAGAACTTGGTCCTGAAAGACCTTCTGCATTCAGACTCATATTAATGCTAAAAGACCTACTTCTTCTGTTCAGATTCAGATCATTGTGCATTCTGCTAGTATATAGTCACCCCAGTGCACCATGGTGGTGAGATCGAAAGCTTGTAGACAATAACCATTGGAGGGAGGGCTTATTTGGTGTGTGTTTTTATTTGATTTTGTTTTCTAGAGGTCTGCAAGCAGCCCTTTGCAAATGTAATGCCAAAATTCTGCCTTTGTCCAGTTCAACAAATTTCTTTTCTTTTTTCAGACACATTTTCTTGCCCACAAATATTGATTAGATAAAGATATTCCTTTTGTCATTTTCAGGGTTGCAGAGACAGACATCCTGCAGCCATCATTCATATTAAATGGACTTGACCATCGTCTGAAAGGTTGGTTATTTTTCTTGAGACATGGACTGCAAAAAATCTAAAACCAGTTCTCTGAAAAAGATCAAAAGACCCATCTTCCTTGGCGTAACCAGTAATATGACAGTTTGGAGGAAGGGTCCAGGAAAGCGAGGCGTGGAGTGTGGAATTACCTGTGGCTGTATTGATTTTTCTTCTCCTTCCTTTTTTTGTCTAAAGTCTTTTCACATAAGTGATATTAAACTGTTCTTGCAATTGTTAAGCTAACAACATATATACATGTCAGCGAGTTACACCAAAACAAATAACAGACCTCAAGAGATTGGCTAACTGAGCAAAAATCACCTCACATGGAGAATCTTTACTCTGCAGCTGCAGTGCGGTTTTTCAAACGTCCTGCTGAAGAGGAATTCCAGGAGATGGTGGAAGGCTGGCCAGACAAGAGACAGAAAATAATGCAGGTAACAACCTTTTCTCAGCGTTATTCAGCACACAGAAGACTCAACCCATGAGAGTATGCGTTAACGTTAACCAAAACAAGTCAAAAAGTGTCAAGAGTATAATGAAGTCAGCTTTTCTCTGTAGTATTCAGTGCACTCAAAAAATTTAACCAATGGAGTGTACTTAAAGAACACAGAAAGTGCCGTAAGTTACAGCAATCCTAAGATGCTGCCATCCGTTTCTAGTAGCCCTTTTTTTCTTTTTCTTTCAACTTGAGAGGTTCATTGAGGTCAGCGAATTTTCTGTCACCCATGAATACATGCATGTATATGCTGTTAGGCAACTGTGTGCTTACTTTGTAGGTATTAGGCAACTGTGTGCTTACTTTGTAGGTATTAGGCAACTGTGTGCTTACTTTGTAGGTATTCGGCAACTGTGTGCTTACTTTGTAGGTATTAGGCAACTGTGTGCTTACTTCATGGGCATTAGGCAACTGTGTTGACTTCATGGGTACTAAAATGTAATGATGTGTGGTTAGTCTTGTGGGGAGAAGAAAATATGGGTTGGTGTCTTCAGTTTCTCGAACTGGCAGAAGGTAATAACTTTTTTGTTTTAATGTGACATTTATTTGAAGCTGGTCTGTGGCTGTGTCATTGTATGCGTCCAAGACAAGGCCCACTTTCACTACAATCCACCTTTTTTGAACATGATAAAGTTATTCCAAAGATCTGGATTACCTTTAACTTCAGCATGTATCACTTTGAGTTGATACTTAACAAAGTATCACTTTGAGTTGATGCTTAACAAAGTATCCGAAAGAAAATGCTTGCTGAACTCATTCCGATCTAACCTCAAGACATTTATTTTTCCAAAACTGTTGACCTGCCAGGTTTGTACCCCTCTTGTTCTGTCTTCCTGTGCTGTAAGCTCCTGTTCTACCCAGGTTGTCTGTAAATTGTGTATAGTGTACTCGTGTGCTTAGAATGGTCTTTAGACTGAAGACAAGATGTACCTCGTATTTACTTGCATGCCAGGTGAACTACCATAGACAACTCGGGTCTTTGTTGTTGTGTTTGGGTGACATCTTTCGAGCATTATCAATACTTTTGTTAAGTTGTTAAGATGTTCATTTCCTCAAAATAATATCATTGGCTGGCAGCAGTTATATTTATTTTGTCCCACAACACCCCCACCCCTCACCCTGTTTTCACCGACTTGATACCAGCGTACATTTGTTTTTTCAACAGCTGGTGCGAGACAGACACAAGCGAGCTCTTCGCAAGGAGCGAAAGGCCCAGAGGCAGGAACAGTGGCAAAAGAAACAGATTCGGAGAAAAAGATTTAAAAAATGACATGGCAGTCATCTTCTTTGTTGTCAGCAGTTTTGATAGTGCAACCTCTTTGAGTAATATATGAAAGTGGTAAGATTTGGGTTGGGGGGGGGGGATTGTTTTAAATGGACCAGTGTAAATGTGTTGCACATGTTTGGGATGTTTCCACTTTAAACAGACCAGTACAATTCAGGATGCAAAGAATGTAAAAGGTCCTTGGTGTGTTCTCTTCAGAGTTAATTTGACCTGGGTGGATGTGATGTATAAAACCGTCCTGTGTTTCCGATTTAAACGTACATATCTGGATGTGATACAAATGCCTTTTGACAGTTTTCTGGTCCATAGCAAGCGAAAACGATTGTTTTTCTAGTCTAAAAATTGTAAAAACAACCATCAGTTCAGGACCAGAAATAATGAGTTTGTTTCCTCAGATTTGCTCGGTGCAGCGGCAGTAAGCCTTGCTTGTACTGTACAAGAGGAATGAAATGTTTTATTATGCTCTCATTTTGAGACTTCAGCTCATATAGTATTAGTAGGGCATATAAATATTCACAGTGGGCTTCCCACTAACGTCACATTGCCAATTGCATGCCAGATCTAAACAATTCATGCAGTTGCTTCTTCTTCTTTTTTTCCATGTTCATGTATAATAACCATTAATATTGTTTGTTTGTTGCTTTGAGGAAACCATATGGTCTGCAGAAAATGTAAACATCGTTTTGTCATGTCGTATTAAAAATGTTCATTCTTAATCTTGGGTGTCTTTGATCTTCTGTTGTTTTCTTGTTTTTTTGCTCCACATTGACAGTTAAGTGACAAGGCTCTTCAGTTTCAAGTAATTTCATGCACTGTTGTATGTACAAAATGTGTAGGAGTGTGCACCCTATGTATGTGTGCATGATAACAGATTGCACATGTGTGTGTGTGTGTGTGTGTGTGTGTGTGTGTGTGTGTGTGTGTGTGTGCATTACACTCATCAGTTTAAACTGCTGTCATTTGCTTCTAATGCTCCTGAACTTAATCAGTTTTTCTGGCAGTCTTCACACACTGTTTGCTGCAGTACACCAACCCAAAGCAAGATGATACATTTTCACAAATTTCACCTCTCATCCAGCAAGACAAACGCCATAAACACCATGCGTCACACGACAGTTTAATCAATCTGACATATATTCACACAGCATGAACAACCGTGCTTTTGCGAAACGCAAACAAATTTCCAGCAGCAAAATGCACCGAGTTCACGCTGAAAGATTTTGACCTACACACACATAACAAATCATCATGTGCACGAACACTCCCTGAATCGATCATGTCCACACAGAAGCCCTTGATGGAAAAGGGTGACGGGAGGGGAGAGCCTATCTAGGAAGTAAAGAAGTTGACCCCTAATGCCCTGTCTGTCCTGACCAGGCTTATAAAGCGGCAGCGCCGGAGATGATTTCTATGAGTTCCCTAGTGATGACGGCCTGCCTGGTCCGGTTGAAGGTCAGCGTCAGCTTGTCGATCATTTCACCTGCGCAGAGTTGAGCAACGTTGGTCAGTCCAGTTTAACAAGCAAAGATTCGCTCTGCACATTCGGGCAACACTGGTCGAATGGATTATTAAACTTAAAGTCACTTAGTTTTAATATACATACATATGATACAGTTGTTATATGTGAGCTTTTATTATCTCTCCTCGTGATGAATTACAGGTGTGTTTTCATTAGCTCTCTAAAAGTCTAAGAAAGAAAACAAAAAGAATGTTTTCTTCTTCAAAATTCAGTTTAAGCATCTTGGCAATAAGTCTTCATTTAGTTTCTTAAAGAATATATACAATAGATATTAATAACACAAGATGCATACACTCTTGTCCCACCTGCCCACTCTAGGTACATTACTCTGAACAACTGATAAGATCTGCTTCTTACTGCAACTAATTTCACATGTAAACAAGAACACACATGCCAGTGTAAGACATGCAAACCCATGCACCTTTATGCTACAACTTGCCAGCATTTTTATGTGTACAGCATCCATAGCTCAAATGCACACACCCTACCCCGTTACTTACTGTATTCTTGATGGCAGCAACCACAACTGAGGCTGACACACCCGTATCCAGAACTTACCACTGCTCTTGCTTGAAAGTCCACAACTCAAACACACACCCGTATCCCATGAAACCCGTATCCAGTAACATAACCAGAAACCTTTTTGGCTGCATCCACTGCTCAAACCCACAGCATTCTCACTGGCAGCATCCATGGCAACCCTCCACCCCCTGACACCCTTATCCAATAACATACTGACGTCGCTGGCTGAAGCCATAGCTCAAACCTGCAGCATTTTTTCTGCCAGCATCCATGGCAAAATCTTGACACCTGTATCCCATAACCTACCCGAGATCTTGCTGGCTGCATCCATAGCTCAAAACCCCAGCCCTTAACACAGCTGGGATGTTGCTGGCTGAGTCCACAACCCACAGCCCACACCCACAGTAATCTGGCTTGCAGCTTCTGTGGCAAACCCTTACACCTGTGTCCCGCAGCATTGTGGAGAGCTCGCTGGCTGTATCCCTAGCTCAACCCCATGCACCCACATCTAGTCACCAGCGTTACTGCTGGCACCATCCATGGCTCATACCCACATCTAGTAACTTACCAGGGTTCTTGCTGGCAACATCCATCGCTCGAACACACATCCAGTTACTTACCAGTGTTCTTGCTGGCAACATCCACAGCTCAAACCCACCCACCCCCCACATCTAGTCACTTACCAGCGTTCTTGCTGGCAGCATCCATCGCTCAAACCTACATCCAGTCACTTACCAGCATTCTTGCTGGCAGCATCCATTGCTCAAACCCACATCTAGTCACCAGCATTTTTGCTGGCAGCATCCAATCTCAAACCCACATCTAGTAACTTACCAGCATTCTTGCTGGCAGCACCCACAGCCCAAACCCACACCCAGTAACTTACCAGCGTTTTTGCTAGCAGCATCCATGGCAGTCATGCGGGAGCTCTGCTCGCTGCACGCGCCTTCCTTCATGGCGTAGTAGACCAGTGAGACAAGAGCAAACTCGTTGTAGCTGCGCAGGACATCCTCGTCAATGCTGTCGTATGCGCTGATCTTCTCAGACTTGGCCACCTGCTCCTGACTGAAGAGGGGCAGCTCTGTCACTCGGTACGACACCACAGACCTAGACAAGACAGAAGACAGCCCAGCCATGATCATGTTATGCAGCAAGTTTCCAGACAAGCTGGTAAAAAAGAAACCGGTTGGCACAAGCTACACCCTCTTCCCCTAAACACAGCTGAAAGCACAAGTTTGACAACAGGTTTTTCGCTCTTATTCTCTTTTTTGTCTGTTGATCAATACAATAATACTTTATTATCCTCAACAAGGAAATTCAGTAGAGAAAAAAACAAAACAGAACCAAAATGAAGCATCAAGCGATGCCACAAGTGAACTCGGATTCAGCACTATATGGATCAGCAAAGACGAAACACTGAGGGAAACCAAACTTCCACAAGGGATCATGGCATGCACAAGGTTACCTGAAGGTGTTGAAGTAGATGCTGGCCACGTCAAACTTGAAGTCAGAATCAATGATGGCATTAGCCACCAGAGCAGCATCAGCAAACACCGGGGGCTTTCGACCATACTCGTTGAAGGTCAGCAAAAACCGGTCTTTGTATAACCTGCCACAATGGGAACAGAGGTTCAGGTCAATGCCATGGCGCCTCATCCTGTACATGGTATGCATGACTGGGGCGAGGGGGGGGTGTGTGTGTGTGTGTGTGCAATTCAGGGGACTGTCAACAGATTACACGGGCCATGATTGTATCCATGGTATGCACAACAGGTGAGGAGGGGGGGGGGGGCGCAATCCAGGGCATTGTAAACAGATTACAAGGGCCATGTATAGAGTCCACTGACCCTGGGCCAGACAGCCTCTGCTTGTTCAACCACATTTAATGGAGCAGACTTCTCTCACTTCATGTTCCCACTGGTAGTGGGTTCCCACACACTTGGTGGGGGGGATGGGGGGGGGGGGGGGGGGGGAAGGGGAGAAGGAACTCAATTCACAGACATTCCGAGGAAAAAATATGTCTGTCATGGAAACTTATTCTCTATGATGAGGGACTGTCATTCTTAGGGGACTGAACCAAAACTGTTGCTAAGTCTCTGTTGCCCTGTGAGCATTCTTTTTTACAATAATGCTGGCATGCTCTCACTGAACCACTCACTGACTCAAACACACACACACATACATTTTGTTTCTAATTGTTATGTTTTAAAATTCCTGGGCTTTTCTGTTGGCCCCACATGAGGGACCATGACCCGGAAGTTTTCCACGGGAGAGAATCCAGTGTGCTTTGAAAATGCCCTGCCTGTCACACAAATGTACGCACACACCTCTGCAAGATGCCCCTGGCTTTGTCACCGATGATGACAAAGTTGGTCCTGACATCCGACTTCTGACGTTCAAGGAGATGGCGTAGCTCCCGACAGACACCAGAGTGAACGCCACCGCACAGACCACGGTCAGATGACATCACCACAATCATGTGACTGGGCTGAGTCTTGTCCTGCTCCAGTTCTGCCCTCTCAAAGAAAGCTGGAGGCACAAGCTAAAGTCAGGACTGATCTCAAGTTGAATTTAGTCAGTCAGTAACTGGATTTTATTTAACATCATGTCAACCTCCCATGGTAAGGTCAGGCAATCAAAGTTCAAAGTCTGACACAAGCAAATGAACATTTCAAAACTCTTCTCATAAGAATCACATGTAAACCCTTTCTCAAGTCAAAACTGCAATACCAGTCCATACACAAATGAAAATATTTGGATATAAAACAGACAATTACATGCAAAAACAATTAGCATGAACACAAACTTCTGATGAGTTAGTCCTTTTCGTTTTAAATACGTCCCTTGTTAAAAACAAAAATTATACTCAAGAGCTAGGAAATGCTGGTATTATCAACCATTAGATCTTATTTATTGATGGTAAATAAATATAAATAAAATATGGACAAAAACAATTCTTTTAAAAACCTATAACATGTTAATTTGCATTATATGATAATAGCAAATACCAGTGCCATATGGCTACAAGTTGCACACACTGCATATCAACTACCATCTCCTAGCTCAGTAGCTGCTCAGCAAAACCTCATAAAGAAAAAAGCCTGTCTCTTAATTAGCCCCCCCCCCCCCCCCAAAAAAAAGGGGGGGGGGGGGGGAAGGCAGAGGGGGATTTTCTAGGAAGGTAAAGTTGGGACAGCACCTTTAAGTTTGAGCAAAAAAAATACAAGACAGAAAGAGCACCAGGACTCGGATGAAGGACAAGGGAGGAGACAAGAAACGGGAATCAATGAGAACCCAGAGATCCCAGACAGGTGGAGGATATCAGACATCCACTTTGGGGACTCAGGCTGAAAATAATCTACATGCTAATGAGAGTTGAGAAACTGGCCACTGATGTGATTGGAACAAATTTACAGCACCTTTTATTTTTTCCCCCTAAGTTCAATTCTCCTCTGGAAAAGAGAGATGAGGAAACAAAAAATGTACGTAAACTGGAAGCATTTTCAAAGTCTAACACAGTTTTAGACTAAGACTAAGAGTCCAAATCAACTACTGCAAGTGCACCCACAGATAAGGTAAGCGTCATGCATTTCCAAGCGTCAGTCTGACGTTGAGAGTGGCATGTCAAAACAGCACCATGTTCACAAAAGGAATTCATTTCCACTTCACAGACCTTTAGCTCCAGCCCCATAGGAGCGAGCTGGTTTCAGCTCACGCTCTGCTCTGGCGTACTTGGCTGCTGACACCATCTTCATGGACTTGGTGATTTTCTGGATGTTTATTACCGACTTCAGGCGAAGGCGAACTGAACAACAACAAATAAAAAGCAAACTTGCACACATCAGATTTTTTCACCCCCATGCTGCTGTGCATCTCTATATTTAACAAAAGTCACTTTACTTAACTACAGCACATCAGAGAAGTACATCTCATAATATGTTTCGAGCTATATATATATATATATATATATATATATATATATATATATATATATATATAATTTTAAAAATCATTGTAACTGCCACGATAGTCAAAAATAACCTCACAAATTATTATGTACAGTTGTATCTGTATTTTCATTTCTAACTAAAAAGCATCACTGCCTATGCCCAGAGAGGCACACCTTACGTCTTCCCACCCCTCTTCTTTCACTGTGCCCACTTTGTCTGTAGAAAAACAGGGTCTTGACTGCTTCTACTTTGCAGTTAAAACAATCTGCTAGTGTCCTGAAAAACAACATGCTATTAAACATTTACCCACTAACAACATTTGCAATTATTTCAATGCTACAAGAAGTACAAATTATATGCTCAGACAACTCATTCAAGTTCAATACCTGTCACATATATATATATATATATATATATATATATATATATATATATATATATATAATAATTTACAAATCTCTTTCATTTTTTCACCCAACTCGTATCATAAACTTAAAAAAAGCAAAGGTCACAATTACACAAACCCTAGTAATATAAATTTATAAACCACTTGCCATTCATCAGCTTCACATTCCCAACAAATGAACAATACAGGAAATCATCCCAAATGATGAAATTACAGTCAAATCTAAAAGTCAACAAAACAAACAGATTACACTGAACAAAACAGACCGATTAGAAGCAACTTCTAACTTACTCTCCTTCAAAGTGGCCATCCCTCTGACCTGGGTGCTGCACAAAACCAAACAAACAAATATTTTCATCCTTCACAATTTCAGTTAACACTCTGGACCTGAATTACTTGTATGCAAGTTACAACCAATAATCTGGCCAGGTTATTTGTATGCAACTATTACAAGTGATGGCTGCTTTAAGTTAAAGGTTTTAAAGTCCTGCTTTCTCTTTTCTCATTGACATTGTCATTAGGTCTAAGTTAGGTGGTTACTCACTAAGAATATTGTTTCCCATGTGCACATGTATACTGACACTTCAACAGCACCCATACTTCTTCATCAGCACCCACCCCTACATGATGATGCTCCAACCCAGCCCAAGGTAATAACCAAAAACTGATTTGGAAAATGCTCCACTAAGTTACTGAGAAGCAAGGGAGGAATGCTTTCAGTAGCAACAGATAAGGCCAGCATCCTGAACAACCAATAGCAATCAGTGTTCACAAAAGAAGACTTAAAAGATGTTCCAGTACCACCAGGGACATCCCTTCTGCCAAAGCTAAAGGCCATCAATGGAGAGAAAAAAAATCTCAAATGAACAGGTCTAGAAACTACTACTGATGATTAACCCTCAGATGAAATTCCAGCAAAGATCCTTAAGAAATGAATATGCGACTGAGCTTGCAGCCTTGCTAAATTGCTAACGGAACCAAAGTAACTCCATAACAACACTCTTGAACAAAAGTCAAAACCCTCCACAAAGGAATCATCCCAGATGTAACAGTGTAAGTGTAAGTGTACTGTAACAATGTAACTAAGTGGGCAAATGTGTTGCCATAATATTTTTTTAAAGATGACTGGAAATGCACCACAAACTACAGGCGTGTTCATCAACCAGCCTCTCCTGCAAGATCCAGGAACACTTCATCTCCTGCAGCTTCATGCTGAATAGCTATAATACCTAAGTGTTATAGACTCACACTCACGGACTGTCACAAGTGTCAGCATCATTTAACAAGGTCCCACAGGAGCACATTTTCTACATGCTAAACAGTGATAATAAATAATATACAAAAATTACAATGCACGAATCTCATTCTCAGGAGAAAACTGAGATTTTTGCAACACTTGCCAACAGTGCTTTACCCAGCGTGGTGGGGCTTTAATAGCTTTAAACCTCTACACAATCTCCCCAATTCCAAATCTGACATTCTCATTTAAATGATTATGTTAAACTAAGTACTCACACAAAAATGAAGGGCCCTGCCACACAACACATATTTCCAAAATTGGTTAAAACTGCAATGTTTCTGTCTTGACTGCAGAGTGTGTGTGTGTGTGTGTGTGTGTGTGTGTGTGTGTGTGTGTGTGTGTCATTGTGATTGTGTGCGTGTTGTTTTGTTGTTAATGTTATTGTTGTTTGCCCTCCAGTTGTAATTTTTTTAATGGATACCCCTGATATTTTCTGGAAGCTGTTTAAAATATACTTTTTAATTGCAAGACAGTCAGGGGTGAGTCCACCCCCTAAACTCAGAAGCAGAATGTGAAGAATATGGAGCTCTGGGAACGACTTAAAGTTAAACTGGGATATCGTGCTGTAAAGTGTGGTCATGTCTTCATGAAAGCACATAGGAGCAAAATCGTATCTAAAGCATGTACAGCTGTGTACCGGTTAATTAGTTTTCGTCGTTAGCCTCAAGGAATTATGCATACGGCAAATGCCGTGCAGCAGACGCTCTTGAGTCTATGGCGACCAATGTCCTCTTCGACCTTTGCAATTTAACCCCATGACAAATGAAAAGCTGTGAAATACTACATGCGGTATTGGTGTCATTCAAACGTGAATGATCATATGATGCTGTGAACGTTTTCTGTTACGTGCAAAATAAGGAAAACAACTTACAATTGCGGCGCAAAGACCGCCACAGATCTTGACATGATGGCCTCCATTTTGCCGGTCGTCAGATCGAGGCTCTAAACCAGGTGGGCAGATAACTCGTCAGTACTTCTTTTAGCCCATGCAACTGATCCCATCACAGGCCACTCTTCGGAAATCCAGGGGACTGCACTCGGTAAGTGCCTGCGGGTGTAGCGCAGTGAAATGCCGGTCAGGCACTGTTCGTGGGGTACATGCAGCTCTGATGATACGTCCCCCCCAATTTTGTGAAAGCGTCCGTTTGCCAAACCAACGCGAACGCTTGAAACATGTCTTCGTCGGATCAAAGCATGCGGGCGTCACCACAGCCAGTCCAATGTCAGCAAAATAAAATTATTTCAATTAAGCCCTCAAAAATATTGAACTACCTTGAACACAGCAATCCAATATTTTCACAAGGCACTCTGGCCTACCATATGAAATTAATTTTATGTGCAAAAAAATCAGACTCCAATAACTGAAGCTTTCTCACAGGGTGCATAAAAAAACTAAAAAAACTACTACAACACAACAAAAAATCAGCGAGTTTTAACACAAGGAAGTTAATTAGCGCTTGAAACACTCATAGTTCTGGAGCTGTGTGAGAGTCGAGGTGGCTGTCCTGGGCTGTCCGTCCTAACGAGCCTTCTGGCTTCCGTGGACGTAAAAAAGATTTATTGAACCATGCTTCGGCATTGGTCTCAGCTTGTCCCTAATATGTCAGCCGACATCCGAGGACATTAAGCATCACTTCATCAGCTTGAAACATGCAACACAAGTACAACGACAAAGGCCTGAGTCACTTACAGTAACTCTCACCTGGCATAAACTCCACCAGAGGTAGTTTTCCACCAATAGTTTGGTTATTCTGATTACACTAATTATATAGACTTCACACACACACACACACACACACACTGGAAAAAGAATCTACAGCAAAGCTTTGTTAGTCAATCATCTTTATTTTGTTTCACAAACGATTATGCAGCCAAAATTTACCTCTCCTTGCCAAAGCAGACTCCTAAATCTGATCCAAGAAGATAAAAGAAACTGAAAATGTTTTATATATATACACAAGAGCACCTTTCCCTCAAAACAACAAAAGGAAACCAATGTGCACCATCTTCCTGTGCTGTTCCCTCTTATTTAGACAGAGCACATAAACTTCAAACAAAATAGGCCCACCAACAGCCTGTGCATACAAATAGGTCATGATCAGCATGCTTTTGAGCATTCAAAATCCCCCTTTCACTCTAAACAATTGGTGTGATCTCCACACTGTTTATCTCTTTGCTAAACTTCTTCTTGCCTTTACCTCACAACTGCATGGTCAAAGGTTGGCACCAAAGAGATCTGAAGGTAGACAAAGAGGCTATGTATGACCTCACTGATTATGTACCAGACAGATCTTTATCTTGTTTATCATGTGTAACATTATTTGATGTAGTTTCTTATGCATTACAGCACTGGATGTCACAAGGTCAGACAGATCGACACATCAACCTCCACTGTCACTCTTTGGTTTCCCCACAGCCAGATCTGTGTAGGCCCTCTGGCTTGACTCTGCCACTGCTTGTACTAGCTCTAGCCTGCACCCCAAATCATCACATTTTTACACAGGGTTTGCCACTTGATCCCAGATTCTAGCATCCAGTTCATTTCAAACAGTTCTGATCTGTTTTTAAGACATTCTTAGGAAAGAAAACTGTACTTAAACTGCTGTGTTGTGCATGCTAAAGGTACAGTTCTGCTTCACCTGTAAAAAGGGGAAGAAAGATGAAAAAATGGAAAAAAAGCAAGAAAAAAAAAGCATTTTTTATTTTTATAGATTATTATTTAAAAAATCTTCCACTGCAACTGATATAAACAAAACAAACAGTAATCACAGATTTGCTGCTGGAAGTTTGACACTCTCAACTTCATACCAAAGCTGCAGAATGTTTATTCACAGTTCTGTTGATAAGTATACAATAACTGCATGCAAACGTGAAAAGAGACACTGAGAAAAAGAGAGAGATAACCAACAACAAAAAAGAAACAAGGAGAAAGAAAAAAGAAATTGATAAAAGCAAATCAATTAAATTACACTATCAATTCAGAGAACATACAACCTTGTGAACAGGTTGTGCACACAACACGAAACATGGCAAACCGGCGACAGCTTATAAACACACAACTGGTACTTAACTTACAAGAAAGAAAATGCTACACCACAAATTAAATACCTGCAGCCACATTTTCTTGAAGCCAGGTAGGACGTGGAAGTCTATTGCCCCATTTTATGAAAGTGAAAAAGTGAAATAATTATTAAGAAGGAGGGGAAGTGTGGACTAGGGGAGGAGGGTTAAAGAGCATGGGTGCCGCGACCCATTCACCGTGCAAGCAGTCAAACAAACACAGAGTCAGGTTCCTACCACCTCAGCAGGACACAGCTCTTGTCCACCACCTCGCATCTTGCAGCAGGCCCTCTAAGACAGCTGGCTGCAGGGAATGAGTTATAATGAACAACAGAGCCCAACTCTGAAAATGCATGTGGAACCACCAGCTCGTGCCCTGCCACAAACCGGTTGTTTTGCACGCACCATGTGCAACACGGTGAAGACAGGAAACTTGGGAAAAAAGCTCAGCTACGCAGCACACACCATGGGGACAGTTCAATAGCTCTCAAGGTTGATATATACCCCAATACTGCTTTTTGTCCAGCCCATGTTGACAGATCCAAGAGTTAATAGATTACCCATTGTTGCTTTTGAAAGGGTCAATGTTGATAGATCCAAGGGTCAATGTTGATAGATCCAAGGGTCACTGATCCTGTCTTGAATCCATATCAATCCTTGGACCTACTGACCCCTGGACCTATTGACCCTTAGATCAACTGACATATGCATCTATTGACCCCTGGCTCCATCAACCACTGGATCTATTGACCCTGGCCCCATCAACCCTTGGATCTATCGACCCCTTGGATTTGTCGACTCCTGGCCCCAGCAACCCTCGGATCCATCGACCCTTCAACTTTGAACCCACTGGCTCCACCAAACCTTCATTTCATTGACCCTTTGCTCCACTGACCCTTGGATCCATCGACCCTTAGATCCAATGATCCTTGGATCCATTCACCCTTGGACCCATCAACCCTTGACTTACTACATCTCGACCCTTGGATCGGTTCACATGGACCCTGCATCATATCCCATTGCTATGCCAGGCCGATGTCCATGTGAAACAATCAACGTTTCTACCATCAGCGGGGAATAGCGCTATAGAAAATTTATGTATTATTTTACCATATTCAATACCATTGTACAGTAACCACTTGTATGTTGCCAAGCTGAAAGCATATGTGATGGAAATTTGCAAGTTTTAACAGTACTGTCCAACGTTAAAAAACACAGTTTCTTTTTTTTACACTTGTTTGAGTTTTGATCAGCTGTGCAAAGCTTGGCAAACAACTTGGAACCCCCAATATATATATCTCTATCTCTCTCTCTCTCTATATATATATATGCATCAATGTTACACCTTTTGCTCAGCCTGGAAACAGCATTATGTTCTAAAAGATACACCAGACATTAAGCATGCAAAATTTTCAACTTCACAGAATACACTCCATGAGAAGCACAAACTGCAATTTTGCTTTTCAGGTTGTTTTTTGTTGTTGTTGTTTTCAAATGCTCATACAACCATGAAATCAAAATCTGCATGAAAGTGTGTAAATCACAATGTAGTTTTATTACTTACTACGTCAAGCTTGAAATGTCACACTGATATAGTCTAAAAAATATAACAAAAAGATACATTTTTTTTGTTTTTGCCAAGAGTAGCTGTTGGAGTGCTAAGCACGCTTAACACACAGACGCTGATGATTTTCCATGCAAGTCAAAAAGAAGACAATCCATTCTGACTGTGCCCAAGGAAAAGTGTGGTGGTGTGGATGAGGAAAGACATTTGAACATGTTAATACAGCTGTAATGTTAAAGAAAATCAGGGAACTGGTACGTTTAATTCATGAGTTAGAATACATTTGTGCATAACATATATATATTATATACATACATATATTATACCAGCAACACAAAATAGGACTGCGTGTCATCCAAGGTTCATCCAAGTATAAATAGTGACTGGAAAACATACCATTCCCTAATAAGGAAGCCGACACAAACTTCCCTCTAGAAATAATATGACTGAAGAATATATAACCACACATACATACAGACACACACACACATACATAGTAAACAATAAATGATCAAAACCAGTCTTTAAGACTATCATTATTATTAATAAATGGTGTCACATCAACCTTCTATGTTTGTTTTTGAAGTTTATTTAGAGGGGAAGCGGATGTAGGGGAGAACAGCTCTGATCCCCCCCCCCCCCCCCCCCCCCCCGCCCCCAAATCTGTTTACACATTCAAATTCTGTTTGGCCAAACTCAAGGTGCGTGAACCTCCTTGTAGACACACACAGAGAGAGCAAAATAAGACTATGCTACAGTTAGTAACAACTACATGTCTATCATGACACTCACTTTGAGAATATTGCAACAAGTGAGTGTCACGAGTCTAACAGACCAATCAACAGAAAACATTTAAACACACTTTGTAAGTGATATTCCTGCTGTAAGTTAATGATGCATGGCAAATTAACACACATCCACAAAACTCTGCACACACATGCTTTTTTCTCTCCGTTTTTTTTTTACTGTTTAAGAAAAAAAAAGTGAGAAAATTGGTGTACAGCGATTTTTTTTATATATATATATTTTTTTTAAACTTGTCACAAAATTGGTATCTGGTACTGGGAACAGGCATTATTTTGTGTGGAAGTTTGCAGGTGCCAGAATTAATTTTCATTCATTCACTCAGTCAGTCATACATTTCTTTTATGACAATCATAAACAAAAAACAAAAACAAAACAATACACACACAAAACAAACAAGTTCTCCCTCTAAAAATAAAAGCTATTAGCTATAACACATACGAAACTACTGTACAGTTATAAATCTCATTCTTGTTCAATTTATCACCGAACATGTGTACATTTTGCTTCCTGCAGTAACACCATACTGCCACCACCTCAGGATTTTCATTCTGGCAACGAGTCACAGGTACAAAAATAGAACCTACCAAAAAATGGATTCAATCTGATTAACATCACTGTCTGTCACCCAAGGCAACCTCTGCATCACGAAGTACAGACAACTTTTACTGTAGGGAAACCTGATACAAGTGCAGTATGTGTGCATATTATGAGCGTGTGTTTGGGAAAGGTAGTGGCATGGAGGAGGTGGTGGAGGTGGTAGGGAGGAGGGGGGGGTGGGGGTGCAGGGGGGGTATTTAATATATGTTCCCCAACATAGATAACATACAGCTTATATGCAGTTTTTTATTACTGAAACAGTTATGGCTGAGCATACTTGTTCACAGCTATCCATCTGAAGAAAGTAGCCCAATGGCTAGGGGAAAAAAATCTAAATCAAAATTTCAAGTTCAGGATTTTGTTTTAAAACACCCCGGTGATTTTACATTGAATGTAAAGGGGTTCTTTTCACAGTGCCCCAAACGACCCAGCCCATGATACACGCCCACATGCCCTGACACCACACACCCAAAGACGCTGATGGTAATGTCACTCAGCCATGACGCCCAGCGGTGTTTTGAGCATGTATCTGAGCTATGCCGGACCTATCAAATCGCACCCATGAACACCGCCTCCTAAAATCTAATACATCCCCCTTTTCTTTTCCAGGCCAGACTCCTAAGGTCCGTGTCCGTGTACTATCATAACACAACAATTGTACATACAACTGACACATGGAAGTCAACTAAGACTTCATTTTCAGTACTCAGAAGCTAAACCTTTACCTAAAGAGAATCAGCTTGGCAACATTCAGTTCGCTTTGTACTGTCCAGAACATTAGGCAAATGAGAGGTATGCACTGTGATTCTCTTACCCCAAGAAAGAGACACGACTCTAGCGCACACAAAACACAGCAGGGACTATAATCTTTCATCTTTCTAGGAAAACTAACCAGCCTTCTAAGCAATGAGATGGTTATTTGCTACATCAAGGAAAGAAAGAGACATTAGCACGTGCAAACACAACTGGGACTCTAATCATTAATCTTGCCATGAAAACTAACTGGCCTTCTAAGAAATGATGAGAATGATATCTGCTAAAAACCTATGAAAAAACACACCACCTCACGGAGTTGGAAGAAATCCTGAAGAGATGCAAACAAAATATCCAGTCACAAATACTGATGTACAATTCACATACAAAAACAAATCTGGCTCCCAACATGTGTGGATACCGGTAACAGCCTCTAATGACTTTGCCAATGTAAACAAGTGACAGACGACAATGACGATGCTGCTGATGGTGATGATGATGCAAGCAGATCTGTAACGTCCTTTGCGGTAAACTTCAGCAAAGCACATGGAAGTGTAGGGAGGAATGGTGTTTATTTATTTTTCATCACAGTCTGGCTTCAGCGATCAGTTGAGCATGTCCTGAAGAAAAAAAAGAAAAAACAAGTTACGATATAATTCTGAAATAAAATGCGTGTTTATAATATTGTTTACCATCACCCCTCCCACATACACACACACACACACACACACATGCATCTTCCCTCCACCCCATCCCACCCCGAGCCCTACCCCATTTTGGCCAAATGCAGTAACATTCCAGCCAGGACTCCCTTTCATGTTATGGGTGCTACTGTAAAGTAAAACTAAACAAATACTGACAAAGCACTAACAACGCATTACTTTAAGTAATCACATCAGTGTATGCAAGAATCACATGACATTTTAAACCAAATCAAACAAAAGCATGGGTCTTTGTCGTCGTGTCTTTTAGGTGCAAATTAAGTCGAAACGTGGGTTGCAAGTCTTCAAACCCGGGAACTGTAACTGTCACTTTGACCTTGACAATGCCACAGCAACACTGAGAACAGGTCATGTCCATGAACTGATATGAACAGGTACAGCAAAACAACACAGACAAAGGACATCAACCCCCAAAGTCTGAGTTGAAAACTCACACTCTGAATGCAAAGGAGAGAGAGAGAGAAAAAGTAAAGTGCCACAGACGATCGGTCAGTCCACATGAACTAATGCTGATCACTATATACACAGACGCAAAGGACTTTCTCATGTCCAGCACCTGAGGAGGAAATGACTTACATCATCAGAATCATCATGGTACCCCCTCGTCGTAGGCTTCTTCTTCTGGACAATTCCATTCTGGCGGGGCTCTGCAGGCAATTCCTGTGAACAACACGTACAAATATAAAAAAAAGTCCTTGAAAACCATACCCAGCAATTCCTAAGATGCACATGAAACATGTACTTCAAAACTATACCCAGCAATTCCAAAGACCCACATGAAACACATACTTCATCCATTCCACGAACCGCACAAAAATGTAAGCAAAAACACACCAGTTATTCCTATAAACAACACAAAAAGATTGTTTACCTGAAAGACATACCCAGCAGTTCATAAAAACCACACAAAAAATACAAATTTCAAACACACATAGTACATACACATGACACAAACAGCACAAACACATACACATGGCACAAACACACACACCAGCACACACATGAATGGCACAAACACCAGCACACACAAACACACACACACTCTCACACACACACCAGCACACGTGCGCACACACACAGCCCAATGGCACAAACACAAGCACACACAAACATACACACACACAAGGCACAAACACACACACTCATACACACACACACACCACAAACACACACACTCACACGTACGTGCAATCACAAACACCAGCACACACACACCAGCCCATGCCTACAGCACACTGAGCCACTGACAAACACTGCACACAGAAACACAATCTTGGTTCCCCAAAAGTGAGGCCCATGCCAGTTCAAACCAAGACAGCTCACGCACCTCCTCATCCGATCCATCACCAAACATGGGGTGTGGATGAGAGCCGCCGGTCAGAGTGCGCTCTATTTCCTCATCAAGGTTTTTGTCCTCAGACTGGTTCAGCATGGAGTAGCGATAAACCACTTTGCTGAAATACACACACACACACAACCAAGCCATTATCAGTAATAACTGTCATCACACTAATGAAAAGGACATTTACAGCTCATGCAATACTATAACACTAGCAACACAGCCCCCCCCCCCCCCCCCCCACAAACACACAGGTGTTCATTATGAAGAAAAACCCAAAGGGAAAGGTTAAACTTTTTTTGTTTTAAAAGTGGTCATAACAGAGGGATGGACGCTGGTCAAGCATTCATTACTAATAAAACGTAAAGAAAAAGCGCTGGACAAGACAAAAACAGATAAGTGATTTAGCTCGCCATCTAATATTTCATCATTTTTTACTATTTAACTGTTGTTTAGGTGTCATTTTGTAGCTTGATAAAGGGGATTACCGCCAAAATTTGCATGTTGTGTTTTGTCATAATAAATAGCATTCTTTTGAACCTTTTATGTGTTTGGATAAAGAGAAAGGTTTCAGTAAATAGTGGTCTGAAAAGAAGGGTGGTCTTTCATCAGGGATTACCGCTATACTCTAGAACACTCAAAAAGACTATTATTAGTATTAATGTCCATGAAAAATTCAGGTTTGTAATTCTTGATACAACAAATTTGCATTCAAATAGAAATGTGGGGGGGGGGGGGGGGGGGGGGGTGGGGAGAGAGAGGGCAGTGAGGGGTAATCAGATTGTGTGAGTGTGTGTGTGTGTGTGTGTGTGTGCGTGTACACGTGCATGTAGGGGAAAGTGAGCTATGTAATGCATTATTAAATTAGTCAGGGGCGAGGTGAATGCGTGGGAGGGGGGTGGGGGTTGGGGGGTTAGGAGCACAAATATCACAACTTACTGTCGACGAAGAAGGACCATCTTGTAGCCAAAGTAAGCCAAGGCAGCTGCCACAATGATGAGTGCAACAATGACCAGCGTAAGGATCAAGGCATTTCCTTTGCCTTTCACTTGTTCTTTCTGTAACATAACCATGGTACAGATAGACAAAGACAGAGAGATTCGAGAAAACGAACAAGATGCAGAGGGGGGGGGGGGGGGGGGGGGATGCAATGGTCGAAAAAAAGAGCACAAAAATACAAACCAGCATACATGACAACTTCCCAAAGCAGTTTTTGTTTTCTAAAAAACGTAGATAAACAAAAATGCAACAACAAATAATTCAAATTTCTCAAAACCCTGTTATTGCAATGTCTGCTTTAGTACGGACCAACTCCCATCAAGTGAACTGCTTACTCACTAAACCCCGCTTTTATTTTTGTCTTCTTCTTTTGTTTCAGCAGCCAACTTAACAACTTTTTTAGAAGATTCTGCTGCACTCTGAAGGGTTGCACAGACAAAAAAAAGAACGCAATAACCAAAAGAAGCCAAACATTCTATGTCAGCACATGGAAAATATCACCACAATAACGATTTCATTTGTAGCAGCAGACATGAGCAAGATGATGGCATTAAGCTGTCCGAAATCATCTACAACCCTTTCATAGCACACCATGATACATGCAACCCCTCCTCAAAGTTAGGATCTTGCACATTCGCCGAAGAAACTAAATCATAATTTCAGAATGGCAGCTGATGGCTGCCAATCCTAAGTGTCACCCAAAGTACCAAATAAATAGTGGACTGGCAAGGGGACCAAAGAGAAGAATGTTGGCTGGCAATTAGGACTTCAACCTAGTGGCTGGTGGCTGTCAATCCTGCCAATCCTAAGTGTCACCCAGATATAAAGTACGAAATAAATAGTGGACTGGCGAGGGGACCAAAGAGGGGAAGATGATTGGCTGGTTTCTAAGTGTCACCCAGACATAAAGAATGAAATAAATAGTGGATTGGCAAGGGGACCAAAGAGAGGAAGATGACGGGCTGATTTCTAAGAGTCACACAGACATAAAATACAAAATAAATGATGGACTGGAAAGGGGAGGCAGATGACTGGCTGATTTCTAAGCGTCACATGGACATAAAGTATGAAATAAATAGTGGACTGGCAAGGGGACCAAAGACAGGAAGATGACTGTCACCCAGACATAAAGTACAAAATAAATAGTGGACTGGCAAGGGGACCAAAAGAGAGGAAGATGACTGACTGACCTGTATATTGCCAGCAGGCAAGGTGTTCACCTTGATGCGCTCCGTGCACACCTTTGTCAGATTGATGTACCTGCTGGTTGGTCGGAAACCTCCCTGCTCATCACACGAGTCACCAGGAATTTTGCGATACCTGTTCACAACAACAAGATCTTGATGGAATCAACCCGCACCAACAATCCCCTCAGCACCCACAGTGAGTCAGTCTCTGTGTTTGCTGGCCACACCCCCCTGGGACCATGTCCAGGCAACCCAGAAATCAGCTGCAACAGCATCCATACTACAATCCACCCAACCCCTTCCACCTGCTGTCAGGATCAGAGCAGGTGGTGCCTACAAAAATGGCCTGTGGCTACCGACCTGCACAGATGATCCCTTCAGGACCCCCCCACTGTGAGTCAGTCTCTGCGGCTGCTGTCCACGCCACTCTGGAATCATGTCTTGGCAACACAGCAAGCGACTGCAGCAGCATCCACGCTACAACCCTTAACCAACCCAACCTCTTCCATCTGCTGTCAAGAGGAGAGCAGGTGGCTTCTCCAAAAATGAAGTGTGGCTGCCCATGAGATGGGGCCAAAAAAAACTGGTCACACATGCACTCCTCTAACCTACGGAACCCATACGTGACCCTGCCTTTTCAAACAAGTCAGATAGGTACACAGCGATTTTCTCATTGCGGCGTAGTAATTCTTCGAAAGAAGCTTCCATTTTTCAGATTTTGTGTTTTCAGCAAAATCAGATTGCCTAGTCTTTTCGGCATCAGCAATTATACACCTTATGCAAAAAACATGTTTATTCATCAAAAGGCGTTTTAAACATGCACTTGCTTGTTGCTAAAGACTGTATGATGAAAACGTTCTTTGCCAATTTCTCAGAAGGAAATGCTGTGGTGGTTGCAACTTCAAACTGTTATAACAACAAGACCAGTGAACTGATTTTTATCATTTTTGCATCATTTCAAAGAGAATTGTGTGCTCTCAACTGTGATATATCTCAAAATGGCAAAAAGTTCCAATGTGATACATATGCCAATGTACAATTGCATAAAATATGGGGTGACCCCCAGAGCATTCTGCTGGGGAATGCTACAACAACAACAGTCAGTGACTCTTCAGGCTGCACACGGGCCATAGCCATCTGAATGTCTGCCTCTTTACCAAGTTCAGAACTGGTGAACCAGAGCACTGTGCCTGTCCTGCTGGCAGCATGACAAAACAGCCTTGTATGCAGGCATATTGCCCCAAAACAGCACCGAACGCAGCCCCAAAACAGTACTGTATGCAAGCATATTGCCCCAAAACAGCACTGTATGCAGCCCCAAAACAGCAATGTAAGCCGGCATATTGCCCCCAAATAGCATTGTATGCAGCCATATTGCTCCAAAACAGCACTGTATGCAGCCATATTGCTCCAAAACAGCACTGTATGCAGGCATGTTGCCCCAAAAACAGCACTGTATGCAGCCCCAAAACAGCACTGTATGCAAGCATATTGCCCCAAAATAGCACTGGATGCAGCCATATTGCCCCAAAACAGCACTGTATGCAGCCCCCAAACAGCACTGTAAGCCAGCATATTGCCCCAAAACAGCACTGTATGCAGGCATGTTGCCCCCAAAACAGCACTGTATGCAGCCCCAAAACAGCACTGTATGCAAGCATATTGCCCCAAAATAGCACTGGATGCAGCCATATTGCCCCAAAACAGCACTGTATGCAGCCCCAAAACAGCATTGTAAGCCGGCATATTGCCCCCAAATAGCATTGTATGCAGCCATATTGCCCCCAAAACAGCACTGTATGCAGCCCCAAAACAGCACTGTAAGCCAGCATATTGCCCCAAAACAGCATTGTATGCAGGCATATTGCCCCAAAACAGCACTGTATGTTCAGGCTATTATGCCCCAAAACAGCACTGTATGCAGCCCCAAAACAGCACTGTAAGCAGGCATATTGCCCCAAAACAGCACTTGTATGCAGGCATATTGCCCCAAAACAGCACTGTATGCAGGCATATTGCCCCAAAACAGCACTGTATGCAGCCCCAAAACAGCACTGTAAGCAGGCATATTGCCCCAAAACAGCACTGTATGCAGGCATATTGCCCCAAAACAGCACTGTATGCAGGCATATTGCCCCAAAACAGCACTGTATGCAGCCCCAAAACAGCACTGTAAGCAGGCATATTGCCCCAAAACAGCACTGTATGCAGGCATATTGCCCCAAAACAGCACTGTATGCAGGCATATTGCCCCAAAACAGCACTGTATGAGCTATGCCCCAAAACAGCACTGTATGCAGGCATATTGCCCCAAAACAGCACTGTATGCAGGCATATTGCCCCAAAACAGCATTATGCAGGCATATTGCCCCAAAACAGCACTGTATGCAGGCATATTGCCCCAAAACAGCACTGTAGCAGGCATATTGCCCCAAAACAGCACTGTATGCAGGCATATTGCCCCAAAACAGCACTGTATGCAGGCATATTGCCCCAAAACAGCACTGTATGCAGGCATATTGCCCCAAAACAGCACTGTATGCAGGCATATTGCCCCAAAACAGCACTGTAGCAGGCATATTGCCCCAAAACAGCACTGTAGCAGGCATATTGCCCCAAAACAGCACTGTATGCAGCATATTGCCCCAAACAGCACTGTATGCAGGCATATTGCCCCAAAACAGCACTGTATGCAGGCATATTGCCCCAAAACAGCACTGTAGCAGGCATATTGCCCCAAAACAGCACTGTATGCAGGCATATTGCCCCAAAACAGCACTGTATGCAGGCATATTGCCCCAAAACAGCACTGTATGCAGGCATATTGCCCCAAACAGCATGTATGCAGTTCCCCAAAACAGCACTGTAGCAGGCATATTGCCCCAAAACAGCACTGTATGCAGGCATATTGCCCCAAAACAGCACTGTATGCAGGCATATTGCCCCAAAACAGCACTGTATGCAGGCATATTCCCCAAAACAGCACTGTATGCAGGCATATTGCCCCAAAACAGCACTGTATGCAGGCATATTGCCCCAAAACAGCACTGTATGCAGGCATATTGCCCCAAACAGCACTATGCAGGCATATTGCCCCAAAACAGCACTGTATGCAGGCATATTGCCCCAAACAGCACTGTATGCAGGCATATTGCCCAAAACATGTATGCAGGCATATTGCCCCAAAACAGCACTGTATGCAGGCATATTGCCCCAAAACAGCACTGTATGCAGGCATATTGCCCCAAAACAGCACTGTATGCAGCATATTGCCCCAAAACAGCACTGATGCAGGCATATTGCCCCAAAACAGCACTGTATGCAGGCATATTGCCCCAAAACAGCACTGTATGCAGCATATTGCCCCAAAACAGCACTGTATGCAGGCATATTGCCCAAACAGCACTGTTGCAGGCATATTGCCCCAAAACAGCACTGTATGCAGGCATTCCAAACAGCACTGTATGCCATTCCCAAAACAGCACTGTATGCAGCATATTGCCCCAAACAGCATGTATGCAGTGTGTCCCCAAGTCAGCACTGCCATCTCCCCAGTTCACACTTCCATCCATATGTGCCAAAAACGCAACTGTGAAGTCTTCACACAACCTTCCACCAACCAAGCCATGTCACCACTACCATTCACATCTTCCCCTTCATCTCCCTTTCACACTGCTCTTCCCAAAGTCCCCTCCCCTCATCCCCTTCCCCCTTTCCACTGCTTTTCCCAAAGTCCCCTCCCCTCTCCCCTTTCCACTGCTTTTCCCAAAGTCCCCTCCCTCTCCCCCTTTCCACTGCTTTTCCCAAGTCCCCTCCCTCTTCCCTTCCCTGCTTTTCCCAAAGTCCCCTCCCCTCTTCCCCTTTCCCCCAAAGTCCCTCTTCCCTCCCCCTTTCCACTGCTTTTCCCAAAGTCCCCTCCCCTCTTCCCCTTTCCACTGCTTTTCCCAAAGTCCCCTCCCCTCTTCCCCTTTCCACTGCTTTTCCCAAAGTCCTCTCCCCTCTTCCCCTTCCCCCTTTCCACTGCTTTTCCCAAAGTCCCTCCCCTCATCCCTTCCCCCTTTCCACTGCTTTTCCCAAAGTCCCCTCCCCTCATCCCCTTCCCCCAAAGTCCCTCCCCTCTTCCCCTTCCCCCTTTCCACTGCTTTTCCCAAACCCCTCCCCTCATCCCCTTCCCCCTTTCCACTGCTTTTCCCAAAGTCCCCTCCCCTCATCCCCTTCCCCCAAAGTCCCCTCCCCTCTTCCCCTTTCCACTGCTTTTCCCAAAGTCCCCTCCCCTCTTCCCCTTCCCCCTTTCCACTGCTTTTCCCAAAGTCCCCTCCCCTCATCCCCTTTCCACCACCTTTGCCAATGAGTTAACTGCGCCATACAAGTGAACACACTTTTATTTGGGTCAAAAACACAGCAACTGCCCCCGCACAAAGAAAGTTCTGACCTGTTTGCAAAGCAGCAGCACAATCGCTGTGTGGCATACGATCAAATGGAGGAAAGGGAAGGGCAGAGGGGAAAAGCTGAAGACGCATCTCCGTCACCACAGCAGGTGGGAAACTCCTCAGCCAACTTACCCCTCGCTGATGACTTTCTCCTCGTGGCCCCGGAAGCAGACATCGATCTCGGGGCCCTTGAAGCTGGGTTCCTTCACACACTTCTCCTGCCCGTCGGGTCGGTAGTAGCCGTAGTCACTGAAAAGGGAGGGGAGAGCAGAAGCCGATCTTGTAATCAGCATTACTGGCAGCAGCCATCTTTTAACAGTGCATATGCGCTTGAACCCCTGATGAGAAACCGCTCCGATGAGAAACTACCCTTATGAGAGACCACCCTGAATAGAGCTCAGCCTGATGAGACCACCCTGAAGAGAGATCAACCTGATGAGAGACCAGTATGATCAGAAACCAGCCCTGATGACAAACCATCTTGATGAATGAGACCAGTATGATCAGAAACCAGCCCTGATGACAAACCATCTTGATGAAAGACCTCCCTGATGACCTGGAGGTGACCCTGAGACTGGGACACCACCCTATGACAGACCGCCCTGATCATTGACAACAGACCACCCTGATCATTGACAACAGACCACCCTGATGATGACAGACCACCCTGATGATGACAGACCACCCTGATGACGACAGACCACCCTGATGATGACAGACCACCCTGATGATGACAGACCACCTTGATGACAGACCACCTTGATGACAGACCACCCTGATGATGACAGACCACCTTGATGACAGACCACCCTGATGATGACAGACCACCCTGATCATTGATGACAGACCACCTTGATGACGGACCACCCTAATAATGACAGACCACCCAGATGATGACACCCACCCTGATCTTTGACAACAGACCACCTTGACGACAGACCACCCTGATCATTGATGACAGACCACCCTGATGATGACACCACGTCAAGCAAGGACTGAGCAAAGACTCACCACTCAAAGTCCTCAAAAGCGCAGGTGCAGGTCCTGTCGGAACGCTCGGGCTTGTACTGGTAACCATTGTGGCACCTGAAGCATACAGAATCACAGCGATTGTAGGAAGATTCACTGCACGTCATCTACACAACATTCACCTTGGTAAACCTACACACCAGTCATTGCACATCTTTTATGCAACATTCACACGCTAAAACTACAGGATGCCCACACAGAATCACAGTGATTGCAGGATTCACTGCACGTCATCTACACAACATTCACCTGGTAAACCTACACACTAGTCATTGCACATCTTCTATGCAACATTCACATGCTAAAACTACAGGATGCCCACACAGAATCATAGTGATCGCAGGAGTCACTGCGCATCTTCTATGCCACGTTCACACGCTAAAACTACAGGATGCCCACACATAATCACAGTGATCACAGGATTCACTGCGCATCTTCTACACCACGTTCACACGCTAAAACTACAGGATACCCACACATAATCACAGTGATTGCAGGATTCACTGTGCGTCTTCTATGCAACGTTCACACGCTAAAACTACAGGATGCCCACACAGAATCACAGTGATCGCAGGATTCACTGCGCATCTTCTATGCAACGTTCACACGCTAAAACTACAGGATACCCACACATAATCACAGTGATCGCAGGATTCACTGCGCATCTTCTACGCCATGTTCACACGCTAAAACTACAGGATGCCCACACATAATCACAGTGATCGCAGGATTCACTGAGCATCTTCTATGCAACATTCACGTGCTAAAACTACAGGAGGCCAACACACAGCTGGCTCTGGACTGCCAATCACCTGAGTGCTTCAGCCAATCAGAAAACATCATCATCAATATTCTATGTAAAAAAACAACCACTGAGTCCCTGTCACGTCTTCCTCACAGGCTACAGCACAGCAGCCGAGCACAAGCAGTGATTGCACTAGACAATTTTCAAACCAGCGTGACACCTGTAATGTGGCGGAAGTGGTTCACAGGGAAGCCAGTCGGACAATCACTGTAACCGGTGAGATACACAGCCGTCTGTACTACCGCTGCTACAGCTCTACTGGCAAACACCCTGCTCCCTTCCCTGTCTAGAATACACATGCACACGCACACGCGCGCACACAATTTCTCCCTCTCTCTGTCTGCTAACATTTTGTTTTTGTTTTCTGAGAACTGGTCAAACAAAACAGCAGCCAACATGTCTGGCTGGTTGCTGATTTATTTCCTGTTATGAACTTATATATGCCGATCTTAAGCGGTAAAATACCAGAAATTACTGGTTAATGCAAACCCTGACAAGACTTGCGGATGCCAAATAAAAACTTCTGCATAAGCCATGGCACACGTTCAGATGGCAGCAAATTTAAGCTGCAATCCAACGAGGCAAATTACAGTCACTTGAATGCCAAATTTGACTCAAATCATCATATGAGTCAACAACAGTACTATGTGTGCATGCAAGCGCGCGCGTGTGTGTGTGTGTGTGTGTGTGTGTGTGTGTGTGTGTGTGTGTGTGTGTGTGTGTGTGTGTGTGTGTGTGTGTGTGTGTGTGTGTGTGTGTGTGCATGCAAGCTTACTTGGCCATTTCGGCAACCACATTTGCTCATCTGCATCATGCTGTGTTTCAAAAGTTACTCAC
Source organism: Alviniconcha marisindica (assembly GCA_018857735.1). Classification (NCBI taxonomy): domain Eukaryota; kingdom Metazoa; phylum Mollusca; class Gastropoda; family Provannidae; genus Alviniconcha; species Alviniconcha marisindica. Next base: position 730,814 of record JABMCL010003256.1, on the reverse strand, counting down.
ATCATCAAATGCACAGAGGACTGCTTGTGCTAGCATTACTTCTCTAAGAACATTAACTTTCTTCCCACTTGTTGTGCCTGAAGAAAGCTTGACACCGATCACAGCGCTTCACAACAGTAGCAAGACAACAAGGATGACAATGACAAAAAGGACAAGAAAAGTACCCCACAGCAGTACTAAGCAAGAGCTGACACCGAACTTTGAACAAAGGACATCGCAGGAAGTGGTAAACAATAGGGCAAACGAGGCTATAACTCTCATGATAATCCCATTCCTATTTGCATAAGCTGAGATGCTAGTATGGATAGTCTGCTAGCTGGCCCCTACCGGGCGATCTGGGGTTGCGAGGTAAGGCAAAAGAGTGGGCAGTGACGGGCTGTCTGGGGCCAAGTGGGTACACCCTGCTCTGGTACAAGCTCCTTTGGATATTTGGACAAAAGCCCTTCGGATGAGACTAGAAACCGAGGGAAGAGGGGGTGGGGGCGGCGGCGCGGCAGGGTTTATGGCTCACCAGGAGTCGGGCTTGAGGCGCTGGTACACAGTGCGTCGACCCAGCAGACACCCCTTCCTCTGCGGGTCATCCTTCTTCATGGTCTCGTGGGGCATCCAGTCTTCGTAGTCATTGGCCGTGCCTGCAGAAAGCCAAGCGCTCATCACAGGGCTGTAGCAATGCACTGATTTTATTGGTGATAAAAAGGTCCGTCATTGGCTGCGTCTGAAGAAAGCCCCACACTGACCATAGGGCTGTAACACAACATTAACTGTAACAGCGATAAAAGGTCCGTCATTGGCTGTGTCTGAAGAAAGTCCAACACTGATCATAGGGCTGTATCACAACATTAACTGTAACAGCGATAAAACGTCCGTCATTGGCTGTGCCTGAAGAAAGTCCAACACTGATCACAGGGCTGTAACACAACATTAACTGTAACAGCGATAAAAGACTGGTCACTGGCTGTGCCTGAAGAAAGTCCAACACTGATCATAGGGCTGTAACACAACATTAACTGTAACAGCGATAAAAGGTCCGTCATTGGCTGGGCCTGAAGAAAGTCCAACACTGATCATAGGGCTGTAACACAACATTAACTGTAACAGCGATAAAAGATTGGTCACTGGCTGTGCCTGAAGAAAGCCCCACACTGATCATAGGGCTGTAACACAACATTAACTGTAACAGCGATAAAAGACTGGTCACTGGCTGTGCCTGAAGAAAGCCCCACACTGACCATAGGGCTGTAACACAACATTAACTGCAACAGCAATGAAAGATTGGTCACTGGCTGTACCTGAAGAAAGCCCCACACTGATCATAGGGCTGTAACACAACATTAACTGCAACAGCAATGAAAGATTGGTCACTGGCTGTGCCTGAAGAAAGCTTGACACCGATCACAGCGCTTCACAACAGCACCAAGACAACAACGATGACAATGACAAAAAGGACATGAAAAGTACCCAACAGCAGTACTAAACAGGAGCTGACAATTACAATGGTGGAGAAATGACACAAAATACATGTTCAGCTGGGACTTGGCCACTCACAGTGATCGGTGATGACGTCAGCAAAGTCAATGACGTTGATGGTCCACTTCTTGTCGCTAACCCGGTACCCCCACAGGGCCACCGTCATGGACTTGCCGCCAGGCTCCGTCAGGAGCCCCGTGTGGTGAATCGTCTCGTTGGTGAACTTGTACACGTGCCAGCACCGGCCTTCATCCGTGGAGAACTTCAGCTCCTGCGGGTTGGGTTCCAGCAGGGAGACGGCCACGATCAATCCGCCTGAGTCTGCGATGATGTAGGAGTGAGGCCCGTCCAAAGCCTGGATAAAAATAACAGGGGCATGGGTCACCAGACAGCACAGCACAAGAGCGATCAGAAGAGGGCAGTGGAGCTGGGCTCTAACAGTCAGGTGGACTACCCAGAGCCCAGAGCGATCAGAAGAGGGCAGTGGAGCTGGGCTCTCACAGTCAGTTGGACTATCCAGAGATCAGAAGAGGGCAGTGGAGCTGGGCTCTCACAGTCAGTTGGACTACCCAGAGCCCAGGAACAATCTGAAGAGGGCAGTGGAGCTGGGCTCTCACAGTCAGCTGGACTACCCAGAGCCAAGGAACAATCTGAAGAGGGCAGTGGAGCTGGGCTCTAACAGTCAGTTGGACTATCCAGAGCCCAGGAACAATCTGAAGAGGGCAGTGGAGCTGGGCTCTCACAGTCAGCTGGACTATCCAGAGCCCAGGAGAGATTTGAAGAGGGCGGTGGAGCTGGGCTCTCACAGTCAGCTGGACTATCAAGAGATCAGAAGCGGGCAGTGGAGCTGGGCTCTCACAGTCAGTTGGACTATCCAGAGATCAGAAGAGGGCAGTGGAGCTGGGCTCTCACAGTCAGCTGGACTACCCAGAGCCCAGGAACAATCTGAAGAGGGCAGTGGAGCTGGGCTCTCACAGTCAGCTGGACTATCCAGAGCCCAGGAACAATCTGAAGAGGGCAGTGGAGCTGGGCTCTCACAGTCAGCTGGACTATCTAGAGCCCAGGAACAATCTGAAGAGGGCAGTGGAGCTGGGCTCTCACAGTCAGCTGGACTATCCAGAGCCCAGGAACAATCTGAAGAGGGCAGTGGAGCTGGGCTCTCACAGTCAGCTGGACTATCTAGAGCCCAGGAACAATCTGAAGAGGGCAGTGGAGCTGGGCTCTCACAGTCAGCTGGACTATCCAGAGCCCAGGAACAATCTGAAGAGGGCAGTGGAGCTGGGCTCTCACAGTCAGTTGGACTACCCAGAGAGATCAGAAGAGGGCAGTGGAGCTGGGCTCTCACAGTCAGTTGGACTACCCAGAGCCCAGGAACAATCTGACGAGGGAGGTGGAGCTGGACTCTCACGGAATTGTCTTTCAGACTCTGTCTTTGCGACTCTGTTCCGCACAACTGTTGAAAGAGCAAGCTGAGGAGTACGCAAGTTGCTTCGCACTGGCAGGGTCCCCACAAGACAGTGTTATTGTTATTACTGAAAGTCTTTCTTTGGGCGCGCTGCGATAACAGACATCATCAAGCCAGGATTGCCAGAATAAAGCTCACCTTTCTCCAGGAGTATCCACCGTCAGAAGAAATGAACACGTCTGGGTTAGTGGTCTGAAGGTTTTTGGCTGGGTGAGCTGAAACAAAAAGGCCACTCTGTCTTTTCGCTAGGCAACTGCAGGTCATATCGCAGATTTACATTTCACAACATGGTAAGATCTGTTCTAAAGACAGAGCCAGCACAAAATCACCACTCTTTTGGCGACTCATTCCAAAAGTTGAGGAAAAGAAAAGAAAACACAAAACACACTACTATTAAAATCTGTTGTTGTTGTGTGTGTGGGGTTGTTGTTTTTTCGGGGGGGGGGGGATAAGATTTCTGCACCTTTAAAAACCTAAAACCAAATTTATTTACACATTTTCCGTGAACACCTCAAAGCACTTTTAAAACAGTTGGGTTTTTACCCCTTCTCAAACAATGAGGAAATCAACCTCCACAATTTCCACCTGCAGATGATATATACCAATCGAATGAGATTAAACTGCAAGATGCAGCGGCATACCATTGACGATGATGAGGCCAACTGCATCCTCTGTGCTGAGCGGTGGGTGGGCAGTGACCCCACGATGCACGCTGTAGGCATTGTGGATCTGTAGCGAACAGGCCTGAAAACGACAACCAGCATACAACACTCAGACAGCCAGGCAGCGAGAGGGAGAAACTGAGGACGATGCTCTAGCAGCTTACAGCTGATTGCTTTTACACAGTGCTATTCTCCGCTCTTAAGCAGACTCACTGCAATCTTGTCGCTTGTGATTCTAAATCAGTGACTGTTGCTTTTTACACCGTGTTTTTAAATATCCACCCTGGTGGTGTACCTACACCACTGTTTGGTTGTTACATGACTGGTGCCACCTGAAACTGCTGCCATCTCGGTGCACGTTCTGCGTACACCATACAACCATGCACCACATCACGTCACTTCAGGCAAAAGCACATACGTATGGTCCGTGTGTGTTGAGCTGTAACCTGCCACATGCAATTTTGACAGAATCACCAGGATCTATTACATGCTGCTGTGGTGCAATGGGGGTGGAACCAATACTGAAATGAGTCAGCACAGAAAGCTGACCCTGGAGAAAACAATTCTCCCACCGTTTCTGCTGAGACTCAAACCCGCGACCTTTCGATCATGAGTCCGGCACTCTAACCACTGAACTATCCATGGTCCCCCTGTAGCTCAGGTGCGCTCTTGTCTTTCCTGCTGATGGGTGCATTGACCCGTGGACAGCTGGCAGATCCGGGAAACCACCGCAGGCTGCGCAAATGCAAACAATTCCTGAATCAGCCACTGTGGGCAGCAGCACCATGCAGATGTTTACGTGTTCTTGACGCAATATTTACGGGCGTAGCTGGATTCGAAACCAAAAAAACAACAACTCATGCTGACCTGCAAAAATGTTGAAAACACAATCTCTCCATCCTCCTCTTGTGGTGCTGCAGCCTTTGCTTCCAAACTCCCCTTTTTTATCGGGGAGATTCTGACCGCCCTAAAATCCACCGTCTCCAGTTATAAACTCTTAACGGTGCAACCCGTAAATGAACCATGTGACTCACATAACCATTTTCAATGATAAATTTAAGGGCCCGTCATTCCCTTCCCCCTTCCTCCCCCTCCCTCCCTCCCTGCACTTCTTGCTTGTTTCAACTCAACCTAGACCAGCCAAAAGAGATGTCCTGATCCCTGCAAAGCTACAACCAAAGGCAGCAAGCACACAAGGTAAATAAACGACGCCAAATCTATCACCATCCAGTTAAATTGAACTGGAGTCTCCTCCCCCCCCTCTCTCCCCCCACACACAATACAGCAGAAACCCTAACTTCCTCCAGCGCTATGTAGCCCAAGTATGAAAACCCACCTCTGAATTGTCCTTGCAAAGTTACAACCAAAGTCAGCAAGCACACAAGGTAAATAAACGACACCAAATCTATCACCATCCAGTTAAATTGATCTGGAGTCTCCTCCCCCCCCCCCCCCCCCCCCTTTCCCACACACCCCACAGCAGCCGAAACACTAACTTCCCCCAGCGCTATGTAGCCCAGCGCTATGTAGCCCAAGTATGAAAACCCACCTCTGAATCGTCCTTGCATTTGACGTCAACCGGCTTGGACAGTGGCTGCCATTCGCCGCCCAGGTCAAAGGAGATGACGCTGTGGATGCTGTTGTCGACGCTCAGCTGACTCGCCATGTACGTTCCACGCATCGACACCACCTGAAATCCAGCGGGACTGGTTGGGTTGAGATCAGGAAGCACTTTTCTGGCCACATTGCATTTTCTTCTTCTTCTTTTTTTTTTTACAAAGAAAGAATTTCTCTAAGACTAAGGGTCACCAACCACTTCCAAGGACGAAAAAAGAGCTCACCTTGTAAAAGTCGGTGATGCTGTTGTAGTTGGGGTACAGGTGGCGCTGCAGGCTCTCAGAGAAAAAGATTCCTCGGCTCCAGGACGTGTACAGGGTTCCATGACCAGTGTCTGCAAGGAAGGGGCATTGCAACCAATGTAGTTACACATCAGTCGTCAGCTGCATGTTACCATTTCACAACAGACCGTCACTGCAGTCATTGCAATTAGTGAACTTCATATCAGCTTCGTCAGCTGCACACTAGCATTTCACAACAGACCTTCACTGCAGTCATTGCAACTAGTGAACTACACGTCCAACCCAGCCTAGTCAGCTGCACACTAGCATTTCACACACACACACACTCACACACACAAAACAACAACATCACTGCAGTCACTGACAGCTAAACAACACACTTCATCCAGAAAAACAAAACCCTAACAGCCCTGAGTGATAAGTGACCACATTTTCTGTGCTCTGGTGATTCTACACACCTGAGCCATGCCTTATTATATCCATCCACCATCTATCCAAAAGACAGCTCAACATGGTGATTCCAGTACATTCACCTCTGTCCCAACTTCATTGGGACTGGGCTTGGTGGGGGTGGGGGTGGGGGGTGGGGGGGGGGGGGGGGGGCAGAAGGGGTGCACAAAAAGTGGTGGTCTAGCAATACCAGCATACTGTCCCTAACATGTCATCCTGACATCTGAGGACATTAAGCCCCACATCATCATCATCATCATCATCATCATCGTACAGGCACAGACCTATCTCTCCACAGCAAGTACTCACCACCAGGGTTGTCCACGTGCATGAAGATCAGATGCTCTGACAAGTCCAGCACGGAGAAGAACTGGAAAGGAAATCAAAGTAACTTCCGATGAAATAACATCCTGATCATGTGTTTACAATACTGTCACATGTAAAACCAAATCTCGAACCCGTTTGCGGGTGCACAAAAAGTCCTTCAGACCCGATGCTTTCCCACAACTCAGCAGTTTACAAAAGGTGCACGTCAATGAGGCAGCATGTGAAAACCTGCACATGAAGCACAAACACATGTGTGCACACGACATGCATGAATGCACACATACTTGCATGCCCCCCCTCCCCCCGCCCCCCCTCCCGACACACACACACACAGAAGGCTACATTGCTACTTACTCGGCCACTGGTGATGGTGGGTAGCTGAGCCTCATTCATAAAGCACGCACACATGTGCGCATGTGAGGCATGAACACGCACACACTCGCATGCACCCCCCATCTCACACACACACACACATATAGAGACTCACACTCACACACACACACACACACACACCACACATATAGAGACTCACACTCACACACACACACAGAAGGCCAAGTCACAACTTACTCGGTCACTGGTGATGGTAGGGAGCTGAGCTTCATTCCAGTTCTCTCCGGCATCGTTAGAAACCAGCAGAAGTCGTTTGCTGCTCTGTTGCAAGAGGGAGAGAAAAAAATGAGTGTTACATACTAGCCCACCCCAGGTTTTCTTCAGAGTCAAATTCTACACAGTCAGTTGGGTAGTAATTGGATTTTAATGTTCTGTCAACCGCACAGGGTCACCTCAGGACGGTCAAATTCTGGCATAAGCAAATTTATGCACATTTCAAAAACCTTTCTCCCATATGTAAACCCTTTTTCAAGTCAAATCCGCCAAAACAATCCTACAAATGTCCTTCAGATGAACTAAGGTACCCCGTGTGCATACACATGCAAAAGATCACGTGCGCACATTAAAGTTTCAACAGTTCACGTCAGAGTCTGGCTGATGATGGAAACTCCCAAATAATCCAGCATGCATTAAACTGAAAAGCGTCAGTTTGCAACGACAACAAAAACACACACACACACAAAAAAAAACACTTCTTTTTTTTAAATGTTGAAGTTGGACACTATACAGAGGAAGAAGAAGAAACCTACGGTGTCTGGGTGGTCGTCCTTGTAGACGGAAGCATAGAGGAAGTCCCCTTGGATACCAAAATCCACCACGTTTTTCCTCACAGTCTTCCACTCTTCGCCGTCAGCAGATCGACGTTGTAACTCGAACACACTGACACTGTCATCTGAACAAACAGTCATCAATGGCCTCATTTTTACGTTTTATGTTAGAAAGACTTTTCATCATAGTTTAATTACCCTTTTAAGGATGGTTAAAGTATTGTGACTTGACCTGACAGACAAAAATCAACTCATATTCACAGGTATCAGAATATCAATAAGAGAAAAATAACACATCACAGGGCAAGAACAAAAAATTATTGCCTGATCAACTCCTACTCAAAATACCAATAAGAAATAAATAATATCGAATAACTTTTTGCAACAGCAGTTAAGAATAGTTGCCTGCATGATCATCTCATAGTAAAAAAAAACCATCATATGACAAAAATAAATGAACACTTTTTTTAAAGACATCAATGAAGAATAAATGCCTACTCAGAAAAGAAAAGAAAAAAACAGAGAGAGAGAGACAGGAACTGACCTCAAGACAATATGTATACAAACAAGAACTTATTTGAACACAGTTAATTTGTTTAAATATTGCTCAGACACTACGGTGTCAAAGACAGTCTCAGCATACCTGGCCTAAAACGGCTATCAAACTAAAATATAGTAAAAATAATAAGGAAATACCAACATCAGTACATGTAACTTGTAAGCACGCGTCATTTTGTTTATATATGTCAAATTACTATATATATATATATATATATATATATATATATATATATATATATATATATATACACCTATCACAAACTGATTTTTTTAAACCATTTTTCTGATTAATGTTTACTGTTCTGATGGTACGGTAACATTAAATCGAGTTAGCTAGTTTTGGGACCTGATCATTCCATCAGCTACATAGGACTACCCCAGTACGATTTAAATTAAAACAGAACAAGTCTCTGGAAGAAGGTTTTTATTATCTTCATACACAGCTCAAACACAGTTTCAAAGAACTAACTCAAACAATGTCTAAGGAATGAGAAGTATTTGCTACGGTTAAACTGAGACCAGCTACCAGTTTTGTACATGAACTACAATCAAAGTGGATTGGGGGAGGGGGGATGCATACAATTTTATCAGAACACCTACCCATCAAAAATGAAAATATCCCCTGGCTTTTGTCTTGGCCATAAGCCATAAACACCTCTGTAGCTGAGTTGGTAGCTGAAGTGCCCCTGAAAAAGTTTGAAATACAAATACACTGAAATACAGACTCGTCAACAAAGTTCATTATATATATATATCATGCATACACACCCACTGACAAACTCTCTCTCTCTCTCTCTCTCTCAGGCTCCTTAGCGTGGAATAGTTTAGCTCATCATCTCAGATACCCCATGGAATTAAAAACGTTCAAAAGGAAAGTATTTCAGGCACTCGCTAAGCCACCTTGAATACTTCTTGTTCTTTCTTTTCTTTTCTCGCTTGTCAGACAGCTTGACACAAAATGTATAGAATGATGTTATTGTTTTCCCTTCCTTGCTCTTCTTGTAAAGTTTTAGATTTTTGTTTGTTTGTTTGTATTTTCATGAAATATTTACTTTTCTTTTTCCTCGTGGTCATAATTTTTTTAATTTATTTTTTTATTCAAATTTAATGTTTGCATATATATATATAATTGTTGGTATGTGTGATTTGCTTTGATTTTGGTTAGGTGTGTATAATGCGCCATTGCTTAGCTTCCAATCCTGTTAGATGTGATCTTGTTTTATACGTAGATAGTGAGATAGCCACTATTCTGTCCTTTCCATTATTCGTTAATATGTTTTTATAATTCTCTCTCTCTCTCTCTCTCTCTCCTAAAAAATTGTTTTGAATTGGTCTTATTTTGCCTTATTATTGCTCTGTTCATATGATGTGATGTTTTAGACAGAAATTAGTTTTGTTTTGTTTTTAAGTCGTTTTTTCTCTAGTGTATTTAATGGAATTCTTGTTTGATGTATTGAGTGTTGCTGTGTTTGTCATCAGGGACAGATTTGTAAAAAAGCCGACATGTGCTCAAATCTTTATCCCTGTGTAATAAAGTATTATCTTATCTTATCTCTCTCTCACACACACACACCTCCCCCACCCCTCCTCCTCACCACCCCCACATATACCATACAGTGATACACTTATACAACCAGATACACATGCTACACACACCAACCACCCCCAGACATGATGTACACAAGTCCCCCTCCACCCACACACAAACACACATAATCAGAAACATAACTTGCATATTTACCAATGTGCTGAGTGGGCAAGGTGGTCTGACAATGTTTCTATGTGCTCAAAATTGTCCTTTGTCATGATAAGCTGCACAGAAAAACATAAACAAAATTATCTCACATGACTACAATCCGTGAAAATCAATCCACACCCACAAAAACTCAAAAATCCAATCTCCTCAAAATGCATCAAAACCAAGTTAACAAAAATAGAAGAAGAAAAAGAAAAGAAGTGATCACATAAACTAACATCAGTATGTAATACACACACACACACACATACACATATATATATATATATCTACTACCCAGTTCCTTACAAATAGCCTACACACACAAATCAGCTAAAATCAAAATATGCAATGCCTAAACGTACAAGTCTACAATGCAAAACAGGTCCTATGTTTTTTATGTTTACATGTTTAGGTTCAACTTGTTTAACACCAAGCTGTCTCTAAAGAACTGCTGGCGGGGACCAAGTTTCCATGAGGTGGGGAAGGCTGGAGACTACACCTAACGCTACACTCTCACCACCAGGATGATTCTGCATTAAGAGCGGCAGCTCTCTATGACAACAAGAAACAATTACAACCGTTACAATTGAAACAGCTTTCTGTTACAAGGAGAGCTGTTTCAATATTTTATTAACTGTGAGACAATGTCCACAAAGCACATGCAGAAGCAACCCCGAGGTCCTTCTACTTACCAGCCTAACACCTTACCGCTAGGCCAAACTGGCTCACCATAATTATGTAATAACAAACTAACAATATGCATGGTGTGTTCTGTTAGCTGTGCTACATTCACAGGTAGTTTCTAGTTCTTGTTGTTTGTTTTTGCGTATCTAAAACAATCTATTTTACGATTCAAGACAATCTGTTTTATGGTTCTGAGTGTTCTTAAGGTTTTACTGAGAAACACTCCTAGCTTTATTTACAATTTTCCACTCAGAAATTCTTTATCCTCAAATGGTCTGATTCTGAAACAGTCTGCAATTTATTCTGCCACAATGTGTGCCTTACATTCTGCCTCTATGTTGGGTGAAACAGAGGTGTTTAGGTGCATTATTTTCATCTGTCAGCTTTTTGTCACAGAATGAAATAAACACTAAAACCGACAAATACATTTTCTGGTGGCAGAAAAATGTACAGTGCCACTGGACGGCCAGAGCAGAATCAAAACAAATCTGTGCTCAACTGTTTCTCTACTTGTCAGATGAGTGAAATGCATGCAGGACTCTTTCCTGTCTTCGTGTCTTTCTGTGTAAATACAGACAGTTTTGTTGCTGGTTTTTGCAAGTCTTATCACATGTGACAATGGACTGGAGCTGCAAACATAACTAAAAAAGACTAGAGGGAGAGCTCCCTGCCAAACCATCCCAATCACTGAACCACGCTTTTTCTTTCAAACCACCCATTTTGTTTTTAACTTACACACAACTCTTCTCTCACATCAGAACACCCCCCTACCCCCACCCCATCCCCACTTTTTCTTCCAACTCACACACCTTTCTTCCATTAGATCAAAATCCCTGCCCCCCCCCCCCCCCCCTTTTTTTTTTAAACTCTCACAACTTTCTTCCCTTAGATCAGAGTCCCCCCCACCCCACCCCCCTTTTCTTTTAACTCACCTCTTTCTTCTCCGAGTCCATCCCCCCACCCCAACCTTTTTTCCCCCTTTCGCAGAAGCAAGGAAATGGTGTGACCCTTGTGGGCTGAAGGTAGGGGAGCGCACACACACACGCACACACGCACACACACACACATGCACACGCACACACACACACACACACACACACACTGTTCCTGGCAGTGGGAGGAGCTCAGGTTGGAAGGACAGAGGGACGCACCGGGTAGGGCAATGCGGAGTGAGCAAGCAACACAACAGTGTGAGGAAGATGTACCACAGCAGAAGGCCGAGGCAGCATGAGACTGTGACACAGCAATCAAACGGTGTGAGGGGAAAAATCCCCTCAAATCCATGTCCAACACACCACGACAGTAGGGTCTTGCAGGTATTTGCGCTCTCAAAAAAAAAAAAAAGACAGAAAGTCGGACTACTCACAGCTGTTTTATCATTGGCGAGAGCTGCCACAAATATCATTTTTGTCGTGATGAAAGTTTTGTCATGACAAACATGTGTTTGTCGCGACAAAACATGTCTTCTGTCGCGACAAAAGTCACGACCCGAATTTCCCGCAAGGAACAAAGAAGTACTAAAAAAAAAAAAGAAGAAGAAGAAAAAGATTCCTACAGCACGCTGCAGTAACACAGACACAGGGAACTGGTCTCCCTCACTCTACTGCTGTGAAAGCTGACATTCCTTACGGCCATTCACTTTCCATGTAGGACTACAACTCTCAGCGGAGCTAGTCTCAGCCTTCATAACCTACTAAGCCAAACAGGTCAGGAAACCTGTGAACTGCCCAAAAGATTCCTGAACGGGTCCCCCATACTGTGTAAACTGCACTCCCACGCTTGTTAGTCTACAACTCTCAGCGGAGCTAGTCTCGGCCATCATAACTCACTAAGCCAAACCGGTCAGGAAACCTGTGAACTGCCCAAAAGATTCCTGCGGTAACACGGGCACAGAGAACAGGTCCCCCTCACTCTACTGCTGTGAAAACTGATACTCCTCGTGACCATTCAGCCTTCCACGCTGGACTACAACTCTCAGCGGAGCTAGTCTCGGCCTTCATAACTTACTAAGCCAAACAGGTCAGGAAACCTGTGAACTGCCCAAAAGATTCCTACAGAACAGGTCCCCCTCACTCTACTGCTGTGAAAACTGACACTCCTCACGACCATTCAGCCTTCCATGTAGGACTACAACTCTCAGCGGAGCTAGTCTCGGCCATCATAACTCACTAAGCCAAACCGGTCAGGAAACCTGTGAACTGCCCAAAAGATTCCTGCGGTAACACGGGCACAGAGAAGAGCCCCCTAAACTCAGCTGTGAAAACTGATACTCCTCGTGCCATTCACCCTTCCACGCTGGAAAATCTAGGGAGCTACTGGGCTCATAACTTTGCCAAACAGGCAAAACTGTGAACTGCCCAAAAGATTCCTACACAACAGGTCCCCCTCACTCTACTGCTGTGAAAACTGATACTCCTCGTGACCATTCAGCCTTCCACGCCGGATTACAACTCTCAGCGGAGCTAGTCTCGGCTGTCATAATATTTACTCAGCCAAACAACAGCCTCCAAAGGTGTGCTGGACAGATGTGCTGCACGTGAAGTGTCACCAAGGAAAAAGGTGTGCGCTGTCTCAAGATCAACAACACCACTCATGCAAACCTAATCTCTGACTGCTCATTACTGGCGTGGGAAGAGAGATCTAACAGTAACACATACTGAGTCACTGCATTGCGGTTTTAGGGTCAACAGTCTTTTCATGCATACAAACCTAGCCAACTGCTCATTACTGGAGTGGGAGGAGACCTAACAGGAATACAGATCGTGTCACTGTGCCTCAGTTTCAGTTACAAGATGTGTCACTGCGCCTCAGTTTCAGTTACAAGATCGTGTCACTGCGCCTCAGTTTCAGTTACAAGATCGTGTCACTGTGCCTCAGTTTCAGTTACAAGATGTGTCACTGTGCCTCAGTTTCAGTTACAAGATCGTGTCACTGTGCCTCAGTTTCAGTTACAAAATGTGTCACTGTGCCTCAGTTTCAGTTACAAGATCGTGTCACTGCGCCTCAGTTTCAGTTACAAGATGTGTCACTGTACACAAGATGTGCCACTGCGCCTCGGTTTCAGTTACAACAAACAGACTTCATCAGTTCATGCATAAAAACCTACCCAACTGCCCATTACTGGGGTCAGAAGAGAGACCAAACAGTAACACAGCTTGTGTCACTGTGCCACGGTTTCACTTACAACAAACAGTCTTCATGCATACAAACCCAACCACTCAATACTCTGATTAAATCCTGAAAACCCGGGTATAGTTCTGAGAGGGAAGTGAGACCCAACAAAAACACAGTTTATATCAAACTGTCCTGTGGCACAGTTGAGTGTGTCTTGTGCCACAGACTCAATAACAACATTCTCCAAATGCATACAAATCTACCCCCTGTTCACTAGGGAGGGGGAAGCGAAACCCAACAAAAACACAGTTTATATCAAACTGTCCTGTGGCACAGTTGAGTGTGTCTTGTGCCACAGTCTCAATAACAACATTCTCCAAATGCATACAAATCTACCCCCTGTTCACTACGGGAGGGGGAAGCGAAACCCAACAATATCACAGCTCATATATAAATCTTTGTCTTGGGCCACAGTCGCAATAACATTCTTCATGCATACAGATCTACCCAGCTGCTCACAACTGGAGATGAAAGTGAAATCTAACAATTACACAGCTCATATATGAATCTTTGTCTCGTGGCACAGTCTCAATAACAACATTCTCCATGTGTACAAATCAACCCCCTGTTCACTATGGGAAGGGGAAGTGAAACCCAACAATAACACAGCTCATATATATATAAATCTTTGTCTCGTGGCACAGTCTCAATAACAACATTCTCCATGTGTACAGATCAACCCCCTGTTCACTATGGGAAGGGGAAGTGAAACCCAACAATAACACAGCTCATATATAAATCTTTGTCTCGTGGCACAGTCTCAATAACAACATTCTCCATGCATACAAATCTACCCCCTGTTCACTACGGGAAGGGGACGTGAAACCCAACAATTACACAGCTCATATATAAATCTTTGTCTCGTGGCACAGTCTCAATAACAGCATTCTCCATGCGTACAACTCTACCCAACTCTCACAAGTGGACAGGGAAGTGAAATCTAATCTGACAATAACACAGCTCATATATATATATATATATATAAATCTTTGTCTCATGGCACAGTCTCAATAACAATATCCCTCATGCATACAAATCACCCAACTGCTCACAACTGGAGAGGGAAGTGAAATCGAACAATTACACAGCTCATATATAAATCTTTGCCTCATCACACAGTCCTGTTAGTACAACATTCTTCATGCATACAAATCTACCCAACTCTCACAAGTGGACAGGGAAGTGAAATCTAATCTAACAATAACACAGCTCATATATAAATCTTTGTCTCATGGCACAGTCTCAATAACGACATCCCTCATGCATACAAATCTACCCAACTGCTCACGACTGGAGGTGGAAGTGAAATCTAATCTAACAATAACGCAGCTCATATCAGTTTTTGTCTCATGACACAGTCGCAGTTACAGCATTCTTCATGCATAACATATCTGCTCAGTGCTCTCAATCAGTCTGTCTCGCAAGGCAATGGGCAGCGAGGTTTAAAAGCAGCAGCCTTGAGAGTGCGCCGTCAGCCTCACAAAGCAAACAACACTACCAGGCCAGGTCAGTTAGAAACTACATCCTAACCTCCGCTGATGCTGCCAGCTACATCTCCGATGCAAGCACCACATACATACATATATATCATCCATGCAACAACAACATGGTCATATATATGATATGTATACATATATATGACTATATATTATTACAAAATCTAGGTCTGTGCTCGCAAGAGCTATTAATCTTCACTATCCTATTTTCACGTATACTTAATTTGCTACTTGTGGTCATGAAAACATATATATATATATGCAAGATACAACCTGTCAGCCTCAGACTGACTGGCGGTTCACACAAGCAGGGGTAAAACAGTAAAGTTACCTGAGAACGCTTCGTCTAGAAAGGGAGACAGAAATAAACAAAAATGAAACAAAACAAAAACAAGCTCTACCACGCAAGACATGTATGGCTATACTAGTTTCACGTGAAAGCAAACATCCAGCGTGTGATCTAAGTACACTGTCTATCCACCGCCTGTCAACCGACCCACAGATTGATCTACTGATGTAAGATTGGCGTGGCATGAATGACGCTGTCCCTTCAAAGGGACTTTCCCTTCAATTTTTCTTTCAAACTACAAACACAGCAGGATACAGTTAGTGGAACCTTAGATCAAAGACCATACTAATGAAAGACCACCCTGATGAAACCTTCATGAAGCACCACCCTGGTAAAAGACCACAGTGATGAAAGAGCACACTGGTAAAAGACCACAATGATGAAAGGGCACCCTGATGAAGACTACAATAATGAAAGAGTACCCTGATGAAAGAGCACCCCGATGAAAGACAATGATGAATGAGTACCCTGATGAAAGACAATGATGAAAGAGCACCCTGCTGAAAGAGCATGCTGGTAAAAGACCACAATGATGAAAGAGCACCCTGATGAAAGACCACAATGATGAAAGAACATGATGGTAAAAGACTACAATGATGAAAGAGCACCCTGATGAAAGACATCACAAAGAGCACCCTGATGAAAGACAATGATGAAAGAGCACCCTGATGAAAGACCACAATGATGAAAGAGCATGCTGGTAAAAGACCACAATGATGAAAGAGTACCCTGGTAAAAGACCACAATGATGAAAGAGCACCCTGATGAAAGACATCACAAAGAGCACCCTGGTGAAAGACAATGATGAAAAAGCACCCTGGTGAAAGAGCACCCTGTTGAAAGACCGCTATGACAAAAGACCACCCTGGTGAGCGACAATAATGATGAAACTACACCTACCCTGATGAATGAGTGGTTTTGCTGCAGTGGGCTGGCTCTTATTTGCTAGCTTTTGCACCCTCAAATTATAGCCCCATTTCTGACTCTTGTCCGAATAATCTTGTTCCTAAATTCTGTCCAAGAAAGCACCTGTCTGCGTGCCTATCTATCTCAGTATCTACCGTTAGAAACTGCATGACAGACCAATGCTAGTCAAAGCAATAACCACAAAAATCAGGTTTCTACGCAGGGACACACACTCTCAGGAATGCCCCCCCCTCCCCCCCCCTCCTCCATACCGCGCTCCAACCCCCCCCCACCCCCCAAAAAAAATACTCTGAAACAGTCAAACGCAACTGACAACCACACAGCTGTCAGCATCACACATAACATACACACGCTTCTGATACCTTGTTGTTGGAGGTGATGACCAGCACGTAGTCTTTGTACTTCTCGTCTTCGTGGAAAATCAGCTCGTCTTTCACCACGTCGGGCAGCAGGACTTTCTTCCAGGTGGCTCCACCATCCTCCGACTTGTACAGGTAGTGCTCATAACTGATCAGGTAGATCTGCACAATTGGAGGACGGAAAATCCAAATGTGAAATTCAACGAAGCTGAAACAATGGGTGTATCAATAATATTCACAACACAACTTAGCTGTCCTACTATAATGCTGTAGCACTACCTTATCTTACAAATCCAAACCTGTGGATACAAAGTGATCTAAAGTTATTGAAAATGTGATACGATTTCAAAGTACATACAAACGGGTAGGTAAGAAAGAGAAAAAAATGAAAAAGGGGGGGGGGGGGAAGAAGGAGGTAAGAAGAAGAAAAATGAAAAAAACAGAGCAAATACAAAAATATAAAGAGTCAATTATATGTCCATTAAAATTAAATGCAAGCCAAAGTCACAAAATGTATATATATATATAAAAAGTTTAATGCCTCTTGTGTGTGACCTTGCCAAGCATGTAACAACTACACCAACTACAGAGTGTAAACTTACCCCCTGCCCCCACCCCCCTCAAAAAAAAATGCATCACATGCAGTTTCACCGGGGACAGCTCAGTGGTTAGAGCGCCACACTTCGTGACTGAAAGGTCACGGGTTCGAATCTCTGCAGGTGCGGCGGGAGAATTTTCTTCTCCAGGGTCGACTTTCTGTGCTGACTCTAATTTCGGTATCCGTTCCACCCCGTGTTACCGCAGTAGCACGTAAAAGATCCCGGTTATTCTGCCAAAGGTGCAGGTGGCAGGTTACAGCTAAACACGCATACACCTTACGTATGTGGCTTTGCATGAAGTGACATGGTGCATGGTTGTATGGTGTACACAGAACTTGCGCCGAGATGGCTGCAGTTTCATGTGGCACCAGCCATGCCAGCGCTGTAAGTACCTTCGGTGGATATTCAAAAAACGTGCTATAAAAAGCTTGTCACTCATGTAGAACCAGTGAGTGCAGTGAGTCTGCTCAAGAGAGCGGAGAATAGCGCTATATAAGTGATCATCAATCAATCAATCAATCAAAACCTATATGTTCACACTGTCACCAAAACTGGTTCAACAGTGTAACATCACTACATCACTTAAGTTTAAAAGATCTCATGAACATAATGTCTGTGAAAAAGCCAACCGCAGAGTTTCTGAAACTGATGGCCACACAGACAGACAAGCTCTCAGGATAGAAAGATTTCTTCAGGGGAGTCCAAAACCACCAACATGCCTTCTGACTGAGAAACTAACAAACTGAAAAGGCACGTACCCATTTGGGATCATGCGGGTTTCTCTGCAGGCCATCGTTTTTACGGAACACGGCATCGCCAACTCGAGAGCTGATGTTCGACCATGTTCGCCCAGCATCTTGGCTGTTGAAAACAAAAGTGCATATCATCCGTAACTTTCTCTTCTTTTTTTAAAAACCTATATGCAGGGTTGCACGCACTTACAAACACACTAATATACACACTCTCCCCCTCACTCACTACAGACTATCTCTCTCACGCATACACATTATCTCTCTCTCACACATACTGCACACACTCTCTCCCTCCGACACATATACCTACACACACTCATTCTCACAGTCACTACACACTCTTCAGAGTCCTCTCTCTCTCTCTCTCCTTCAAACAAACACACCCACCCAAAAACACAGCGGTTTTTGTTTGTTTTGTTTTTTACTCACCAGAAAGAAGAAGAAGAAAGACTTTGTGCACGGCACAATTCCCGAAATAATACAGGCTCAACGTGCCTTACAATACACCCTCTCAAACATTCAATAAACCTTACAGCCATATCACACACACACACACACACACACACACACACACACACACACACACACACACACACACACACACTTGCAGACATAAAGGTCCTGTACATAATAACACTAACAGACTGACAAACCACACACACACACTCAGTAACATTAAGTAAGAGCAAAAGGGACAGAATCAGTACAAAGGCAGTGCAATTTAAATATCCCACATATCGAAAAGCAAAGATACAGCACATAAACAGACTAGTTGAAAGCTAGATGGAACAGGCCAGTTTTCAGCTCAGATCTGAACCAGGCAAGCAAAGGGAGCATTTCTTAGATCAGAAGGCAGTGAGTTCGAGACACTGGGGCCAAGAATGACAGAAGACTAGACTCTAAGAACACCATCCTCAGCATACTATTGGGGGGGGGGGGGGGGGGGGGGGGGGGGCAGGGTTACCTACCTGAATTTCTGGGATTCAAATCTTAACTAAATCCTGATCCTGAGTTTTTCAGGGATTCAAACCATAACAAAATCTTGATCCCGAGTTTTTCAGGGATTCAAACCATAACTAAACCTTGACCCTGAGTATTTCAGGGATTCAAACCATAACTAAAAAGTATTTCAGGGATTCAAACTATAAAACCTTGAGCCAGAGTTTTTCAGGGATTCAAACTGCAACTAAATCTTGACCCTGAGCCAAATGCTTACAAAACTGCTTGGCCAAATAAAGGCACACATGACATGTGTGACAGAATACCTAAATCAGTAAATGTGTGACATCCACCCTTGGTCTGAGCAGTACAAATCTGACACTACCCACCCTTGGCTCAGCCAGTACATCTCACACCCCCCCAGCCTGTTTTTCCATCTTACCTCCTCCACAGTGTGGACTCGGCCATCATCATCGGGACCACTTCTGTAGTCAGCACCACCAGAACCTGCGTGACAAGTGTGAAAATGTTGCACATGTAAACTGAATCAACACACAAGGGAGTTAATCAGCGCTCCAAAAACATCACACAAGCACAACAACGAAGACCTGAGCCACCTATGCCGACTCTCACCTGGCATGCATGTAAATACGAGGTAC
This sequence comes from Alviniconcha marisindica, assembly GCA_018857735.1. Lineage (NCBI taxonomy): Eukaryota > Metazoa > Mollusca > Gastropoda > Provannidae > Alviniconcha > Alviniconcha marisindica. The sequence goes on along the minus strand of JABMCL010003256.1, from coordinate 711,187 downwards.
ATAAAGTCCACCACAGTAGGCGACTCAGGTCTTTGTTGTTGTGCTCGTGCAACGTCTTTCAAGCACTAATTAACTCCCTTGTGTGTTGATTTTGCATGAGCGCTCACTCTGGCCCTCGTTCGGTCTCAGATTTGTTACTGTATGTAACCTGAAGTAGTTCCAGTTCCACTGACACGGTACCTGATCAGATTCAAAGACATAACCAAGAACTGAGTCACGGGCGTGTGTGTGCCACCATGCTCAAGATGATAACAACAGAGAGCTTTAGAGGAGAGGGGATAGCTCAGTGGTTAGAGCGCCGGACTCGTGATCGAAAGGTCGTGGGTTCAAATCCCTGCTGGAGCGGCGGGAGAATTTTCTTCTCCAAGGTCAACTTTCTGCGCTGACTCTTATTTGGGTATCCGTTCCACCCCTGTGTTACTGCAGTAGCACGTAAAAGACCCCAGTCATTCTGCCAAAAGCGCAGGTGGCAGGTTACAGCTAAACACAGCATACACCTTACGTATGTGGCTTTGCATGAAGTGACATGGTGCATGGTTGTATGGTGTACACAGAACGCGCCGAGATGGCAGCAGTTTCATGTGGCACCAGCCATGCCAGCGCTGTAAGTACACCACTTCAGTGGATATTCAAAACGCGCTACAAAAAAAGCTATTCACTCATGTGGCCAACATTTTGGGGCACTTTAAAGCCAGCTTGTTATTTTTCTCTGAATTTTTCTGTTTTACATACATATATATATATATATATATATATATATATTATATATATATATATATATATTTCTATATTTTGTTCTTGACTGGTGTTTTCAGACATCTTTAGAGTTAGATGCAGACAAGTGCTAATGAATTCACTCACCACGAAGTATAACAGAAAATTACCAATAAATTACACATCCAGTCAAACATAACTTCTTCTTTTTTACTGCAAGCTGTGTGTGTGTGTGTGTGTGTGTGTGTGTGTGTGTGTGTGTGTGTGTGTGTGTGTGTGTGTGTGTGTGTAGTGTAGTGCCTGTATATATATATACATGTGGGTGCGCATGCTTGCACACGTAATTTAAATTCCATTTGCATTATCAATAAACTCTCAAGCCTTGACACTCTACAGTCAAATTCTAATGCAGTAACCCAGGCTTTTTATGTTATGAACGCATGCCATACATTTACCTCTGTGCATGGACAGGATATTTCACCTTTTTTTATAGAATTTTTATATAAATGGACTCTTATTGTTTGTTGGGGTGTCAAACAGTTACCCTGAATGTGTACAAATGTTTTCAACACACTGTTTCATCCTATGCACATCTTTACTGGCAGCTTGACCATAATTCAGGTATGCGAGAGAAAGCTGTGAGGCAACAGCTGGCTGCCATCAATACAGTTTATTTGAGCAGTATTCTGGGTAAATCGAAGGCTACTTTTTTCTTTCTTCCTGTCTTGAATTTTTAATAAAAACTAAGCACTGATGACACTTTTTGCTGTAGAGGAGAAAAAAATCACTATATATATATATAGCTTAGATGATTAGCCTTGAGCTTAGAGGATTTATTTTACTCCAAAGACTTCATTTTGACTGTAGTGTAAATTATTGCTAACCAACATCTGAACATACTACATTACTAGATCAAAGCATACAAAAAGATTAAACTTTTTTTTAAAGGGACAGTACTAATCCTTTACAATATTTTTGAAAAAGACTGCAATAAATGAACAGTTATGGTTCAAAAGGTTATGGTACACTTTAACTCTCTGGACACTGCCTAGAACTGTAGGAGGCTAGTAAAAAGGAACCTGTTCTGAATATTTGCAAGTTGTTTTCTACCATCCCTTGCACACATTTTGTGCTGTCTCATTAAATTTAAAATCAGTGTTTCTTTAAAACGCTTGTGTGTTTGGATCTTGTTTTAGAATGCTAGCACTAGCAGCCAATCTTGTATCAGATTTTTTTTTTAAATTGAAACAAAATGACTACTAGTGTTCTAAAACAAAACTGTTTGGATCTTGTATCAGTTTTGTTTTTCCCCCCTACCAACCATGCAAAGACAGCAGAAAATTTCATTTGTATCTTGCATCAGACCGTTTAGTTTTTTCCCCTACCAACCATGCAAAGATGACAGAAAATTTCATTTGTATCTTGCATCAGACCGTTTAGTTTTTTCCCCTACCAACCATGCAAAGATAAGAGAAAATTTCATTTGGATCTTGCACCAAACCGTTTGGTTTTCCCCCTACCAACCATGCAAAGATGACAGAAAATTTCATCTGGATCTTGCATCAGACCATTTAGTTTTTTCCCCTACTAACCATGCAAAGATGACAGAAAATTTCATCTGGATCTTGCATCAGACCGTTTTGTTGTTTCCCCTACCAACCATGCAAAGATGACAGAAAAATTCATTTGGATCTTGCATCAGATCAAAATGTTGGTTGTGTGTTAGAATTAAATGTCACAAGTTTGGTTCCAAATGGTTGAGCAGTTCTGACAATGTCTTCTGGACAATGCCTAAAAGACAGACAGGCAGGCATGGTGATTCCAGTAACTTTGTTACAGGGGTCAGCTGGGGGTTGAGGGGTATAAATACTTTCAGCTATAATACGTAATCTTCATGACATGACAAAACTTCATTACTAAAATTGCTGAAGGTGGATTTATATATATATATATATATTTTGTTTTATATAGGCGACTTGGTTTTTTATATATAAAATATAATATATATATATATATATGTATGACACTGAACAATATGTACAGGTGTGGGGGAAACTGTTCCACATGCTACTGTCTCACACAACACTGGGTGAACCTCAGGGGTTTATTGCAGGAACACTAACAAACAAACAAAACACGCACAACTCGCAATTAAACTGTCCAGACTCAGCTTTTGGAACAGTCCACAAATATCGTACAAAGCCCCATTCCCCCCCCCCCCCCCACAAACTTCAAAATAACCTGAGCCCAATCAAATCTGTGTCAACAGAAAATGTCCAGGACCACAGCTTGCACACACTTGGTGCATGGCAAACTGTGGCTGGGAGGATGTCCGCTGACAAAAACAACAACTAAATTGTCACGCAGATTTCCTGGTGTATTGATCAGCACACAACTGCATTTTCATACAAGGGGAGGCAAATTGACTCAATGCAGCTTATGAGGAACAAATGGCATATCATGTAATGTTTCATAAATTGTGCCTTCCTTGTGCAGATCATTCACAGGGGGCCTTAATCACGCAGTTGCTTTGCGGGCTGTGGGGTGGATTTTGAGCAGTTAAAGTGGAATCCAAGCAAAGATGCATAACATTCACAGGCCCTATCAATAGAAATGGATTGCAAAATACACTGTTAATAATATTATTGATGTTTGAAGAGTCATTTGGCTGTGAATGTTGCTATTTAACTGTGTCTGTGAGTGTTACTGTGGAACCAAGAAGTTGATGAACAACACTGGCACATTATGCAGCAGAAATGTAAGTTATATCATGACTACATGAACAAGGCTTTTTTTTTTTTTTTTTTGCTCTTTCTGATCATGGCAAAGAATAAACCTAAACATATACAGCTTCACCCGGAAGGGCTCAAATGTGAAGCAAAGAAGTACTTCTGCCACTATAAATATTGACAGAAAAAATGTAAAGAGCCAGCACGGGGAAATATTTGCACATTTTCTGCTTTTTCAGGCCAACTTGTATCTTCCCTTGGCATCCCCTTTAACACACGTTTTCACATTGAACAACTGGCAATACAGTCATCATTCCCATTAGTGTATGCAGATTTAGAGAAAGGGGGCGTATGTCTAAGAGTGTGTATGTGCGTGTTTCATGGCTTAGAATTATTGAGGTACACGTTCTTCGTTGTGCGATCGAATGACAGCTTTAATTTCCCGCTGGGATGTATGATATATATATATATATATATATATATATATATATATATATATTGTTATCACTGTTCAGCTTTAAGGACACAACCTCCAGAGTCATGCAAGTCAAGCTCTTATCCCGAGCATGCTTGCATCTGGGTGTAGTGTTTTGCCATCAAACTATATAAATCGTTACCTACCCCGTCGTCGTCTTTGCCAGCCCAGGCCATCGCCAAGCTGAACTTGGACTCATCTTTGAAGACATGCTGCAACACACAATCACACTTTTGTTTAGTTACAACTCTTGACAGATTTCTATTACCAATATTAGTGTGTGTGTGTGTGTGTGTGTGAATTAATATGTACAGTTTTATACACTCACTCAATCCCCCCAACCTCCCCTGCATAATATATGTGTATGCATGCATCTTACTGCATGCATGCCACACACATTCACAGTCACACACCACGATACACAAGCATACATGTATACATTACTCTACGTACACACACATGTACGCACAAGCGCAGACCTACTCACTCATTGACAAAATCATATAATTTCAAAGGTCTCATACAATAACAATGAGCCAACAAAACTAACACCTACAGACTGCATGAATTCATAGCAACAGTATGATTAACCTTTTCCGATCTGAGTCTCACATTCATATCCTCTATTTTACTCAGCAGAGTGCTGCAATTATTAAGTCGCTTCATTCGAATTCTAAAACAAAAGTAAAACTCAGATGGTCCCAGTCAGAGCCAGAGGCTACAGACATTGCCATTATTCATGTCTTTTTCAGTTATTGCCTCTAGCCAGAATGTCACGGCTTCCTAGAATGCTTGCTGTACTAATTTAAAGCTCTATGTCTCAATTATTTTCAGTTACTGAATTAAATACTATAGTAATTAATTTTTACAGCAAGACAAGCTCCTGTCACACAAATCCCTGAAGGTAGAGCACAGCCGCGGTAGTGGCAGGTAACACTGCACTTGTATATATATGTGTATACATGTATGAGAGCATGTACAGGTGTGGGGAAATGGATGCACGCTTAACCTTCTCACCCATCAGTGGGTGAAACTCAGGGTCTTCACTCCGGAATGCTGACAAACAACAAAATATGAAACTCCGCAACTTAATGCGACACGGACAAGCCAACAGACAAGTGATATTGGATTTCTCCATCTATTGATTCATATTCAATTCCTTTTGACCCTAACGTTTGCTGTTGTTGTTGTTGCTGTAATTTAATGATGCTTTATGATATGCGTGATGAGTGTACTTGGCACCACAGAACATTCCTAGTGCAATTGCAGTGACACTTAAAAAATAAGTTGCGCTTGGACTACACTGTATTGTTGCTATAATTATAATATAAGAGAGGTAAGGCGTGCAGACTCGTTTGACTACAGCACTTTTTGAGAAGGCGCAAGTATGACATCTTGCTTTGCTGGACTCAGCTGGGAACGGGGGGATAATAAAAGGAGGCCACTGACACCAGTTACTGCAATAACAGCTTCAGCAGATGCTGCCCTGCTCAGCACACAAAACAATGGCACAGCGATGGGCTGGGCGTGATCACTTGATATGAAGCGCTTGCCAGGGCCTCACTCGGTTGCCGGGCAAGTGTGGATGGGTTAGAAACAAATGGTCAACAGCTGAGATATAATCTATAATGTACAACTTACAGCACCCTCAACAGAGGCTGAGTGAGTCAACAGCACTGATTTGCCCCTGAAGGTTCCAGAAATGATTCATAAACATCTGGATCAATGATATACAGCAGATCTATAGATTAAATACCATCGCAGAATCAATTAAACATATTTTAGAATGCATTATAAATATATATATAATATACTGATAATACTGTACTACTACCAGTATGATCTTTTTAGTATTATTTTTAAAAAAAAGTTATAAATAACACTTTATTATAATTATTCCATTTTGTTTGATTACCTTCTTTTGTAATTCTAGCTTTACTTTGCATTTACTTGCAGTTGCACATGCGATTATCATACATTGACAAAAATCAATGGATCAATGATAATGTGTGTATGTAAATGTTATATGTGTTGTGTTGTGTGTGTGTGTGTGTATGTGTGTGTGCATGCCTGTATATATGTACAATATATATATATATATATGTGCGTGAGCACATGCTCATGCATGTACATGTATACACTGTGTCCCCAAAAATAGAAATCAAAAGCATGCATCACTGTATGCCTAATTTAGAGTGGATTTTCAGAAATATGGTAAAAATAAAAACAATACAAAAAGCATGCAAGCAGTGAACCCCGCAAAACACAATGGGGCAGCGGAACAAATCATAGATAAAAACTGAAACTGAAAGAGGCTTGTTCTCTGAGCCCTGACAGTAAAAATGGGCAAAACAAAAACTTCCTTGAAGTTCAAGTGCATAGATCTGCAAATATCAATTATTATACCTTTCACTGCAAAAACTACTTGTACTAGTTGTAGACAAAGTAATACATATATATATCGAGAAAGAGAGAGAGAGAGAGAGAGAGAGAGAGGGTATAACAAAGTCCAAGCATGTCTTGGTGTGGAAACATTTACTCCACGTTTTCACCCATCTTGGGGCTTTTTCATGGCCTGACTGGTGGTGGGCTTGACTGATTCCTACCCTTTATCTATCTTCTGATAGAAATTAACCATACATGGTACAAACAGGAAGGAGGAAAGCATGGTGTAGAGCCATTGCAAAGGCTGCTCAAGCTATTATTAATGACTTGTTTCCTGTTAGTCATTTTGATTTTCTGTTCTGATGATCTCACAAATTTGACAATTACCCAGTTCACCCAGTAGTCTGGTTCACAAAAGCAGTTTGATCATTTGCAAGTAGTCCCTGATGAAAAACAAATCTTGTGGTTAACCATGATAGCAAATATGATTTATAAACATTACCTCTTCTTTTTCTTTTTTTAAATGGTCAGGTGATTTTAAAAAAATCTAACTTTCTTAATAAGTGAACAACACTAATAACACAACACTAACATTCAGATGTGTCTGTTTTGATTAAGTGGGCACTGGTAAGTGCCATTACATTAGTGCTAACTACTTTTTATTTTTTTTAATAATTTAAGTTTAATCAAACTGGCATTTTTCATCTTGGAAGGAAAGGGACAAATTGCAAGTTTTCCTGTGAATCACTGAATGTGGTTCAACTTGAAGCATGCAGACATCCAGACCCAATGATAAAAAACTTCTCTTCTGCTTTTTTCCTTCTTTTTAAATTCTCTCTCTCTCTCTCTCTTTGTGGTTGGTTTGATATATATTATATTGAAAGAAAGTCCCTGTCAATCCTGTTGTACACAAAATTACTAGTTGGCAGTTACAAACCAGCAGGTACTTAAAACCATTCAACAATCACTGAATCAGTCACACGTAGTGACCTACTGGCTGTTACAATGTTATCTGCTAGTGATTATTCCGTTTGACCAGTCACCCCCCTACCTCCCCTCCCCCTCCCCCAAGCAATCAAGGTGTTTGTCTCAGGTCTGGGCAACTTGACGAGACAGTTATCATCGTCAGACAGCAATGCTGCGGAAACTGTTGGGCCAACAGTCTGGATGACATCATTGCAAAGCTTGTCCAATGTCCATGACTTGGATGTTGATGGATATAATGTTCAAATTCAACATAGCCCCTGTGTGCAGTCAGCATAATCGTATGCATGAACACCTGCTGAAAAACCACCACCACTGGCAACCATACCATGTTTTTGGATGCACAAAAATATTGCGCACACTGGCAGGAACAGGTACAATTGCTCTGGAGTCCTGTGGCTGCTGTAGACTTACCCCAGGGGGTAACTGGTAAGGTGACCAGAAATTCCCAGAAGGGATAAATTATGTTATGAAATTTAAAGTACTTAAAATTTAAAAAAAAACCTGTCATACATGACATACATAGATCTATAAGTTGCTATACATGGAATCACGGTGTGGAGCAAAACTAACAACAACAACACACACACACTACAATAACAACATCAAAGCAAACAAAGTAGGATGGCAGTTCATTCTGTCAATCAATCTAAGTTCTAACACAAAACCGTGTAACAGATAATGTGACCTGTAGGCTTTGTGTACTGTCTGTTGTGTACCTGTCTGTGTCACTGTCAGCATGTAAAGATGGTGTAAAAAAACTGTACCTTGTACCTGTACTTTAGAGCTATATAATTAGATTATAATAATAACACAGAATCTGGAATTTGTCACCTGACTTTTTGTGTGTTTTACATTTTTGTCATTTGTGCAGTCTGTGAGTAACCAATCATGCAATGTGTCTCTGAGCACTTAGTTTCAACTTGCAAAACTATTAGCAAGTTCAGGCAGGGTTGTTAACTCCCTTGACTTTTGCCTGACTTAAGTCCCTTGGCTGCATTTACTTCCGGTGCATACTTTCTTCACAATGGAAGGCAGTGACAGTGAATTTGCAAATTTTACACTGCCAACTTTAAAGACATTTTTGGAGGTCCATAGTCAGAATGTGTCTGGCAACAAGCAATAATCTGTTGCTCGTGCTATAGGATGCCCCAAAACACATTTTTTCCACGAACTCGCGATCTTCTGGTCAGCCGAAAAATGATGCAAAGACACTTTTTTTCCACCCTCCATCTTCTTTTGGCGGTAATTTTTGCAACTGTAACAATGGCGTCATTTGTACTACTTCACAATTCTAGGTTCAACTTCCATTGTTATACACAGTGTGAAGCAACGCCTACTCAGAAATCGGCCTGGAAGTGACGCTGCGACCTCTCGCAACGTCTTGCGCAAAAGATTACAAAGGGCATTCACTCGTGCAAACCAGCTTCACTGAACCGCCTAATAATGCATTCCTATTTATCTACAGCAAAGCAGCATGCACTTGTTCTTACTCAGGTAAGGTAGCAAGCAGGTACAAGGTAGCAACTAATTTGCAGCAAGCAAGTAAGTAAGTAAACATGGTGCTTAACGTCCACAGAAACCATAAGGCTTATTAGGGACGGAAGCAAGCAAGAAGACTAGAACTACTAAAGTAGTAAGGCCTGTAAATGTGAGTCAATGAAGACAGGTGTGCACAGCCATTTTGCAATTAGCACTATGCAAACTTATGGTTTTCAGCTAAATGCAAACACATCCCATCCAAATCTGCAGAAACTGTCACGAAATTACCCACTCACAAACAATATATACTTTACTATTTACACACACACACACACACACACACTATGAATAATAATGTCCTGCTCTCTAGTCTGAGTCTTTATAATGCTGGAAGGTAATCTCAAAACAAATCAACAGCCTCTCTGCTTATATATATGTAAACCAAAATCCTGGAGGAAATTTTGTGGGTGATAATGATAATTGATATGCTGCACCCCCCCCCCCCTTGAAAAAAACACAAAAAACAAACAACAGGTTATTATTATAGTGGATACTTTTTTATATTTAACTGGATCTTATTATTAATTATTACACATTTTATAGTGGATGCTTTTTCTTTTCATTCGTCTTTCTTCTTAAATTATTACGCCCCTGCAATGGTGCAATACAGAAATAGGTATGTATGAATGATATAACATTTAATGAAAAACTGCCAGTCCGGAACAGTAGCTTCCAACCGAAACGTCACAACAGACAACAGCCGATCAGATAGCAGCCGACTATTAGTTTGGTCACGGGACACTGACGCTCCAAGCTCAGCTGAGGCAGTTAATCGTACGTGTTATCTATGGCGCCAGACGTTTTTGTTTCTACGCTGGTTTCATTCCAGATCTGTACACAATAAACACAAAGCTGTAAATTACCGTTGTTTCCAAAGGTTTTCCTTGTCTTGATTTCATAGCGTTCTCAAATTTCTCTTTTTGAGCATCACATTTGTTGTCATTTCTTTCGGAAGTCGTTTCGGAACTTCTTTTCCATCGTGCATGTCTTGCGGTCTCTGAACTTGCATCTGAATTCACTTCTCGGTCTTGTTGATTGAAAGAGACAACGTTCGAAGCTTTCGTGGTGTAAACCACCGCAAGAAAACACACAATACCGAACAGAAGTTTACAACACATTCTAGACTTCCCCGTTGCCTCCATGTTTGCTGTTGTCACAAAGTCACGTGAACAGTTAAAGCTACCTTACCCTACCTCACAGTAGCAAAGAGTGATCATGATGCAGATAGCCTCCCTTAGACCGTAATCGTCTACGTCACAGAGATAACTTTTATCTGTGGTGGTTCGCAAACCCCAACTCCACTCACAATATCTGTGTATGCGAATAAAGTTTCTGTTCGCTTTCGTTTCATTATTGGCATGTTCCTTTTTAGTAAAAACAAACAAACAAACAAACTAAAAAATAAACAATAAACTAGAAAACAACACAGAATGTATTGTTTACTGTACATTTGTTTGTTATTCAGTTTAGTTGTTGGTCTAAAAAAGTTCCTTCTCAGCTTTTGAAAGTTACAATAGCACAGTTTGTTAAGGATTATTTATTCACTGTTTTATATTTAAGACATGTCTATGATTGATAAAACTGTTAGTCTAGGTTCATGGGATGGCTTACATATATTTGTTAATTTGAACAACTGATTCAACACACACACACACACACACACACACACCAACACACACATTTGGATGATTCAACACACACACACACACACACACACAGATGTGTGTGTGTGTGTGTGTGTGTGTGAGTGCATGTGTGTGTGCGCGTGCATGTGTGTGTGTGACATGTGAGTGCGTGCGTGTGCATGCATGTGTGTGTGCGCGCGCGCATAGATGTGTGTGTGTGTGTGTGTGTGTGTGTGTGCATACAATCCCGCGTAAGCTGCCTGTTACCAAAACTTAAATCCGTGTAAAGTTGTTAACATCTTTTGTACAGCTTATTGTGCACTGTTTTAGTTTAATAAAGTTAGGAATGGGTTCAAATGTGGAAAGCATGTTACCAGGATCCACTGAACATTGCTCACTGATAAATTATTATAACAATCAAGTGTACAATGTGAATCATAATTTAGATTATTTTAAAGCCATATCCAATTGTTATAAGCCATTGAACATAAAAAGAAGTGACTGCATGCAGGTGTGGTTTTCCTCTTTTTAAATGTGGCATATGCACACACATACACACACACACTTCACTCACATATGCGTACACATATATCATATGTACACACAGTTCACACACACACACACACACACACACACACACACACACACACACACACACACACACCAAACCATATTTAGACCAAAAAATAGTACTTGTTGTTTAAGTTGTTTATTTTGAACTCTGATCACTTAGCACAACAAACTTTTAATTCAAATTTGTACACAGTACACCATAATGCATAATGTCAGAGCATATCAACAACTATATACATCAGTTACAAATCTCATCATCAAATTCAAACTTTTGCTATGTTCATCAGTGTAACCGGTATCCATTCAACAAGAACACAACATTTGCAACATTGTCCATGTTTACACACTCATCATTCAATGCATCTTAACACCATTGTCAGGTGTGTGTGTGTGTGTGTGTGTGTGTGTGTGTGCGTGTGTGTGTGTAATCTCCACACCAATTTTATTAACTCTATGTTACTTCTTGGCTTCTGTTTGTTTTTGCCTTCCTTTCTTTTGCAGAGGAAGCTACAAGGGAAGGGAGTGGGGGAGAAGAAAAAAGAAACTGTTGTTTGTTGTCTTCTAACGAACAACAACAACAAAATAACACGCTACAACTTTCTCACCATGAACAAAAAAGGGGCAGGAAGGCAAGGGCGAAAAGGACCAGGAGAAAGGAAGGAAGAAAGGACTGAAGAAAACAGGACAGTTGCAGGAAGAAGAAGGAAGGAAGGAAAGGAGACAGGACAGCTGCTGCAAGAAGTAATGCTAATCTACAACCCCCCCCCCCCCCCCTCTCTTCTCTCTTTCTCTCTCTCTCTCTCTCTCTCTCTCTCTCTCTCTCTCTCTCTCTCTCTCTAAGGCAAGCAAGCAGACTAGCAATGAAACATAATGAGGTAAAAATTATAATAAAATGTTCATGCAACACACCTGAACTGAATCAAATGGGAATTTGTTACAAATTTTCCCTACAACATGCATACTCAAAAATAAAAAGAAACAAACCGCACAAAAAGCCTATAAAATCTGAAAACTGAATCACTGCCATTATTGTACACATGCCCCAAAACTTAACTGACCATTCATATCGCAATATTTCAAAGACCCATCAACACATAATGATGTACAGATTACCAATCATCTGCAGTCTGTAACTGTCTTTGCCCAATTTGTCCTTGTTATGTACACATAAAATTAAATTACCTCAGAAAACTGAAAATAACTTCACACACACATAACTATACACAGGTCCTGGTAAGTGATTTTTTGTTTTGTTTTTCCTTCTTATATTATCATCCTCAGGATAATAGAACACATTTGACAAAATCACAAAACATTTCCAGCAAAGCATATTTTTAGATATCACATTGATAAAGAATGACTTGTGCTCATCGCAAGACTTTGACTAATCACAAAGCAAAAGTGGACAATTTACAACACAAGCATAAAATGTTTTAAAATCCTAAGCTTGAAAATGAAATTTAAAAAAAAAGACCATTAATCAATAGATTTATAATCTGCTAAATTTCATGGAGAGACAAAGGGACACATTTACTGATGCCAAATGGAACTGTTGAAAACAATATTTATTTATTTTTTAAGGTATCTGAACTCTGACAATATGTACACAATCAGAAGGAAAAAAATCATTCACATTAAAACATTTATTAGCTGCTTAAGTTTTACGATCTTTTTCAGAAAATATTGCCAAAGAGAGAAAACCATCACTGGGTCATCATGAAAAATGGAGAAAAAAACAATTAAGATTTTTTTAAAGTCCCAAAGTATTAGATTAATATACATCATTACATGTTTATTTATTTTATTTTATTTTTTCTTCCTCTTAACATATATATATATATATATAATACAGTTAGTGAACTGTAAATTTCATGACTGCAATTTGTGTATCAACAGGTTAAGAAGAATGTGTATGCAAGCAACACCCAAAAAACAAATCAGAGGTAGACATGATTCAAAACAATCTCAAACAAAATGACACAACTGCATCCATGTGAATGTGAAAAACATATATAATCTATGATGGGCATGGTTATCATAACACACACACACGCCCACATGCACACACACATACACACACGTACGCATGCACGCACACACTCACACACATGCACGCATGCACTCACTCACACACACACACACACACACTCACACACACACACACACACACACACACCACACATGCAAAGAAATGCTGTGCACATACATCTTGACCACTCTATCATCACTACAAACAAAAACATAAATGACTGCAATTAGCTGCTGAAAACCACAGGACTGGAACCCAGACAAAAAAGTAAACAACACACAGCAGATTACATAATTTGAAATGCAAAGCTCTCTCTCTCTCACAAACACTTACTGCAATATAAAGAAGAAGGAGTTTTCAAAATATATATATTTTGAAGACTCCTTCAAACTATATATATATATATATTCAGCACACTGAACAACTATGTGCATTGTAAGTGGAATTAGAAGAAGAGCAACAAGTCAACAGGGGCTAAAGGACATTTTTTTTTTTTAAATCACACCGCCAGGATCAAGACCTGCCCCATTCTTGAGTAGTAGTCAAAGATGTCCAAATAATAATTAATACCTTCATCTCTCTCTAACACTATAACGAACCAAGTCTTCATCATCACCACCAATTCATGTTTAGTAGTAGTTCATACATCAAGAAGTAGTACATACATCAGTATTGTATTTAACATTTTTCTCACACCAGGATAAAAGTTGAAACAGGGAAAAGATTTCTGTCAGATAAGAGCAGAGCTGAACTTGATGAACTGTATCCACTTGGTGGTAGTGGAACTGACATCATTTAAATAGGATCATAATCCATAAAAATCAAACCAACAATTTTGTTTTCTTTCAGTTTCAGAGTATGTCATTTTTATTTCAGTTAAAGCAAGCCACATTTAAAAAAAAATCCAAATCACCATGGCCACAACAAATGGAAACCCAACACACAGATAATGAAGACTGTAAAGGTTTTACAAGCAGATCATTACTATTACCATTAAACTGATGTGGTAGAAAATGTAGCTGGCTCATCTTTTCCAGTGTCTGCAAGACTGAGTGAGTGGTGTTTTTGTTTTTGTTTTTTGTTTTGCTGGTTCAGTTGACACTGTGCCTGTTATTCACAGTAACACCTGCAGATTCTGCCAGAACATCTGGACACATCACACACAGCCATGAAACAGCTAACGAACATTTGTAGAGGTTACTGCCAGGGGGGGAAAAAGCGAGAGAGAAAAAATCATCAACACAAACTCTGAGACTGGCATAGTAAAGATGATGACTCTGGCAGTGCAGTCATTGTCAGCAGTTTTAAGAAGCTGTCTGTTCAATACTGAGGCCTCCCTTCAAATAGGTAACAAGGGCTTTCGCTTTAAGCAGGTGATAAATAGGAAAGTGATATAATATAATAACCAACCACTTTTGTTGTTGTTGTTGTTGTTGTTGTTGTTTTTTCACAGATAGGTGAATATTACATACAGCTGTGATGTATCAAAAGTTGAAAGCACTTCACACTGCTGCTAGACATTGCAAAAGACTGGTAAGGCTGAAACCAAAGAACTTGATGTCAAATTTGACAGCACTGCCTGTTCAAAAGCAAAGCACAGGTGGCAGGTATTATCACAAAACACAAGTCAAGCAGCAGGCCCTGGAGGCTGAGGTGATAATCTGTACAGCGAAGCCCCTGGCAATGGAAGACTACTCCCCCCAAAGGACCACCCCTATTTTAAGACCACAGTTTTAGCTATAAGACCACCCCTATTTTAAGACCACAGTTTTAACTATAAGACCACCCCTATTTTAAGACTACAGTTTTAACTATAAGACCACCCCTATTTTAAGACCACAGTTTTAACTATAAGACCACCCCTATTTTAAGACTACAGTTTTAACTATAAGACCACCCCTATTTTAAGACTGCAGTTTTAACTATAAGACCACTCCTATTTTAAGACCACAGTTTTAACTATAACTAGTACAAGACACCCCTATTTTAAGACCACAGTTTTAACTATAGGACCACCCCTATTTTAAGACTGCAGTTTTAACTATAAGACCACCCCTATTTTAAGACCACAGTTTTAACTATAAGACCACTCCTATTTTAAGACCAAAGTTTTAACTATAACTAGTACAAGACACCCCTATTTTAAGACCACAGTTTTAACTATAGGACCACCCCTATTTTAAGACCACAGTTTTAACTATGACTATGAGACCCTAACTTTCATATTTTCATGCACAAGAATCCTTCACCTCAGATCATGCCCCTGTAAATTAAAGAGTACATATTTTTTTTAAACCTTGCACTTTGCAGTTATTTTGAGGTCATAAATGAACCCCTCACCAAAGACCACTCCCAAAAACCACTCTGTTGATTTTTAGGGTGGTCTTACACTAGCAGTTCCACTAACGCAAAGCTGACCTATTCAGCAGCTATTTTATACATCAGAAACAAAGCCTTTGTGTGTGCGACACAGCCTAAATTACAAAAGCTGTAAACTCAGTTGACAATACCTGGGTGTATACAAAATACAGACACAAAAAATAGGGGTGCAGGTGTGTGTGGAAGGTGAGGGGGATTGGGGGGGGGGGGGGGGGGGGCGGAAAGGGAGAGAAATGAACAAAACTGTAAATGTTTGGCAGTTGCTTTTCCTCTTGAACATATGATATCCCACAGAGGTTATGGCATCTCAGGCAGCATTGAGACAGTCCACTGATATATTATTATTAGGCATTGTCAAACTGTTCACAATGTACTAGAACAATTAATAAGCTGTCCAACAATCCCTGAATTAATCATTACTAATATTAGACATATAAAACACAAATAAAATAAGCAATGCTACAGAGAGTTTAAAGAGCATAAGTTTTCATACCCAGGACTGGAGGCAAAATGTCTGAATGTAATGATTCAAGATTATTCTAGGTTGTGTGTGTGTGTGTGCATGCGTGTGTATGTGCATGCATGCACGCATGGGTGTGTGCATGTGTGTGCATGCATATGTGTCACTGTATGCCTGTTTGCCTTCCAAACAAAAACAATGCCACCAAAAAGCTCAGCCCAAAGCAATCAGCTACATGCAATGAATGAAACATATGATTTTTTTTTTATTGCTCTTCTCTTTTATTTAAGGACTAATACAACTTTACAAGTGAAGAGAGTGATCCTTTCCCATCATTTTGTCCTTCAATGGCAAACCAAGTCCATGTTCTCATCACATGACTGATGCAAAAGACAGAATGGCCTTTCTCTGACAGAATGTCCCTCTCTCTCTCTCTCTCTCTCTTTAAAGTCCCGACCCATCGTGCCTTTTAAAGATTATAACACAAGAATTTCCATTTTCATGCTACATATCTGCTGAATTTTCACACAGAAGCTTTCATTTCAACGAGTCCAAATTTTCATTGGGTAAACTTTTAAGTTAAAAAAAAAGAAAGTTTTTAGAAGGATTCCATGACAGTACATGTATATATATATATATACATGTGTCAGGTTGCAACAATGAGAGAATGTGTGTTCTCTCATTGTGGTGATCTGACGCCCTATTCGGAAGTGTTCAGAGTCACTTTATGACTAAAAACTCTGTAACTTGCTTAGAGTTAAGACTCCTCCACGAATTCTGCAGATTCTTCATGAGGCAAACTCAACCCAGTCTGTCAGTGTCAATCCCAAAGTCTCTCCCAAAGACTAGTGCCAGCAACAGTTCCCTGATCCACATTTCCAAGCACAGGCAATTCCAGTATTCCACTGCCTCAAGTGGACCCACACCTGTCAATCACAGTGGAGTCATTCCATTCCAGCACCCTGCTCAGGACACGGGAGCCCCACTGTGTTCCATGTTCCACACTTACAGCACACGTGGTTCCAGTAATGCACACCTCAAATGGATCAGCAGTGGGTGGGTGAAATCTGCCCATGCCAGTCAAGTCAGTTAATTCCAGCACCATGCCAGTCAAGTCAGTTAATTCCAGCACCATGCCAGTCAAGTCAGTTAATTCCAGCACGCCGCTGACTCTGGGCATGACAGCCCCAGAAAACTGGCCCCCTTTTCAGCGTACTCTGCATACTCTAAAAATCAGTTTGGCAGAGGATACTTGATCTCATTCAACACCAGGGAATGGCTGGTATTCTACCAATGTACATCCAACTAGTTCCAAATGAAACCAACTAGTTCATCAGAGCTCCATGAGCAACCACGCACTCCGTCTGCAAAGAAAGAGAGAGAAAAAACAACAACGGGGGACACGTAAAAGGCTGCAAATCTTTTGTAAAGTGTATGGCAGTTTCGAAATGTCACAAAAGCACCTTGGAGAAAATTCACAGCAGCCAACTTGCAGTTTATGTCATGGCTTGGTGTGTCTCTGACACTAATGCTGCCACAGTTTGGGATGTCCGTTCTTCTGTTGCAACCCCTCTCCTCCATCCCTTCCCCCAATCACGTGGCGACAGGAGCGCTGAGCGAGGAACCTGAGTGGGGAGGGGTCGTGGAGGCTGAACTCATGGGGCTGTGATTGCTGCTGCCACTGTTGTTGTTGTTGTTGCTGCTGATGTTGGTGTTGGTGTTGGTGGTGGTAGCACCGCTGGTGTTGGAGTTTTCCGAGTGCTCCGTTTCAGCCTTGATTCTTCGCCAGGTGGTAGCACCGAGGGCCTTGGCGAAATGGTCGTCCACAGAGCCAGTGAAGACGTTGAGGGAAGGGTCGTTCTGGGACTTGATGGCTTTCCACGTGGAGTCGCCCAGGGCCTTGGCAAAATGGTCATCTACTGATTCTGCCACAACAGACACATCATCACTGTAGCAACTGCATTTATCCTTCATTCTTTTACCATTCAATTAGTGCATAATAAAATATAACAGACTTCAAATTCATACTTACTGCATGAATGAACATGGAACTGCATGTGTTGAATGTAAAATGGAAAAAGTTATTTTGACAATAGTAATACATAATTATAAAAGCTGAAAATAAACACAATGAAATTATTACGTTCCAAATGGCAATTCAAGGAACGCAACTCTTGCACCAGTGTAGTATGGCACATCGAGTTACTCCCCTTAGTCCATGCCTTGCAACCTTCGCTTCACTAAAAATTCGTATAATTAATGGGCCTATAAATTAATCCGTGTCAGTGTGTGTGTCTCAGTGTGTGTGTGTGTGTGTGTGTGTGTGTGTGTGTGTGTGTGTGTGTGTGTGTCGCGCGCGCGCTCACGTGTACCCCGGCGTAAGTCTGTGCATGTGTGTGCTTGACTGTGTGTAACTGAACCACATCCACAACACTGACATCGGAGTGACGTACGCATACCCCCTACTTGAACTTCTAGGAAAAAGATTTGATATCATGCGCAAATGAAACACACACACACACACACACACACACACACACACACACACACACACACCTTTTGACCAAATCTGGTTAATAATCAACAGCCAGTGATGATATGTACATCCACCCACCCCTACCCCCCACCACCCACCCCTACCCCCACCACCCACCGAGCCCGCAAGCCAGCTTCAGTAACAAATCGTCGCGTGGCATACCTGTGATGGAGACGCTGGCCTGTACGGTGGTGGTAGTCGTGGCTGCCGTGGTCTTGGGAACGGAATCCCCATAGCTCTTGCCCAGAGAGCGCCGGAAGTGTTCCTCAATGGCAGGGTCCGACACTGCACACACACACACACACACACACACACACACACACACACACACACACACACACACACACACACACACACACACAAGTGGCAACTGTAGTAAAGCAAGTGCTAAGTAAGATCCGATATCTTTCCAGGAAAGACCCCCCCCACCCCCTCCTCACACACAACCTTTTACACTCCTCCCCCAAAAAAATGCAATTCTGTGAGAAAGGAAAAGAAGTGCAACACACACACACACACACACACACACACACACACACACCGACAAGCACACACACACACGCACACACAGACAAGCACACACACACACACGAACACACACCACCACCACCACCACCACACACACACACACACACACACACACACACACACACCACCACCACACACACACACACACACACACACACACACACACAGTACAAGACCTCCAGCCGAAAGGCTTACCGGGTGGGCTGCTGCCAGCAGGACTGACGTGTCCATTGTTGTGGCCGTGGCCGTTCTGCGTCGTGCGGGGGCTGCTGCCGCCGCTGGACACCGGCGACGACGACGACGACGACATGCACGTGATCACCGACGGCCTGGGAGGCTGCCGCGCCGTCGCCATCGTCAGCGACACGGGCGTGGGGCTGCTGGACAGCGACAGGTTGAGCGGGGCGTTCTGGATGTCGGAGCCCACGTGCGCGTGGGACAGATCCACCAGGTGACCGGACGACGGCGGCGATAACGAGGACGACGACAGCGACGACGAGTGGGGGGCCGGGGGCATGGGGGGTGGAGGCCCGTACACGGGGTGGACTGGAGAGTACCTGTCCCCCGGGTGGGGGTCCCCCCGGGGCGCGAAGTAGGCCGGAGGCGGGCCCGGTGGGGGCCCGGGGTAGGGTGGGGCCTCGCCATTGAAGCTGGAGAACTGCCTGCAACACCCAGCAGAAATATCGTGTGGTTACTTTCTCTGTCAGTCTGTCTGTCTGTCTCTGTCAGTCAGTCTGTCTGTCTGTCTGTCTGTCTGTCTCTCTCTCTCTCTAGTTGTTAGGTTTTTGACTGAACCTAAACTACAATCCTTGTAAAATAAAGTTTTCGAGTTCGAGCTCTCTCTCTCTCTCTCTCTCTCTCTCTCTTTCGTGTGTGGTGTGTGTGTGTGTGTGTGTGTGTGTGTGTGTGTGTGTGTGTGTGTGTGTGTAAAACCGTAGGCACATTTGGCCAAGTTCTTAAATAAATTAGTCAATGAAACTGATAAAGCATGCACTCCTCGTGGGCGCACAAACCGTGCATGCAAGGAGAGAGAGAGAGAGAGAGAGAGAGAGAGAGAGAGAGAGAGAGAGAGAGAGAGAGAGCAGAGACAGAGACAGAGAGAGAGAGAGAGAGAGAAGAGAGAGAGAGATTCTCAGCTTTACGTCCACAGAGACCGTACGGACTGTTAGGGCCTGGGAGCCCAGGACGGCCACCTCGACTTCCGCACAGCTCCTGAGTTCCGAGGGAGAGAGTTAGTTAGGCTATTGGCCCGTCAGCCGCATCGGGTCATTTCAGGACGACGAGGTTGGGGATGAGGGGAGAGAGGGATCGTAGGGGGGGGCACTGAAGGAGCTCTTTGCCTGCTAACCGCCTGCACAGGGCCAGCTCAGGACGAAGAGAGAGAGAGAGAGAGGTGAAAGGGAGGGAGAGAGTTCCTGGCCCGCCAGCCGCTATCTCTCTCATATCTTCTTACACCCGACGAAGACTAGCTCCCTGTCGAAAGCGCTTGTGTTTATTTGTTCCTTGTGTGTCGTCGTATAGGTGAGTACATTTCTCTAGAGCTGCTCTATTTTGTCAACCCCACCAGCAGTTGTTCCCTCGTTCCTCGGCTGTTTCTCTCACTCTCCCCCACCCCCACCCCGTCTACGGAGGAGAGCGGGGAGAGAGACAGAGACAGAGACAGACAGACAGACAGACAGAGACGCACTCAGAGAGAGGACGTCTTTCACCTAAGTTTGAAAATGCACTTAACAATCAAGGAAGGAACATGGTTTTTAACGCCCAGTCAACCATGACGGCCATAAATTTTTTATCAGGACACAATAAACAACCATCAAGGAAACTGCGCAGCACATGCTCAGTTGTTTAAAAAAAAAAAAAAAAAAAATTCAGCAGGGATGTGCCACCGCGACTGAGACGGGAGCCTAGACACGAGCAGTAGCAGTATCGTAACAGCCTAGCCTAGCTTAAAGAAAAACCGTAAAAACCAAGCAACGCGACTGAGCACGGCGAGGCGGCACCACCCGTCATTTGTAACGGAAAATCCACCCACACTCAGCATCCGTCATTTTCACCCATCAACTGTTTCCATGCTTCACGCTGAGCGATAACTTACGCCTTCATCCTATATTCAGAACAGCCTGCAAAGAGTGGGGTTTTTTTGGGGGGTGGGGGTGGATATGGGGTGGGGTGTGGGGTGGGGTGTGGGGGGACAAGGCTGCTGTTTTGGAGGGGGTGATGGGGTGGGGGTGGGTGGGTGGGAGTGGTGGTGGTTTGGAGAAGGTTGGGAGGTGGTTTGGAGTGGGGTGGAGAGTGGGGTGGCCAGGGGGTGCAACTTAAAGAAGCGGGTAGTAACAGCCATGCAGACAATGCCAGGCATGACGCCTTTGATGTTGCCGGCAGACTTGGAACGGCACCAAGAGCGCAGAGAAGTCATATTCTATCTCCCTCTCTCTCTCACGCACACATATTCTCTCTCTCTCTCTCTCTCTCTCTCTCTCTCTCTCTCTCTCTCTCTCTCTCTCTCTCACGCACACACACACTCTCTCTCTCTCGCACACACACTCTCTCTCTCTCTCCCTCTCACGCACACACACACTCTCTCTCTCTCTCTCTCGCACACACACTCTCTCTCTCTCTCTCTCTCTCTCTCTCTCTCTCTCTCTCTCTCCGTCACACCACCACTTTTGCAGCCCCGCCTCGCGGACCGCCTCAGTCCCTCCCCACCCACCACCCACATCCCTCAGCCCACCTGGTCTCCTTCAGACCCCAGTCCCTGGTCCGCCACAGATCCACAGATGCAGAAACTGAAGTTTACAGAAAAGCCGCTCGAACGAGTGTTAGCCCACTATCTGTTCTTTCTCCACTACGTGTCCAGATAAATAGGACCTCATCCCATTATCTGTTCACTTACAGAGCTCAACGAAGGGAGGTCAGTGCTAACTGCCCAGTTTCAGCCTTCAGTGCCCGACCTGCACTATGGCCGACAAACGAGCTAGTGCTCTCTCTCTCTCTCTCTCTCTCTCTCTCTCTCTCACTCTCTCTCTCTCTCTCAACTTCTCTCTCTCTCTCTCTCTCTCTCTCTCCCTCTCACGCACACACACTCTCTCTCTCTCTCTCGCACACACTCTCTCTCTCTCTCTCTCTCTCTCTCTCTCTCTCTCTCCGTGCACACCACCACTTTTGCAGCCCCGCCTCGCGGACCGCCTCAGTCAGTCCCTCCCCACCCACCACCCACATCCCTCAGCCCACCTGGTCTCCTTCAGACCCCAGTCCCTGGTCCGCCACAGATCCACAGATGCAGAAACTGAAGTTTACAGAAAAGCCGCTCGAACGAGTGTTAGCCCACTATCTGTTCTTTCTCCGCTACGTGTCCAGATAAATAGGACCTCATCCCATTATCTGTTCACTTACAGAGCTCAACGAAGGGAGGTCAGTGCAAACTGCCCAGTTTCAGCCTTCAGTGCCCGACCTGCACTATGGCCGACAAACGAGCTAGGTGCTCTCTCTCTCTCTCTCTCTCTCTCTCTCTCTCTCTCTCTCTCTCTCTCTCTCTCTCTCTCGATTTGAAGTACTAGGCTGTTTGTTTTGACTATACATGCTGTGAATGTCTGAAATGATAATGTACAGCGTTTTCCTCTTTTCCGGGGCCGGAGGCCTACAGAATAAACTTGCATTGTCGTGCGCGCGCGCGTGCGTGCGTGCGTGTGTGTGTGCGCCTCTCTCTCTCTCTCTCTCTCTCTCTCTCTCTCTCTCTCTCTCTCTCTCGCTGGCTCGCGCGTCCTTAGGATGAGATGACCCTGCGTGGCTGACAACAGGTTAAAATCAAACTACCAACTCTTCCTCTCCCCACTCTCACAGTTCAGGAGCTGTGCGAGAGTCTAGGTGGCCGTCCTGAGCTGTCCGTCCTAACGAGCCTTCTGGTTTCCGCGGACGTAAAGAATTACTGAACCATGCTTCGGCATTGGTCACAATTTGTCCCTAATATGTCAGCCGACATCTGAGGACATTAAGCATCACTTCATCATCATCTTCCTCTCCCACGGCCGACCTCTAAAGCAAATGCGTAACGCAGCGTCCCCATTCGACTATAAAAAATATAAAAAATACACGGGACCAAATGTGAGCCGGTTTGGCCTAGCGGTATGGCGTTAGGCTGGTAAGCGGAAGGACCTCGGTTCGATACCGCTTCGGCTCTCCTTTCTCTTCAAAAAGGTTGTGGTTTGTGGATACTGTCCTGTCTTTTCCATCACTTACTGAACATTAATGGCTGTCATCGCTGCCATCTTACGCAGGTCATTCTGTGTGACAGTGTAGCGATGGTTAACTCCCTCTCCCCATCCATTCCCCGTCCAAATGAGCCTTCTGGTTTCGTGGACGTTAAGCACCATGTTATACTATCCCCTTCCCCCCTCCCCGTCCCTAATAAGCCGTACGGTTTCTGTGGACGTTGCACCATGTTTAGCTTACTACTTATTACTTACTTACTACTCTACCTCATGACCCCCTTACTTACGGGACCAATCAGTGACCTACAAACACTTACTTACGGGACCAAATCAGTGACCTACAAACACTTACTTACGGGACCAAATCAGTGACCTACAAACACTGAGGCAAGCAAGCAGGGAGGCGACTGTGCGTGACCCTGAGGTTTCGAGCGGCCACACAATCAACGGGAGGATGAAAAAGAGAAACACCTCATTACCTTCCCCCCCCCCCCCCGCATCCGGCGTATCTGCGTCAACC